>CM046832.1:72304889-72738326 GCA_025618425.1 Heliocidaris tuberculata | reverse complement strand
TTCTAGCTTATTTCATTTATTTATTATGTTTGTTTTTCTTTTGGGGGTGGGGAAAACACTCTGAAGGCCCACCTCAAAAGCTTATACTTGCTTCACAGCCCTACCCCCTACCCCCCCCCCCCCCACCCCCCCGCCTCCGAAGAAGACCCATTCCCCTATTCTCTTTTTTTCATAAATATATATTTAATGTCATTTGAAAGTGGAAGATTTACAAATTGTATCACCCACAAAAATGCAAAACGTGAAGCACGCCTATTATCATTGTTTTCCGTGGGGCCACTCGTCTTTTGCGTGTAGGTTTCGTTTTTTCGGAGGTTCGGGTTTTTTTAAAACCTGAAAACTGAATGTACACAGTATCCCCCTCTTTGACGGGGATCCGGACCGCAATTTTTTTTTTGTCAGGACTTGCGGGGCTTCGGCCTTATAGTGAACAAATTCGGAGGCCGCGCAGAACGGGAAAGGTGGGGGGGGGGGGGGGGGCTATGGGCTGAAGCCCTCCATGTTTACACCCTTGAGATTCGTTTCATTATGCTTATCAATACCGTGGAATTCCAATAAAAACTCTGAATCCCCCCTCCATTTAAAAAAAAAATCATGCATTATATTTTCCACTTATTGAAACAACATCATTTAAGGTGTTAACAAACTTGATATTAGTGCGCCTTAGAAAGGTTTACTGCAGGACTATATTTCTGAAAGCATGCCTGTTTCTGGTTTTATATATGTTCATTGTTTTACTCGGTTTCCATAAGGGAATAAATAACAAGTAATCACAAGAAAAATAATCACATTTTGTATGTGCATTGGTACGTCGGTGCAGCCCTGCATTTTTCCCTCTGCCACTTTTTGTATCGTCCTATTAAAATTTTCTCTTCGTCTATTGTTTTCCTTGTTCATTTATTCCCTTCCCGTCTTCTTTTGATTTCTCTTGCTTTGTTCATGTAAAAAAACGGACGTGTGACTCGAACAGTGTGGTGGTGGGGGTAATCAGAAGGACCCTTTCGATGGACAATCAAAATTGAGCTGGATTAGCGGGGGGGGGGGGGGGGGTGGGAATGAATAACTGGTTGAAACCTAGAGAAAAAGTTCAGCAAAACTCCCGCCATCATGAATGGCCATGCACTGCCAGACATTTTATATTGCGGCTGATGCCCGGATGCCCGCTAGACGCCCCCACCCCTCCCTCATTGAGCGAGGTAGGCCTAGGTTGGAAAGGTATCAAACCCAATGCACTCTAGCATAATAATATAGTCACGGTAGTATAATGTCACACGTTATCTTAAATGGTTGCTTGTACCTGACAAGTACCCCCCCCCCCCAAAAAAAAAAAAAAAAAAAAAAAAATATAATAAATAATAATAAATAAAAATAAAATAAATAAATAACTAAAATAAATAAAATAGGGGTGAATGGGGGAGGAGGGCAGAATTGAATGGATCAGTAGGAGAACTTCAATATAAAAAAAATGTCAGGGGATAAATATCATCATGATTCCACGTATTACAAGTGACATCTGGATGACAGTGTTGGGCTACAACAGTGATAAGACCCATGCCCCCCCCCCCCCTCTCGATAAAAATGATAATAATGATCGGTAGGGAAGGGCTGCCTGGTGAATTCCAGTCATAAATTTTCATGATTGCAAGACAATAAATAGAAAGGGGTAGGAAAAATAACGAAATGAAATAGGATGAAAATATGCGGCAGAACTCCCTCTATCGTAAATGCCCACTGTAAGACATTTGAAATGGTGGGGGATGTCCGTCAGACGCCCCCGAATAAATGACCTAATCCCCATTCATTGAGATATGTCAGCTGAAGAGGTATCAGGATGGGATCTAGTAGAAAATAGAAAGAAATTTACGTAATGTATGATGTTCGTATAGTGTATGTCATATGAAGTGGCTGCTTATGCATATTATATTATACCGCCCCTGCACAAAAAAGAAGAGAGAGGAGAGAAAAAAAGTATTAGCTGTATTAGCAAGAGAAGTAATAAATGCCATTTTTTACTACTAAATGTGCCCCTTTTCCTTTCTAATAAGTGCCCTTTCCCCTTCTCATAAGCGCCCCTTTTCACCTAAATTATAAGTGCTCCTTTCCGCCTCTGATAAGAGCCCTTTCCTCTTCTTATAAGTGCCCCTTTTACCTCTATTTCCAACTTTTTTCTCTATTTTTTTTTTTTAAACAAAAAGAACCATATCTAGCTACGAAGAATCGATGCGGCTTTACAGGTACCCATATTACTACAACTACAATAAGGCAGCGGAGCTGGAGGCAAAAGGGACGCAAATTCCCCCCCCCCCCCCCCCCAGCAAATGATTTCTCATTTTGCTCGAATGTGCCAATAATTTACACCAAGCAAGGCAGTATTTTCTGAAAATGTCCCCATAACTCGCTCGCTACGCTTGCTAGCTCTTACAGTATATAATGAAATCAAGCAGATTGCATAAAATATGTATATCGGTGTAATCCTAAAGAAAACGACAGGGTTAATGTACAAATTAAAAGATCATTCGACATTCCCCCAATTAAATTTGCTGTTGTCATTTTTATTATGCATGTACATCGCTGTAAATATGTATAACTCAAGGACTTAAGCAATAGAAAAAAAAGTCCGAAAATTTTTGCTCGCTCGCTTCGCTTTCTCGCACATGAATCGTTAGACCATTACACACAACTGCGTATCAGGGAAGCTGAAGTAGTGACCAGAGCAGCGTTTCATCAAACGGTCATAAGTACAAGTTCGCCGACATCCCATTGAAACGCCTGTATCAAAATTAACATGCGTTTCAATGGGATGTCGGCGAACTTGCACTTATGACGGTTTGATGAAACGATGCCCAGAACCACAATAAAAAGGAAGAAGAAGGTGATCCTTGATAATAACTATACTAATTAGACTGTAGGGTGATACCAATGTCACAAAATGGTCCTTTTTTCGCTTTATGTTCACCCTTTGTAGGTGCCCCTTTTCCCCAAATAAGTGCCCTTTTTTGCTGGTGCCCCCACCCCCACTTTGAAAGACGCTCCGCCACCCTGGCCTTGATACTAAGACCCCATATATCAAAAAGAGCCACTGGCTGGCATCAAGTCTTGGGTTGTGCCCTAAGAGTCGCCCCCGTGCTCCACCTACCCCGCCCACCTCCGAGTGAGCTGAACTGTGAATTCAATTGGTAGATGCCTATACTCAGCAAGGCATTTCAAGTAGTAGGTGGAAAGAAAATGACGGAGTGTGAGACCAAGTTACGGGGAAATGTCTGCCCGACGCCCATGAATATGAATTGCACAAAAAAAGTAGCTAGATTAACCAGAATCGTAATAGTGGAGCAGCATATCGTAATAGCGTCCAAAGATTGGGGGGGGGGGGGGGTAAGGGGCCTTCCGCGGGCGCAGCATACTCCATATAGGCATCCAGTGACCATTCATTATACACGGATTCTAACATTACGGTATGTACAACCTGACTTCCTCTAATACTGCACATTTCTTACTGATCCAGTCGATTCCCCCGTCTCTATTTTTTTTGGGGGGGGGGGGGGGGTGGGAGTGGCCATTCTATGGCGTTTGGTAGGCACTTAAAATGACTTGTGGTATAGGAATGTCATAAACAGTGGCTTATCTAGGGAATTATGGTGCCCGGGACAAACTATAAAACTGCCCCCCCCCCCCCCGATTAAAAAACAAAACAAAACTGATATTAACTTCAAAGACTTTGTGGAAATGAATTTGATGCCGTTATTGGATAGAGGGGTCGGGCTACACGCACAGCGGAATGTTAATTCTTGGCCAAACCTGCGCACTCTTTGTCAGACAATCATGGATGAAAGGGTCACTCTATGAGATGTCGAAAGAAGTTTTCCTCACCAACCAGCCTAATTTGAAATATATAAAATAAATTTCGAAGGGCGCAGGAGCGTCACCAGGGCGGGCTGTGACTTTTCATTTTCCTTAAATTTCTCTTTGCAAATTTAGAAGATTGAAAATACAAAAGCTCCCTACAGTGCGAAGGGACTTCGATATCTTATTTAAAGGGGTAAAGGCGAGGGGCAAATTGCCCCCTTGAAAATTCTAGAAATAATAGGAACTTTCGGTGAAGTGAGAGTGAGGAAATTATGTCATTATAGTGAATAATCATCCAGTTAGTCTTTTAAAAGTTTGGATAAGCTATAGTTATGCAGGGGCCGCGAAGCATTTTTGAAAGTGGGGGGGGGGGCTGATTTGATTTCACTTGAATAATGACAATCTCGCACCTTTTTTCGGGGAATTCATGAAAAAGTCTACTCAAAAAAGTGTGGGGGCTGCAGACCCCCAGCCCCCCCCCCCCCCCCCGTTCCGTGGGCCATGCTATGGGATACACTCCTCCAACACAACTCGCCACTCCTGTGCTCCACTTCATTGCAACGGAAGCCCACAAGGGCCCCTCCGGGTCCTCCCCCGCTCTATATCTTTCTATAACCACGCCTAATATATATAACCCTTCCTACCACATCCATCCCGGATGTATATATTGCATTGTCTTATCCTCTGATTTTCTTTTTAAAGGCCCTCTCATATAATGACACACATCAGGGATTTCAAAAATATAATTTTTCAGGGTTGGAGGAGAACCCCCCTTCTACATCCACACCTATTATATATGCAGTTTTCTACTATCAGTTTTCTTTCCAAACTAGTAAAATTCGTGCATCATTTACCTCTCTTGGGTTATAACAAATGACATTGTAAAGCGCAATGAAGTATTCACGGAATACACTATATAACTGAAACATATTCTTATTATTGTTATTTTCATTATTATTATTTTTTTTCTTTTTTAAAAATTATTATTGTTATTATTATTATTATAATGTCTAATCTCAAAAAATTCGTGGGAGGTGAGAGATGAATCTAAGACAAGGACAATTACCCCCGCCGGAAAGTTACCCCTAGCGCATTTAGCCCTAGGTATCCCAACGACAGCCTCCCTCCTCTCCACGCCCTCCCCTCCCAAGGGGGCTGGGGGCACAATACCCCCCACATTTTCAAGTAGATTCAGCCTTTTATTGTCTGATAAGTTACTGTTTTGTTTATAAGTACCCTCCCCCTTTCCCTTCTTATAAATGCCCCTTATCACTTCCATTGAGCTAAGCCCACTTCCTCTTTTTATAATGCCCCAATCCCGCCATTGCGCAATTTTAAAATCCCAGTGCCGTCACTGAACACTGAATTTCATACTGAAAAGTGAAAATTCAGATACATTTATACATTTTTCTTTCTTACATTGTTTTAAAAATGTTAAAGAAAGGAGGAAAACTAAAATAACAGACCAATAAAAGTTTGAGTAAAATCTGATTAGAAATGAGAATGTTATGAATTTTTCAAAGTTGTAATCACTCAAACACAATTTGGCAACCGACTCCGTGACGTTTCTTGTGAGGTCCCATCCCATTTGCCCTGCAGTACTAAAAAAATAAATTTTCTGCTTTTATGCAAATCAACTAAATACCAGGGTGAAATTCCTTTTATATGTAGCTATTTGCGAGCGACTACAAAAAATTTGACCTCTATGTTTGATTAAAAGGGTTTTTTTTTACAGGTCTACATGACTGTTCTTTACAATAATGCATAAGCTATTGATTTGTTTGTTTCAAGTTAATATCATAGTTTATCTCAGTGAATAATATACAAGGACTTTCAAATGAGCTCTCAGACTGTTGGGCTCGACACTTGCCCAGGCCTGTCATATAAGCCGAGGGAAGGGGGGGGGGGGGTGGGGGGGGGGGGGGGGGGCAGAGAATGGGGATTTGTAGTTCCGTGGCTTCGCTCCCTTGCAGATTAATATAAATGCAGTGTTTTTCCACTTAACTAACACGATAAAAACTACCTTCGAAAAATAAACTCTAGGGCAATTTCAAAGGCCTATTGTACTGCCCATAGAAATCAGGTTCGGATTACGTAATACGTCATTGTATTGTTAGCACATTTCTAAAGGTGATAGACAGGGCTATTGAAATTGTCCTGAGTTTATTTTTCGAAAGTAGTTTTTATCTTTTGACAAACATGGCACAATATAAATGGTCACTATTATTATTATTTACAAATCCCGTATACTACAAGGCCCCAAAATAGAATGGGTAACACCCGCCCACTCGCAAGGAAAAATGATGTGACATAAATTATTTTACAGTAAAAAAAATGGAAAATATTTATATTTTCTAGTGCTCTAATTTTTTGTTTCTTACTCGGTCTCTTCACCATTCCCTCGCATATTAATGAGGTAGTGTTTCTAAAGACTGTTCTGTAGAAACGCAGTTTAAGTCAAGGCCTCGGAAGTAAGGGGCGGGCTATACTCAATTTGCCCCCGCCCATAGCGAGACAAGAACCTATATTGCACTTAATAATTTGCAGTAAGCAATGAATAAGCTTTCCATAGTGGTAAAAAGTACGAAATTTTATGGAGTTCAACAGCCCAAAATATCAATAATCTTACTAGGTAGCTATAAGCCCCCTCTTATTTTCCGGTATGCCTTCGGGTGGCCGCGTGGGGCTGGGGGGGGGGCACTTTCCTCTTTTATTGGTCCCCCCCCCCCTCCATGACAATAAATTTTGCTGTATCACGATAAAAAAAAATTAGTGCTCTAAAATAAAGAGGCAAAATTTCACCATACCAAAACCAAAATTTTCTCACAAATCATGGTCCCCACGCTCCGTTACATAATATACTGGTGATGAAACAGCACTGGAAACCGTGCCTATGTTGATAGAATCCAGGTGGAGTAAAAGGGAGGGGGCAGAAGTTTTACTCTATCAGTTAGTGGGCTACAAAATAGTTTTGCCCCCTCCCAAACACACACAAAACCATAATTTTGCAGTATGGCAACATTTTTTTTTTTCAATAGAACAAGTACTTATCATCGCGTACTATAGAAACTCAATCTACATGCGAGACCACGATTTTGTGGGACAGAGGCTCGATCTCTTCTATATAAAAAGGGGTAGGGGAGAAGAAGGATCGATGCTGATGATGATTTAAACATCAATTGAGTGAACATAATACGTACATTACCATGGCGGCGGAACCGGGGTTCGGCAAGGGGCTCGATGGGCCCTCTGCCGATTTCCGAAATCAAGAAAATTGTCCTTGCTTTGACAAAAGAAAATCTCCTGAGTGAACAAATGCCCTCCTGTCAATTGCCAATCCTGTGATAAAATTGTCCTTTATTTATCTGATTTACACTGCTGCACTGCGAAAATTATCTCTCTTAATTTATAATATAATAATTATAATTATAATTATAATTTGCGTGTGTTCTTGTTCCATCCCAGCAACAGTCACATCCCCGCCCCCCCCCGCCCCCTCCCTGTATAACGTACGAACGTTCAGTCTTTAAAAAAAAATTGTTTTATCGAATACATTGAATTTATCAACAATCTTTTCACTAACGCCTTTGCGACTAGAATATCCATTAGGCCTGTGTGACATTGACAGCCGATACACCCCGGCCTTAGTATAGGCCCTATGACGAAATTTAGTGGAATCTAGCTCTGCCTCCACATGGATTACAAATCTTCTATGCTTTTTCAAAGTTCAAGTATATAATGCCAAGGAGTGTAACAACCCATGAAGAAGATTTTTTTTTTGTTAAGAAAAACAAACCGTTTGTTATTTTACACTAGTTTTTTTTTTTTTTCTTCTTCTTCTTCTTCTTCTTCTTTTTTTTTGGAGGGGGAGGGGGTTCACATTTTTTCGCTGGGGAAGGGGGCGGGGGGAGGAGGACGAGTATGTCTCGTTTCAATGGTTATAGCAGATAACTCCTTGGTTATAGCATGGGAATGTATTAATGTAACTAAGATTCCTGGTTATAGCAATTAAGGATATAGGCAAGCCATCTCCCCATTCATGTATTAGTACCCCTTATGCACTGGATATCAGCTGGTTAACCCTTGGATAAACAGGCGGCCTTCCAGTGGTCATGACGAGTCCACAAGAGGTCATGACCCTTTATTGCACAACAGATGGAGGATAAGAGCGTGAATAGTGTCCATGTAGTAGAAGTTTGTATACTTTGCATGCACTATATAGCTTTGACTATATATAGTAAACATGAGCTGTACATGTGGGGAGTTCTCACTTGTTTTTCTTTCCTCCGCTCATTACATGGTATTTATGGATAAACTCTATACATTAATTTCATCATGACAAATTTTTGTGACAATAATAAAAACAATAATAATAATAATAATAATAATAATAATAATAATAATAATAATAATAATTATATTAATAATAATAATGATAATAATAATGACAATGATGAAGATGATAATTATGATAGTAAATTAGTAATAACAACAATCATAATAATAAAATAAAAATGAGTAGTAGTAGTAGTAGTAATGACAATAATAAACCAACTCTGCACGGTTTATACTTTACTTTGATTTTTGTTAGTTTGCTAAAAAGAGTTTAGGCCTACTACTACTACTCTAAAAATTTATAGGATGAATTAATAATCAGTCACCAACAGAAATATATTGAACACCCTAAGCCCTGCCAAGCCCTATACTTCCCTTATTGAACAATATTATTAACGTACATGGTTTGCTTTATTGACAAAAAAAAAAAAAAAAAAAAAAAAAAAAAAAATCCTGGAAATAGACTAACTCTTAGCTGACGTCACGTAACGACCAGAGCACACGTAATTGTATAGACGTCACGTTATGACTAGTCAAGGTACACGTTACCTAAATGACAAAGCACACGTTACATTAACTGACGCTTCTGAACCCTTTGGCCACCTATGGCCGGAGGGGGTCAGTAACGTCTGTAAAAGTAAAGTACACGTACCCTTAAACACACGTGACGTGATGACCAAAAACAGTACGCGTACTGAATACTGGCTTCTGATTGGTCAATATAGGTACGTGTATCGAAAATCAAGTACGCGTGGTGAGTAGACGTAAGTAGACCCCGATGGCTTGCCATAGGTACATGTCGATCAGCCGCTGTTGCTGTTGCTGTGGATTGGTTTTAACGGCGCCGAGAGGGAAGGTTATAGTCTTTATCAAGATGTTTGTATTTTTTATTTTCTTTATTTTTTTCTTCATTTTCTGTACATCGCTTTTGGTAAAGCCGTATAGGCATAATAATTGATATTGTCCCTTCAAATACAAACTTATGTCCCAAAACAGATAGGAATCAACTCTATCAACCAGGGGAGGAGAGGGAGCTGGAGAGATGTTTGTATTGTTGTATTTTTTTTTTTTTTTAATTTGCTGTGAAATTTCTATTGATATTTATTTTATGGGGGGGGGGGGGGGGGGCGTTCCAAACAAGTAATTTAAAAAAGCAATAATAATAAAATGCTATCTTTATTTTTCTAAATCAGAATATTTCAATTCATATCATGATTATTGCAAATTAAAGGGATTATATAGACCTATAATGTAAATTTATTGGCCTTATTCTGTTAAAAGTCAAGACAGAAAAGGCTTATATAAATATAAAGATTAATTAAGAGTGGCGTATCCAAGATTCTCCTATTGTTATTGGTGGTGTGTCCATGAATGCACATGCCCCTACTACGTGCCAGCCAAATCGAATGAAAGGAAATCTGTGCCCCCCCCCCACCCCCGGCACAGAAGGAACATGAACATGTGACAAGTCTTTTTTTCCTTCCTTGTCCGAAAATTCAGAATAGAAGGCATCTGATGATATTTTGTTCGTCAGGCGTGAGCCCCCTCCCCTCCCCCTGCATTCCTGGATACGCCACCAATATGAATAACTGACGTTGAGTTATTTTTAATATTCTGCTGTAGCAGTTTGAGACGGCAGGCGAAGAAAACAGTATAGGGGCTTGCTCCGAAGCCCTCACCAGCGCAGTAGCTAGGGCCTAATGGCTACTAATTGTATGATGAAAAGGGGAAAAAAACGGCCTCCGTATTTTGAATTGAATTAACTAGTAACCAACAATAGCAGCTTACGATATAATTCATATATTACAAGTCCTATTCTGTCTTACCCGCCCCAAGCTCTATTTGTCCCCCCCCCCCCTCACAGGCTTTCATTTTCTCATACTCTCTTATTCTCTTATTCTCTCTTACAACCAATCTGTAAAAATGACTCAAATAGAAATGAGGAAAAAATAATGATCTCACTCTCTTTTTTTTTTTCAATCTCCACATTTAATGAGATCGACTGCCAACACTATGCAATCCCATTTTTCACATACATGACAGAATAGTAGGGGTGGATCCGGGGGGAGGGGGGGGGGGGGGTGAATCGGCCGCGGCTCCCTTTTTGATACCCAACTGGTATACCTGGCTTAAGTACACAATAAAAACATAATTGCCTCCTTCATTGTGTACTTTTCCGGCTCTGTACCCCTTCTTTTACAAAATCCTGGATCCACCCCTGGAATAGGAAGTACATTCTCTTGAACTACAAACTATAGGCATACGCGGGCTCTTGCCTAAAACGTAAATAAAACGGGAACGAGCACCATTAGTTTGGGAGCCCATGAGGCAACAATATCGGTCTATTAACCCTCCGAGAAAACTTATAAAAAGGCCCACCCCGCAAGACTGACGTGACAGTCTCATGGACCGGTGGCGGATTTAGGGGGGGGGGGCGCAATCCTGGCCCGTGCCCCCATCTTTTGAAAGAAACTTATACATAATTTGGCCCCCTTTTAGAACTGATAACTTATTATTTATTTTTTTATTTTTTTATTTTTTGCTTGTCAGAGAATTATGGAGGTATACTGGATCCCATAAAATCTGATAACCACCCACTGAGCGACTGAATCACCCTCCAAGCAGTTTCCCCGAAGTTGACAGCCCTGCATTTGTGTGCCCCCATCCCCCCCTTTTTTTTTTTTTACTACATCCTGTATTCGCCCCTGTCATGGACTGTCAGTGTCAGACTCATTTGGTTCAGAAGCCCCCTCCAACTACATTGTCGGTACCTCGGGGCTGTCGGTCTCGTTGGCTGAAGCCAAACTAAACGGCGATCAGCAAACAAAAAAATTTGATGAGCCAAGTTTGAGGCAAGCAGACAGAGTTCCATTGGCAACGCCACTACCTCGATCGGGATCGCAGTGGGGTAGACCCTAGCCATGCAGGTAGGGCTATAGACACCTTCTCGGTCACTATTCAGCTCAGCTATTCTGCTTGCATTATCTAACATCTGTCATTTGGCTAGGCGTAATTCAGTGATAGAACATTGATTATATGAATTTATAAATTTTACACATTGAATTTTTCCTCTGGTCCGTTAGAAATATAATACTGGACTGGAATATTATAGTTAGAGTTTCTTCTTATCGACTGGGCTGCGCTTGCCTTCGTACATACATCGTCTGCTAGCGCAAGATCTCATTGGATGTGGATCTCACGTGATGGACTACACGCCTATGTATACGCCCACCTTACGTCATCAATAACAACATACGGTTGGACGTGTGTAATACGACAACTTTTTTTTTTTTTTTGTCAAAAGCATGCATATTCCCGTTTATTTATGCGTAGTCTATTGGACTTATCGAGCCTTAAATATACCTTTTCAGAGCTTTAAATTTCATGTAAATCACATTTTTCATAATTTCAAATATATACTAGATGAATTAAAATCATTTCAAAATCCCCGTTTTCATGTGTTAACCTATGGCAGCTGGAAGGCCAAAAGCATGCATATTCCCGTTTATTCATGCGGGGTCTACTGGACTCATCGAGCTTTAACGGTCTACGCCCGATAGACCGCGGGTCCGATAGACCGCGGGGCCGATAGACCGCGGGGCCGATAGACCGCGGGGCCGATAGACCGCGGTGTCTGAAATGCAAGGCATTTTCACATCACGTCTTAAAAGCATAATGACTCAAATAATTCATGTATCTTAATCCCGGGGGGGGGGGGGGGGGATCTTCCATTGAAATCCGTACAGCATCCACGAACTTGAAAACGAGGAAGAAGGGTTGTTTTTCAGGGTCGGGCGCGGATCCGCGTTTAGGGTGTCAAAAAACAATAAATATATAATAATAATTAAAAAAAATAATACTTGGTTCTTTTATAGCGCATTACACATAGCAACACTGCATGTCCCTATGCGCTTCATACAGTAAGAACGAAATAACTTAGAAATAAGAAGGTGCATACAATGTAATGTTGGACACTGAGTTCATACTCTAAGTATTAAACAGATATCTTTTAAGGGAGATTTTGAACTTATCTAAGTTGCTTTCATATCTTATGATACCCTTTTCATATAAAAGGGTATCAAAATCACACTTCTGACCAAATGCAGGGAAAAAGGGTATGAAATTTAACACGGCCAATCCGCGAAAAGGGTACAATTTATTCAGAATTTGAGAATTTCGGTCGTATATGCTCGCCCTGTTAAGGGTGTAAAAACAAGCCGTTAATTATTTCTCTCCGTGTTTAGGGTATCAAAATCACAAAATCTGAATCCTCGTTTAGGGTGCTTTTCAGAGGGTAAAGTTCGAGGATGCTGGACGGGTCTCAATGGAAGATCCCCCCCCCCCGGGATCTTAATCAATTTTTCAATTTTATTTCCCCTTTTTTATATATTGATATTATCAACAAATTATGCTATTATGTATGTGTCATTTAAAGGGAACATAATATGAATTACAAGTTAGTCTTTTGAAAAAGATTTCTTTCATATTTCCCTCTTTGATTTTGTCTGCTTCCACGTCACCTTGCCCATAATGCTGTATTTCGCTGCTATCATGGCTATTGTTTGTTCAATCTTGGAGTGTCATAATTATGTAAGCCTACTATAGGCCCTATGTTTTCTTCCGTATGAAAATAAATCAAACTGAACTTATATTTTTGATCATTAGCTTTTCATCAGTTTGCCGATGACACAAGCATATTCTTTTGTTCTAATAATTTAAATAAAACTGTCCTTGTTCTTAATAATAAACTTAGAACTGATATATCTGACTAGTTAAAAGCGAAAAAAATATTTAAATATTGTATTTGTTATGAGATGGGTTTGATGAAGGCAGTAAGTACTGTTTATATGAAAAAGTTGATTTTCAAAGATGTTATTTAATAAAACTTTGAGTTTCAATGAAAAGTTTCAAATTGCACGTCCTGTTTATTAGCTTTAGTTTCTTTTATTTCAAATAAAAACACAGACTTGAAGTCACTTATTGCATAATCCATTGAACATCAAAAACTTAAAGAGCGCATCAAGGAGGGGGTGACGATCCACCTCCCATTTCTCTTTAGAAATTAAAAAAAAAAAGTTTTGCTGTTAGTGCTTTCGATTGCAAGAGGTGTATAGTGATTTGAGCGAATGTGCGGAATTACTGGTGACTGGCGTGTACATTGAGACGCCGCGGTCTATCGGCCCCGCGGTCTATCGGCCCCGCGGTCTATCGGCCCCGCGGTCTATCGGTCCCGCGGTCTATATAGCCCAGCGGTCTATCGGCCCCGCGGACCTTTTTATCAGGATTCCCCCGCTTTGACTATACCTTTTCAGAGCTTTAAATTTCATGTAAATCACATTTCTTATATTTTCAAATAAAAACAAAGGGATTTATAATCATACTGATATTCCTTGTTTTCGCGTGTAAACCTATGGCAGCCGAGACTTTTTTGTCAAAAGCATGCATATTCCTGTTTATATATGCGGGGTCTATTGGACTCATCGAACCATAATTATATCTTTTCAGAGCTTTAAATTTTATGTAAATCACATTTTGTGTATTTTCAAATACAAACTATGGGAATTATAATCATCCTAAAATTCCTTGTTTTCGCGTGTAAACCTATGGCAGGCGAGACTTTTTTTTTGGTCAAACTAGGCATGCATATTCCCGTTTATATATGCGGGGTCTATTGGACTCATCGAGCCTTAATTATACCTTTTCAGAGATTTAAATTTCATGTAAATCACATTTTTCATAATTTCAAACAAATATGGGAATTTAAATCATTTCAAAATCGCTGTTTTTGCGTGTTAACCTATGGCAGCTGGAAGGCCAAAAGCATGCATATTCCCGTTTATTTATGCGGTGTCTCTTCCACTTTTTGAGCCTTCATTAAGCTTTTTCAGAGTCTCAAATTACATGTAAGCCAAATTGACAATAAATTCAAGGTAATACTAGGGGAGCTATAATCATTCTTAAATTCCATGTTTTCACGTGTTAACCCTATGGCAGATGACTGTCCAAAAGCAAGCATGATCCCGGGGATTCATAGTGGCATTTATTGACAATGAAGGTTCACGAAATGTTTTTTAACTATCCATCCTTTCTCTCGTGCAAAAATCAGACTTAAAAAAGATAGAGTAAGATATGAAATATCAAGAAAAAAATGTGACATCTTTTCACGTGTAATACCTATGGCGAACGTATTCCCCCCCCCCCCCCCGAGTCTTTTTAACACAGCAATTTACGCCTGCCAAATGTACTACGGAAGTAGGTGAGAGTAATCTGTCTTGATACTATTAAAAGTCTTGGCTTTAGGTGGCCGTGCGTGGTACTGGTCAGCATCAAGATCAGTTTTTGACAAGAACATACGACTCGACTAAAACCACGCAGCTCTGTCAGTCAGGGAACATGAACTGTAACAGATAACTTAGTACCCAGGTCCCAGGTAAGAGAGATCTCGATAATCATTTTCCATCTTAAAACAGAAAATCCGTCTGGTACTTTGGAGGCGTTTTCTAATATATTTTGACCATTTGGTCCCTCCTCGCGCTCGGAGAGGGACATGTCCCTGCATGAGGTCAAACTGTAGACTGTAGTGTAGTGCAAATAGTATTGCATACTGTATACCGGACTAGTAGTAGTACTAGTAGCGGTACCTGTATGCCGGGCCGGGTGGCGTCACGGTCTAGGTCGGACTACAGTAGAGCATATCCCCGAATGAAATAAGATTGATTTTTTAAATTTTTGGACCAGCATTTTTAGGACTGGTGATGTTTGAGTAGCGGTACGGTACCATAATTATTTGGATTTTAACTAACAAAGTCAAAACTGAGTGAAAGCAGGGTCATGTCGATGTTGATTGTTGTAGTGACGGGCAAATGACGGGTGACGTGCGTGGATCGGCATCTGCAGAGATTCACACCTTTGGAATGCAATTTTAAAGTGAACTAACCAAGCATTGAAAGCTAACTTAAAGGGTTGACAAGAATGATAATTTTTGATTTGAAGATTGTGGTATATGACCACATAACTAGGAGCCATGGCATTTGTAATGAATTTCAAATGTTTTTTTACCTTTTCAATGCTTGTCATAATTTACTTCAATCCCACAATATAGGACAATGCAATGCAGTGCCTGTTCATCGATCGTAGCTTGTCGTGTCATGTGATTATACATTTTCCATGTCTTGCCATGTCAAATATGTGGGAAAGGACAAAAATGTGTGTAGATAATGACTCAAATACAGCCTAGGAATCTACATGGATATTGGCTCATAAGATTATGTCTATGGTTTTTAGACCAGTATTTATCTAGTCTGTTCTTGAAGCAGTTCACAGAAGTTGCTGAGATCATCATCATCATCATCATCATCATCATCATCATCAGGTATACAGGAGTGAGGTAATCCTGTAAATCTCCCGGTCATCTTTCAAGATAAGTTCATTTGTAAATTCGCGACTCCGAACGGAGTGCGGATATGCGTGGATGTCAGGTTACATAAAATTGTTTGCCAAGCCAGAGTTTATCTAGACAAGTCTTGAAAGTGTCAATGTTATGTGCAGTAACTAGAACTTCTGGCAGTTTATTCCATGACTCAATAACATGTTTACTGAAGAAACATCCTCTAACATTAAGCTTACAGTGGGTATTAAAAAGTTTCAGTGAATGTCCACGAGTGTGTTGGTACTACGGTTTCTTGAAAAAGTGTTCTGGACTTAGCCTGTCAATACCATGAAGAATCTTGTAAACCTGAATCATGTCACCCCTCTCACGCCAGTATCTTAGTGAGAATAGATTGAGTTTTTAAAGTCTTTCAGGGTAAGATAATAAACTCATACCAGGAATCATTCTTGTTGCTCTCTGCTGCCAAGTTTCAATTTTGTGGTCGTCTGCTATGAAACGGGAGTTCCAGGATACCATACAGTATTCAAGATGTGGGCGTACATGTACATGTATCAGAGTTTTGTACAGAGGTATCAAGATGTCCTGGTTGGTATTAACAAAGGCTCGTTTGATGATCCCCAACATCTGTTTTTTTCTGTATCATGGCTGTAATATGTTTCCTGAAGGCCCGTCTTCATCAGCCCAAGTTTCCAAATTAGCCCGCTAATTCTGAACGGGAAACTAACCCGATCAGAACTAGCTCGAGCTAATTTGTAATGAAGACGCAATTAGCTGGCCATTTCGTGGGTTTCTACATGTAGCTCGAGCTAGAAGCCTAAGTCTCCTCGGGTTTTTTTGTGAAATAGTGCGCTATTTGGCGAATTAGCCCGCTAATTCGCAGGTGAAGATGCACTTGGGTTTTGACTTTTGACTCGGGTTAATTATTCATGACACCAATCCTAGAAATGTTATTTTCCTTATATATTTCTTGATTTCTTTTTCTCTTTCTATCTTTTCCTTATGTTTTTCCTTGTTTTTCCTTCTTTCTTTTTTCTCCTTATGTATTTCTTTGTTTTCCCCATTCTTTATTCTTCTTTCTATTCTTATGTATTTCTTTATTCTTGCTATCCTCTTTTCTTTATATATTTCTTGTTTTTCTTCTCTTTTTATTATTTCCTTATGTATTTCTTTGTTTTTCCCATTTTCTATTCTTCAATCTTGCTATCCTCTTTTCTTTGTTTATGTATTTCTTTGTTCTTTCTGTCCTCTTCTCTTTATATTTCCTTATGTATTTCTTTGTTTTTCTCTCTATTCTATCTTTTTCCTCATGTACTTCTTTGTTTCTTATGTATTACTTTGTTTTTCCTTCTCTCTTTTTTCTCCTTATATATTTCTTTGTTTTTCCAGTTATTTCCTTTTTTCTATTCTAATGTATTGCTTTGTTCTTCTTTCAATCCTCTTCTCTTCATATGTATTTCTTTATTTTTCTTTCTGTTTTATCTTTTTCCTTATGTATTTCTTTGTTTTCCCCACTTTTTATTCTTTCATTTCTTATGTATTTCTTTGTTCTTCTTGTTATCCTCTTTTCTTTATGATAAATGTATTTCTTTGTTTTCTCCTATCTTTTTATCCTTTCATTTTGTATTTCTTTGTTTTCCCGTTGTCTACTCTTCTATCTATTCATATGTATTTCTTTGTTCTTTTTTATCCTCTTCCCTTTATATTTCTTTGTTTTCCTTTTCTCTTTTTATCTTTTCCTGATATATCCTTATGTATTTCTTTGTTTTTCTTTCTATTTTATCTGTTTTCTTATGTATTTCTTTGTTTCTTACATATTTGTTTTTCCTTTTATTTTTTTCTCCTTTTGTATTTCTTTGTTTTCCCCATTATTTATTCTTCTTTCTATTCTTATGTATTTCTTTGTTCATCTTTCTATCCACTTTTCCTCATAAATTTCTTAATTTTCTATTTTATTTTTTTTCCTTATGCGTTTCTTTGTTTCTTATGTATTACTTTGTTTTTCCTTCTCTCCTTTTTCTCCTTATATATTTCTTTGTTTTCCCCATTATCTATTTTTATTTCTATTCTTATGTATTTCTTTGTTTTTCCTTCTCTCTTTTTATCTTTTCTTTATGTATTTCTTTGCTCTTTTCTCTTCATTTATCCTATATATTTTTAAAAATTTTCCATCTTCGAAGTGCGCATGCTCTGAAGCTCGAGTTTATTCCAAGAACGAGCGGGAATCGCTTGACTCGGGCTGATGGAGACAGGGTTTTTCAAACTCACACTTTTTTCTTGAGAAGTGCTGATCAGGCTAGAATTTCGAGCTTGAGCAAACTCGGGCTGATGGAGACGCACCTTCTAGGTCAAATCATTATCAATTAATACCCCCAAGTCTCTTTCTGTAGAAATATTCTCTAGAGGTCTACCTTCCATGACGTAGGTCCATTGGGGGTTATTGTAACCAAGATGAAGGGTTTTACACTTTTGAGAGTTCAGGGGAAGTTGCCACTTAGAAGACCAAGCAGATGTGTTGTTAAGGTCACATTGTAGTTGATGGCAAGAAGTCTGGCATTGGATGGATGAATAAACTTTAGCATCATCGGCATACAGCTGGGCGTGACTGGTTGTGACATCAGGTAAGTCATTAATGAACATAACAGAGGGTGGTCCGAGGACACTGCCTTGTGGGATGCCACTGATCCCATCAGTCCACTCAGAGTAACATCCGTCAACTACTACTCTTTGGACCCTATGTGACAGGAATTCTTGAATCCATGAAAGAAGTGGACTGCTTATTCCATGAGATGCTACCTTGTTTATAAGTCTGACATGTGGTAGAGAGTCAAGAAAAGGCTTTTTTAAAGTCCAAGTACACGACATCAACGGGATTTCCATTGTCTAAATGGTTGGTCCAATCTTCTAGCTGAGTATTAAAGTAGTTGAGTGGAACATGACCTTCCAGGAACAAAACCGTGTTGGGTGTCATTAAACAAATTGTACATGCTCATATGTTTCACAATAGCTTCTCGAAGGATAGACTCCATTATTTTAATTACTACTGACGTCAGACTGATGGGACGGTAATTTCCTGGATCCCTTCTACTGCCCTTCTTATGTATTGCAGTAATATTGGCTGATTTTCAGTTTTTAAGTTAATGTCTGTCCGTGACGCTCAAAATGTCCGTTTGTGACGCCCAAATGTCCGTCCGTGACAAAAAGTTTTCGGACCTCTAGCAAAAGTTACAGCTTACTTTAAAATTCTACATGTATGTACATGTATGTGACAGGGAGTCAATTTACTTGACTAACATTTGCAGTCAAACAAATTTGTCAGTGACAGTTTGTTTAGATAGAAAAGACAAAAGACTACTGATAAGTCAAGAAACCCATTTCTATTTTGTCCGTCCTTGACATTGAATATTTAATGGATTCTATTTTTAGTAGGTAACCCTGGCAACCAAATTTTATCATCATTTAGCACCTTCAGTGATACCCTTCACAATGGAACATAAAACGGCTCAACACGTCTCATAAGAGTCATAACTTATTTTTTACAGGCCTTCAAACTTTCAAAATTTGTCAAATGTCCGTCCTTTCGTGACTAACCGATCAGGCTCATCGGTGAAATAGTTTGGGATATGTGGTATAACAGACAAGTCTCCTTCAGTGAAAACTGAACTAAATTGTTTGTTAAGGACATCAGCATTCTCCTGGGCAGTGCATACTGTAGATCCATCAGTACTAGTAAGGTTAGATATCTTTGATCTAGTTTTAGCCTTGCTGTTTACATATCTCCAAAAGGCCTTTGGATTGGATTTAGATTCTGAAGCAATGTGCTGTTCAAAATCACTGCATAATTGCCTTGTCATATTCCGTAACAGGTCTCTCTCTCACGTGCGTAGGCAGTGTGATCCCACACACTATCTGTTCTCAAATATCTCTTCCATAGTCAGGTGATAGTCTTTGTTTCTTCTTTGACAAAGTCACTGTTTCACGAGTAATGTACAAGTTTCTTCTGTCTCTTTTTACTGACCTTTTGGGAATGTTTTTCTCCATTGATATATACAGCATGTCTGAGAGTAACTTCCAAGATTCAGTATATGACCGGTCAGCAAAAAGTTCCTCCCAATTTTGGTTGGAAAAATAACATATTCAGGGAGACTGTTCCACAAATCCACAATTCTGTTGCTGAAGAAATGTTTCCTCAAATCAAGCCGAGAATACTGTTTGTCCAGTTTCACTTTGTGGCCTCTAGGCCTTCTGTGTGCCAAGTGAAAAAGATTATGTTGACTGTTATACACTCCTTTCAAATACTTGAAAACATCAGTCATATCACCCTTCCTTCGCCTGTGAGCAAGAGTTGGTAATTTGAGTTTCATGAGGCATTAGCGATAAGACATATTTCTAAATCCTGGAATCATTTTTGTTGCCCGCTTCTGCACACTCTCCAACTTCCTCTGCTCACCTACTTTATATGGCGATCATGCTGCCTGACCAAATTCTAAAATGGGTCTAATAAGACCCTTAAACAAAAACAACATTGTATCTGCATCAAGATTCACAAATGTCCTAATAACAATTCCTAAAACTCTATTAGCCTTCAAGGTTGCTTGGGAGACTTGATCTTTGAAAGACAATTTTGAGTCTACTAGAACCCCTAAATCCTTCTCAGCATGGACCTCATTAAGAACTACTATGCATGATTCTCTTCATATGATATTCAGTTTGCACATCTGTGTTTTGTTTCCCAAACCTGAAAATGGTGCACTTCTCAGGATGAATATCAAGCTGCCACTTTGCGGCCCATTCTTCCATTTTCGATAAATCACTTTGAAGTTGCACAACAGAATCTCTCGTATCTGAGCGTACAATACAATTTTGTATCGTCAACGAACATAATGATATTTGATTTTAGGGAGATCATTAACAAAGATTTAAAAAAGGGTCGGACCCAACACACTGCCTTGTGGCACACCACTCAATACTTCTCCCCAAGAGGACTCCTTTTGCACCAACCACTACCCTTTGCCGCCTACCAGTCAGAAAAGACTTCAGCCATGAAAGAAGGTTTCCACAAATACCAAAGGATTCCAAGTTTACAAGGAGACGTCGGTGAGGGACTGTACATATCGAATGCTTTCATAAGGTCCATATATACATGTATAAAGCATGGCATCAATTGTGACACAAGATCAGCCAGCAACAAAGCCATGCTGATGCATGGAAATTAAATTATTACTTGTAAGGTGGTCACACAACTCTTTACGAATCAGGTTTTCCATGACTTTACAAACAATACATGTTAAACTAACTGGCCCAGAGTTTTTACAGTCTGTCTTACTCCCTTTCTTAAAAATAGGTGACACATTAGCAGACTTCCAATCTAATGGTAGCTGTACACTTTCCATGCTTATTTGAAAGAGTAAGGATATCGGCAGTGCCAAAGACTTTTAATAGTGTCAAGACAAATCACTCTGGTACCTATTTGCGTAGTACATTCAGCAGGCTTCTCTATGCTTGGTGTCATTCTTTCCAGGATCTTATCAAATAGATCTGGAGGCATCCGTACATACTTGGCGTAGGTGCTAACATCTTCACACAGGTCTGAGTTCTCTGTTGAGAATAGTGCCCCAACTGGCAGTGCTGTAGGACTCGAGTCCGGACTCAGACTCGAGACCGGTCTCGAGTCCCTATTTCTCGGGACTTGGACTCGGACTCGGACTCGAGCCACAAGGACTCGGTCTCGGACTCGGACTCGACCAGTGGTGACTCGTGACTCGGGCGAAAATCGGGTTGAGACCAGCAACGAGACCGGCAATTTTTTCCATTTTCCGCTTTTAATTTTAGCTAAAAAATTACCCTAGGGCAAGCAAAAAAACCTGCTATTTTCGCGCACCTTGCTCGATTGAGCAGTACTTTGAAAATGAACTTTAAATCATTGATCGCCGTAACGGTACGATAATGTGCCCAAATAGATGATAGACGTTAAGATTAGTCGTTTTATAATGCTCGTACACACTCGTTATACACGTATGACACAGACAAGTATTGAAATTGATATTAACCATTTGGAGATGGACACTCGTTATACACGTATGACACAGACAAGTATTGAAATTGATGTTAACCATTTGGAGATGGATTAATCTATAACACACATTTCCCCAGTCCCCATAGACCCCAGCCTGGGATATCTTGTTCAGTCTCAAACAGATTACTTTTCCACTTGTATTTCAAGCTAGTATTATTATCTTTTTACTTGCATATTATATTCCTATGGCATTCTATGCCTTTCATAATTATTTCCCTTGTACATGTGGTTCAATTTCCACTGTATATTGTACAGGTATAGTTCAGATGTGTATTCCCCCTGATGACTGTTTTTGGGGGAAATTCAAGTACCCCATGTACATTACATGTATACTTTAATGTTAATCATGTGCAGCTGCTCACTGCTACCTTTGTGTATTTTTTCTCTGCTACTCCTTATTCTTTTTCTTTTCTTTTCTGTTTTAATCACTTGCTTTGAAATTTGTTTTCAATCCCATCAATCACTTGTAAATGTTATAATTTGTTTGTTGTTAAAATAAAAAGTTACAAATATAAAAGATGTTCCTGTGGCAAAAAGTCAAAGTCAGCACTTTATAATTTTTGGCAGTGTCAAACGGTTTTATTACGGTTTAACAATTACCTTGAATTCGTTTTACTTGAGTCACTTAGTCATGTGGTCAGTTTCAAAAATGAATGTTAATGTTGCACTTGTATTACAAGCCATTATTAAGTCAGTTTAAAGAACTGTAGCTGATTCATGTACAAGGGTTTTATATTGACGATTCACTTTTTTATTACTTTAATCAGCTATATGATAAGATTGAACTATTGGTGTTCTTTGTTTTTCCCTCTTTTTTCCATTTCAGTTGGAAACTTTCTTTTCTATAATCTGGCTTTAATGGCATTCAACCTGTTATCTTTTTGTTCTGTTGACTTATAATTGTTAAAAAAATAATATTACAGGCCTTTGAAATGAACATATGAGCCATTTGTCAACGAGACATGTACCTAATTGGCACAAAAGGAGTGCATGCTCACTTGTTTAGTATTTTGGTCAATAAACCTGAAATTCCACCAGTACACTAAACCATTACCGAAAATCTAACCATAGAGATTTATCTCAATACTTCCAATTCCATTTTTTTACCTTCTGTCAGAATTGTTAGTGTTAATAGCTGGAAATCTTACTGAACTTAATCTTCTTAAGTACCAAGCGATATGTCAGGGCGACAAATCACTAATGAGCAAGCCTTTATAGTTGTCCGCATTCGTACTAAGAAAAGTTACAATAAATTAAATACTCTGACAAATGGAAGTTTTCAATGAACCAGAAACTATTTATGTTATAGAGAGTAAGGCATTTATCATAATGAAAATAATGTGACGTAAAAAATTTTGCAATTTAAGATGTTCCCATCGGGACTTGGACTCGGACTCGGACTCGGATGTCCAGGACTTGGGACTCGGACTTGGACTCGGACTTGGACTTGGACTCAGACTCAGACTCAGATGGGATGGACTCGACTACAGCACTGCCAACTGGTGCTTTCTGTCTGCACTTAACCATGGTCTCACCCACCACCTCCTCGGCCTTCTACTTCTCCTTCCTCTCTCTTCTACCCTTTTCTGTTCTGTCCTTTCTTGCTGCTGCTGCTGCTGCCTTTTTTTTTTCTCGAGCGACTATACATGTACATGCCAATTCAGCATCTTCTTTATCTATTGCATGCATGGTTCCTTATTGGTATCTCTGGAGAGAATGAGAGGGTGACCTCCTGCCTCCTTTTTATACCCCAATCATGCTCCAAGCGTGGCAATCTTGCTCAAATCATGGTCATAAATCGTAGGAGATCTTACAGAACTTGATGAACATGAGAGATCTAAACAGAACGTAACAGAACGCGACAAAACTTGAGAGCATATCGTGGTGATTATAATAGAGGGAATGTGATGAAAATTGTGGCAGACCTTGACCAGAATCGTGTTGGCTTCATAACAAAATGTTACAGATTGTAACAAAACGTACTGAGAGAGCACAGAAAAAGAACAAAAATTGAGGAGCTCCACGCTTTTTTTTAATTGTGCAGATTGTGGCCATCATGGCCCCAGTGTAAACCCAGCATTACAAAAAATGACCTATTTGAACATTAAAGTTGAAGGGAAAAGGAAAGAATTGAAATCACTGAAATGGGACAAATTTCACACTTGATGAAAGTTCAATATTTCCTCAAAACAATAGAATTCACTTTTGCCATGAAAAAATCTCCCCAAACCTCCAAACAGATATTAAAACAACCCCTCTGCAAGGGACTAAACTGAGATTTTGAAACACTTTTTAGCGGCCAAGCTGCTGTGACGTAAGCAGTTAGACACAATCTAGCCCCCAATCCCATCATCCAATGCGCGTGTCTATTTGTATACTTTGGTCCAATTGGATATTGAGTATATTTTCCCGTGTAGTGATCTCTTTTTACCAAAGAAATTCCTCATTTCTGCTCATCCTTTTTCAGAAGAAAGATTTGTTATTGTTGCTGACTTGCTGTATTGTCTAATGGTAAATATTCTGCAATTAAATTTTTTTTAATGTGATCACAGTGATCATTTCGAGCATTTTCCCCGTTGTTTCTTGGTATGAGATGATTTGGTCATTTTTGTACCGAGTTTGTAATGTGCGTGTGTCGGGATGGTGTCGGTGATATGATCACAATGTGTTTCACAATTTGGGCTGATAGTTGTCTAAACTGAGCTTGTTCTCATTTCTTAAAAGTTTCTTTTTGTTTAAAAATATCAGAAAATGTTGACTTTTATTTCATTGAATATTTCTTTATGAAATTTGACTCATCATCTTGGTCATGAATGAGTAAGTGTAGCCGACATGTTGTATGGCCATGTTGTATGGCCAAACTCCATCTATTCTTCCGAAGTCCAAATCTCCGATTTCACCATTATCTTCCTCGCTGTCATCGTTGCTAGTACATGTATATTCTCCATCCTCGATCTCAATTTCCATATACCTCCTCTTTGCTGTAATTACCAGACATTCTTGCAACAAACACTTGCCATTTACATGTATGATGTTCAATTCTATCTCACAGTACACGGATGTCCCGGATGTAAATTAGTGTTTGAAAGGAGTTGAGTTTTGATGCCTCAGATGTACCTTTTCAGAGTGAAATTTCTCGGTTGTGCGATAATATCTGTCTTTGTTTCTTGCTTATTTACAAAAAGCAGAGTCTCTTCTTCATATTAACACAATCTTCATTCAAATCTGGCAACATTTTATCCTTTTCTCTTGTTCTTTAAGCAACTCTTTTATAAGACAGGGCCCAGAACTCAACCTTCTGTTTAAACTCATGATTTATTATTCACCATCTGTTCAAGGGGAAGGTGCATAAATATGACGAGAGCAAAGAAAGAATGTACCCATGCACTGAACAAAAGAAATGAAATCCAAATCACAAAATGGATGTGGAGTATCGCAAGCTGCTATTGCAATACATATACATGTACAGCCCTGGAAAAAATTATTAGACCAGCTCCATTTTGGGGTACATGAGTAGTGTTACATATAAGTCCTTTGTCTGTGGAAGTAGGAAAATGATTATCAACAGCTAATGCATGATTGATGGACTACTACTAACTAGAACAATTACCTTTGTGACTTTTTACCCCATGACAGTTACCACTAGGATGAATACAGCCAGGACAAATTGTCCCAGACAAATTTCCCCAGACAATTACAACACCCCTTTTTTCCCCATGAGAAAGAGTTTTTTGACCACCTGAATGGCTATAAATGTCTTAGAGGAGGAATTTCAAGTGTTATTACTCTTGGTCTGAGCACCATGGCCTTCTCATTATTCTACTAAGACCAGTGTGTGTGACATAAAAATTAAAGGTATTAGAAAATTAATTTTATGAAACAAAAAAAAATTATTACAGCATGAATGAGCTGCTGTGAGGAAAAAAAAAGGGGAACACCTTGTTGACGTAATGCCACAAGGCATGGCTGCTATCATCAAATGTAGCAGTTTTCCACCAAGAACTGAACAAACTGCCTCCAGAGGAGTGGACATCGCTTTATGAGAAAATCAGGCATACCCTCTGGACAATTATCCCCAGACCACTTCTGTCAGGACATTTTTTCCAAAACCCCTACCCCTGGAGAATATCCCTCAGGACAGATAGCATAGATCTAGGATATTTACATTCTGTTAGTTTTTCTTAAAAGTTCTATCAGTTGGGGTGCCCTTAGAAGTAATTGTCCTTCAGCGAAAATTGTCCGGGATTAATTGTCCTAGGGGCAATTACCCTGGTGGTAATTGTCAGAGGGATTAGTTATTACACGAGCTAATTGTTTTGGGGAGTATTCATCCACTCATTATGAAAATTCAATTACTGATATAGCCAACACTTGCCATGTACATGTAGGCCTATGTAAGGAGCTGGTCTAATAATTTTTTCCAGGGCTGTACATACATACATGTAGAGAGCTGCTCATACTGTTTGTTTCTTTAATTTTCTAATTATTAAAACAAAGTTGATTCCAGAGTGGCCTTCCCATTTAAGTGCTCTGCTTGTAATTTGTTCAGCAGATGGCTGAAGCAACCCCATGAGTTTGAATTATTGAATAAAAATTACATGTTGCTCACTATTCAATACCTGCATTTATAACTGAAAGGCAATTATAAAACACATCAATCATTGCAGGCTACATGTATGAATACAGCCTTCCAGATTTCAAAGTGCTTACATATTTTTGGATGATCATATGTTGTTTTTATTCAAATATTCTCATGAAGCACTCAATGTCAGATGATAAGCACAAGGGTAGGATGAAGCTGACTCGTAGCGGGACAGTGATCGTGGCCTGCAACCTCTTAGCTCAAGGAATGACCCATGGCTTGTCCTCTTCAATGGGAGTCTTCTATGGGGAGTGGAAGAGAGACTTTCAGGAGCAAGCTGCCTTGATCAGTTGGCTGGCTACCTCTGTACTAGCTGTCCTTCTTGGAACATGTAAGTGTTTATTGAAAATTGGTTGTATGTTCCATGCCCCCGCGACAATTGCTCCGCATCAATTTCCTACACTAACCGAATACTGAACTTCAACTCTGGACCAAACACTATACCTAACCCTAACCCTAAACCTAACCTAGAAACCCAATTGCAACCCTAAACCTAACCCTATATTTGATGAAATGAAGCCCAGAGCAATTGTCACCGGAGCATAGGCCTACCAGAGCACATGTCTGAGCTCCTTAAAATAATGTGCTATGAACAGTGTCTAAAGCCTGCTGTATGCTATACAGTCTGACTGCAATCTGATTTTGGAACAAACTACATGTATGAATGATATCATTGAATATGAAATTCAAACATGTGAGAAATTCCTAATGGAGGTTCCTAATAGTATATGACATTATAATTGTAATTTTGTCAGAGAAGAAGGCCTAATGGGCTTTGAATCATTGTAATGTCAATGTCAGACCATTCACATTACTGTCCCTGATTTGATGCTGATTTTGCCCTTTCCCTGACCGACTGACACTACCCTTTGTTTTAATATTTCTAAATTCATATGAGCAGAGGGATTTCACATTTATATAATTCCTATTTTTTTAAAGATATTGTAATTTCCTCCAAAATCAGATCACATTTGAATAGTATCATGTTGCCACTGGCTGAAGTAATATATAAGAAAAATGATTAATGGATGCATAATATTTTCTCATGTTCCATAATTTGTCCCCGCCGAACGAAGTTCGTGAGGGGACTATGAAACGGGCTCCGTTCGTGTGTGCGTGTGTGTGTGTGTGTGTCCGTCCGTGCGTCCGTGCGTCCGTGCATCCGTGCGTCCGTCTGTCCGTGTGTGCTCAAATGTTAGAAAATGCTACTTCTCCGTCATTTCTTGGCCGATTTTGATTCTGATTGTTTTATCTGATAGGGTATGGTGAGGGCTTCCAAACTTCTACACAGAATCGTGAAATTCATTAATTATGCAAATTCATGCAAATTTTTTCAAAAGTGACGAAAAATGCTACTTCTCCTCTATTTCACATCGGATTTTGATTCCGATTGTTTTATCTGATAGGGCTGGGTGGGGGCTTCCAAACTTCTACACAGAATTTTGAAATTCATTAATTATGTAAATTTATGCAAATTTATTCAAAATTGACGAAAAATGCTACTTCTCCTCTATTTCACATCGGATTTTGATTCCGATTGTTTTATCTGATAGGGCTGGGTGGGGGCTTCCAAACTTCTACACAGAATTTTGAAATTCATTATTCATGCAAATTTAAGCAAATTTATTCAAAATGGCTGAAGGTTCATAATGTTTTCATGTTTTATATTTCAGTTGTATACATGCATTGTTGGTATTCTCTTCTTTTGCATGCAGTAACATTATTATTTTATTCACTAAAGTTTTTCACTGAAGTTTTAAGGTTCAGGCTAGTTAATTTCCACAGATCTGCACTTCCGGCGGGGACATTTATTACGCATTGCGTAATTTACTCATTCACTTGTTTTTTTAAAAGAAAGCAGCTGCATGTAAATTTGTAATATAACCATCTAGTTCCCAATCCAATTATAGGAGATCCAATATCAAAATGGTGCCTTAGATTTGATATTGGAAACTTGATCTAAAAGGATCTGATAAACTTGACTGCAGAAGCTCATATGGATTCAAACTTTTAATGCATATTGTACATGTATCTTGCACTGGGAATTCCATGGCAATACCTTCTTTGCGAATTGATTGAAACATAAACATGTATGATATATTTTCTTTCTATTTTAAAAAAATCCTGAATTTCACTTCTAAAGAAAACACTTTATGTGCAGAGAAGTGGTATATCTGTATTTTTCTACTTTACATTTAAATTTTTGATTATATCTTCCTGGTATCGATCATGATATGATTTGATGTGTATAATGCAGATTGTATCTTTTCTATTTTTTTCAAATAAAGCTCCATTGGCTGGTGCACTGGTTAGGCATTTTGGTGTTCGTTATGTGATGGTTGCTGGAGCAATCCTCTCCGCCTCTGGTTTTGTGGCTGCTTCATATGCTCACAACATTACAGTACTCTTCATTACTATTCCATTCATGTCTGGTAAGAATTTGAGAATATTCTTTTTTGTGACATGACATTTGTTATCAGGGCTTTATTCATGAATGATACAGGATTAGGGTGATGATTAGAGTTGGGTTGTAGCTGGGTTTTAGGTTAGGTTTAGGTTTTAGGTTAAAGCTCATGGACAGTATTGGTAAATGTAGCAAAAAGGAAATTAGAAAGAAATGTGTTCATTATAGTCTCATGTTGTTCTCCTCGTATCAACAGAGGTTTGTATGAGATCATATGGTATTCCATCAATTATTTCCCGTGAATTTTAATAATAATAATAATAATAATATTGGATATTTATATAGCGCTCATATCCACCATGAATGGTGCTCAAGGCGCTCCAATATTACCCCGGCTCTGGCTAGGCTACCGATTTCGGCGCTCACAGCATTCAAGGAATTTTAGTGTAAATATCTGTAAGGAATGCTAGATCACGGTAACATACTGCCCTACGGTAGGACCTTTCCACCCTGATGGCTCCCCACGCAACAGTCTCGCGGCTTCACGTGGAGATTGCATGTGTGTCACTGTGTGTGGAATACACATGATCCTCACAGGTTTTTGCACGCGTTATAGTATATTTTAAAAAAATCCTGAATTTCACTTCTAAAGAAAAATACATGCCGCCGTTGTTGGGAGTTTATATCCCTGGCCCGGTATATACATGTAAATTACTTTTTACCTCTCATTTGTAAAATATTTCACTTTAGGAGATTAAATCTTCACAGCGTCTTAGTATTGCTAGTATCTTGCTATTTATCAACAAAAATCCAGGAAATCTGACGAAAAGTTTTTGAGAGAGTACCAAAACTAAACATTACCTTTAAGTACAGTGTTTGGTCCAGAGTTGAAGTTAGGAATTCGGTCAGTGTAAAAAATAGACTGTAGTGGAATTGTTGCTGGATTATGTGTTATAGAGCCTTGTTTTTATTGGTGTGCCTTAGGTTAATGTGAAATATACCATAATTAATGAAATCAACAAATTTTACACTCTCTAATGCATTTACAAAGCAGAATTATTTATTCAGATACAGTACAATGATGACATGAAATATGAAGTAACAACAAATGATTCAGCTTCCCCTGCTGCACCTCCCAAAGTTGTCTGGAAGAAAAAAAAAGGACTTTGGAATTCCTATGACCCATGGGCCTTTGCCACTGACTCCAGGATAAAGGAAGAAAACATTTGTGTGTTATATTTGAAAATGCATTGTATTTACTGAAATCAGTCAAATCACCATCCTGTGTCCGTGTCTTAATGGGTACAGGAAGTGTCGGCTATAGGAAATAAATTCTGTTAAATCCTTACAAAATGCCTTGAATGAGGATATGAGATAGTCTTCTGATTAGACATGAGAGAAAATCATTGAAACTTTATAGCTACAATTAATGAGCCATTAGCACTTATTGCCATGTTGTTATCATATGCTGCTCATTCAGACTTGGAGAATAATAACTTCTTGATATACAAGATAACAAACTAAGTAAACTTGCTACTGTTGGCTTTTGGAAGTTATTTTAATCAGAATAAACAATAAAATTCTTTAATCTCATTTTTATGAGACGATCAGAGAATACAAATATACATTATGATGTTAGCTTAATGGCTTATTCAAGATAAAAAGATTCACAAAGTCACAATTTATCACCCTAATATTAGTTGAGATATTTATACGAGATTTTTTACTGCGACTGTTCTATGTTAGGTATTTTGATTAATTGAACATGTTTATCCTGAAACCCCATATGAGTAAATGTATCTGCAAATGGTGATTTTTTTGTTTGCTTCTTAATTTTAGAAAATCTCTTTGCAAATCAAACACTTCAGTTTGAGAGGCTTATTTAAAACTTCCATTGAGGAGGTTCAGGCCAGTGTTGATGAGGCCAGTGTTGATGAGCCAGTGAGTGACTGTTTTCACTGTTTTGATTTGTCAATAATAGACCTATTTCAACAGAGATATCTTGTTAGTGGGTAAAGATACATGTAAGTAATGGGTTCCTTGGCAGAGGTGCAATATATGAAAGTAGTATTATTTGAAAGGAATTTATTCTACAAAGTTAACAAGAGATCACACAGATGATGTGGAAATCTTGTGTACCTGTATGTAACTGCTGGACATAGTGCATATAGCAGCTATAATTTTACAAACATGTAATACCTTGATTCTTTAATCATCAAATTTAACCAAAAGGTACTGGTAACCTGAATCATTTTTAAATTTGAGTGTAAATGTTTTGTACTGATAGTCACCCTTCATCACCTTACCTCTAATAGGAACAGGTGATAATCCTTAAAGGGCAATCCAACCTTGATAATAAGATGATTTGTGTGAAAGCAGAAAAATAAGAAAAACAGGATGGTGAAAGTTTGAAAGAAATCGGACAAGGAATAAGAAAGTTATGGATGTTTGAAAAATGAGATCACTACATCTATGCGAATCTCAAATTGGCAATTTCGTGAGTCAATCGTGACATTTTTTGTGGACAACAGACAACTCTCCAATTTGTCGTACACAAAAATATCATTGATTTGCGGTTATCTTCGATGCGCTTCTACCCTCGGGGCAGTACTCAAAATATATTGGAGATAGCATATTGTCATAGGTCTTCATGAACGAAAAGATCCTACTGAGTAATTCATTTTGAAAAAAAGTGACATTTTAGTCATTTTGTGAGTTAGAGCGAATGGGGGAGTTGTCCACAGCTACATCACAGTGACATTACCTATTCGGCCAATTTGAAATTCCCATATGCATAGTGATTACAACTTTCAAAAATTCATAACTTTCTTATTGCTTGTCCGATTACGTTCAACCTTTCACCAATCTGCTTCTCTGATTTTTCCTCTTCCTTTCAAAGCAACTTGCTATAAAGGTTGGATTTTCCTTTAAGATGAATTGTAAATTATATGTCAATAACAGATCTTTTAACTTTATTTTTTTTTATGCCTCCGCCCACCAAAGGTTGTGCAGGAGGCATTGGCCTGAATTCACAAAAGAGGTTTATCTTAACTCATGGTCTAAACCGTGGTTTAAAACTCCGCAGTGGACTAAAATAAGCATAAATAAGCGTATATAAGCGCATTACTGTACGCCCATTGGATATGAGGACATGCGCGTACTACGCTTATGGAGGTTTTAACCATGGGTTAGATAGACCTCTTTCATGAATTTGGGCCTCTATGTTTTGGGTTTGTCCATCCATCCAGCTGTCCGTCCATCCATCCCGCTTTATCATTCTCCTGATAACTCAAGAACTGCATGAGTTATGAACTTCAAACTTGATGCTAGTATCTATCACTACAGGAAGGCTATCTGATTAGATTTTGGGGTATGTAGGTCAAAGGTCACAGAGGTCAATATCCAAAATTTTAGGTGTTAACCTCGTTCTTGCGATATCTCAAGAACCATTTGAGTCATGAACTTCAAACTTGGTGCTATTATGTATCACCATAGAAAGACGATCTGATTAAATTTTAGGTTATGTAGGTCAAAGGTCAAAGGTCAATTTCTGAAATTTTAGGTGTTAACCTTATTCTCGCGATATCTCAAGAACCATTTGAGTTATGAACTTCAAACTTGGTGCTAGTATTTATCACAATAGAAAGACGATCTGGGCCCCGTTACATAAAACTTACCATTAATGGCAACTCAGCTATCAATGGTAACTACCATGGTAACATCACTCAACAGCCAATCAAAATTAAGGTTTCCATGGGAGTTACCATTGATGGCAAAGTTAACGTTAATGGTAAGTTTTTTGCAACGGGGCCCTGATTTAATTTTGGGGTACGTAGGTCAAAGATCAAAGGTCACAGAGGTCAATTTCTCTCATTTCAGGTGTTAGCCTCATTCTCGCGATAACTCAAGAACCATTGGAGATATGAACTTCAGACTTGTATGTATCACCATAGGAAGACAATCTGATTAGATTTTGGCAAATGAAGGTCAAAGGTCCAAGGTCATGGAGGTCATTTACCATGAAATTTCAGGTTTTTGCCTTGTTAACACTCTTGAACAATTTGAGCCATTGACTTCAAACTTGGAACTAGCATGCATCACCCTAGTGAGACGAACTGATTATATTTTTTTGTTCACATACAGTAGGTCAAAGATGACAGGTCATTGAGGTCATTATATTTCAAATCGATGTTTTTTTAGCTTTGTTATCACCATATCTCAACTGTTTTGTATTCATGACTAGCAGGAGATAAAGTGATCAGACTTTTGGGTTATAATGTGTAAGGTCAAATGTCAAAGAGGTCAGTTAACATGTAATTGTAGGAATTTTATTCTGGTTATCACAATATTCCAAGAACAGTTTGAGCCATCATATAGGAGATGCAGTCGCATTCATCTTGGTTGACATGTGTCATTGTGAGCTCGCTTTTTTTGTGCATGTTATTGAGGTCATAAGGTGCCAATTATGAACAACAATAGCATCAGACAAGTGCAGATGTAATTTGATATTTTTTAAACATCTCTGAATGCTAAATTATTTTTCTTTTCTATTGTCTTTAGGTTTTGGATGCAGCATGGCATTTTCTGGCTGTCTGGTCTGCATTGCCCAAAACTTTAAGAGGCACTACACGCTCCTGAATGGGGTAGCATCATCTGGTTGTGGAGTCGGTATGGTGGTATGGCCAGTCATCTTTCAGCTCCTGGTTAATCACTTTACCTGGAGGGGTGCACTGATGATCGTAGGAGGGTTACAGCTCCACCTAGCACCACTTGCATGGATGATGACTGGACATGCTAAGATGGACAAACAAGGGCATATGAAGCTGACTAGAAGTGAGCAGATCGGTTTGAGACAACTGGTCACAGAGACTGAGTTGAATCATTATAACGTAGTGACCTATGCCGTTGATGCTTCTTCCACTTGTGAGAATGGTAGTGATGATGGCATTATGATAGAATGTGGAGAAAAGCCAAAAGGGAATAGCAAAAGACAAGTGGTAGATTTCAAAGAATTGGAGGAACCAGAAGAGGAGATTGTCGAACAGTATGAAATCAGTGATGTAGAGCCAAATGCATCAACTCAGCGTCTTACTATGCTGCGTAGAATGAGTCATCGTGCCTCAATCGTCGGTAAAGGTGTGAAGACGTCATGTGTGCAATCAACAGGACTATCTCTGGTATGGGAGAACCGTATATTCGCATGTTATCTACCAATTTCAATGACAGGAGGTGCAGTGTATGGGACCTTTTTAGCTCATGCTGTTTCTTCCGCCGTGCTGAAAGGCATTCCAAGGATTGAGGCAGCATTTTTAGTCTCCGTCGTTGGATTATCAAACATGATTGCTCGAGCTGCTCATGGCCTACTTCTCAACACAGGTCTGGTACATCAAATGATGTTAGCAGCTTTTGCATATAGCCTTGGTGCAATATCTGTGTTTGTTACCCCAAGCACACAGAGCTATGCTGTCATGGTAACCTGTGCAGCAGGTGTTGGTGTTGCATCTGGTATTTACATACCTCTTCAAACAGTTATTGTTCATCACATAGTTCCTTTGCACCGGTTTCCAGGTGGGATTGGTATGGTGCTCTTATCGGTGTGCGTGGGGATCATGACCAGTTCCGCAGTTTCGGGTAAGAAAATTGGGATACCCCAAGATTTTTGTCCCACAGAAGCAATGGCAAAAATTCCAATTGTCAGTAAGGCACATACTTTTTCTTGAAGCATAGGTTTTGTATGCATTTAAAGGAGAAAAACACAGGAGACCTAGATATTCATTTGTTTGTGCTCCTTTATGTGTTGCAATTAAAATGGGATTTTGTTACAACAAAGTAAATAGGTAGGTCCCAAAGACCTTGTATACTATTGTCTATTTTGTAGGACAACAGGATGCTATTCTATTATATTATTATATTAGTGTACCTGTGGCTTGGGTGAGAGCACCTCTGTCACTTAGATAATCATTTCAAACACACTTTGCCATTTTCTTATGGCAAGAGCAATCTTTTACCCTATTGCCAAACTATCTACACATATTGGAGTTATCCATGTAGTTCTTTTTTCATATTTGGCTGAGTATGGTGACAGCTTATCAACAATTTCTTCTGAATGCAAGCTGACTTCCAGTGACTTCAAAATGATTATAAAGATATTTTGTACATAATGTCATTTTCTTTGCCATTTTGTCATACATTCCTCCAATATAATATCTAAATAGCAGTCTGAACAGATTTAGCCGTACATGTACGTTCTACCATTTTTGGGGCAAATAGTAGGAAACTAAACAGGTCATCCAAATATTAACCTTTTGATAACAAAAATCATTTCAATTACATAATATAATTGTAAATGTTGTTTTCTTGTTCTTGAGTAAACATATCATGTCCGTATAAGAATTTTTCCCCTTTATAAACAAAATCTCCATAGACACCAATATTTTTGACAGCAGTGTCAAAGCCTTCTTCAGATTAACATTACCAGATGATCATGCATCTTACATTTGTATGTGGTCTGCAACAATGTTCGATCATAAAACAAATCTGTAACTAGTGCAGGAGATTTGCAAAATAGGGACAATATTTCGGCAACACTTTTAAATGTCGGTTTTTTTAATAGATCATTGAAGATATTGGTATCTCAATACACCTATCAGACCTGCCTAATTGCTTTATGTCTGTTTGTATTTTTTTGTTTACTCCCTCAGGGTACATTTTAGACCAGACCAACAGTTATCAGATGGCATTCATCTTTGCTGGCTGCATGGGACTGATACCAAGTATTCTAATCATCATCAACCATATCATCTGGAATTACTGCATCAAAGATGAGCGTTGGCCACCTAAGGTCAATCATATTGTGCAGAAGGAAGGATGAACAGATGAGACAACCTGTTACTAATACTAAAGCTTCAGTTATGAATGTCACAAAGTTGATATTGTTTACAAACTTAAAAATTCACAGATGAAATTATATTTGTACATCATAATGTAACAATATTTTGATCTTTTGAATTTTCAAAGGAGAGCATGTTTTTAAACAAGAAAAGATATTTGTCCAGCTGGACAGAGAATTTCATTCGGATTTTAGGTAAAAATTGTGGGAATTTGGTGCCCTTGATCACAATCCACGTCATAATAACAATCTATAAGCACAAGATTTATATCGACAGTCTGGATGTATGTGGCTTTTAATGCTTTGTCTGCTTGTACCTGGTGAAGATGAGTATTCTTGGTACTGAACATTGAATGTCCACTGATGATTTTACATGTAGGTGCATGTAGTAAATTTGAAGATCATGCAGTATGCTGTGATCAAATGTTCATTGTCCAGTTTGGTTTGACAAAAATTGCATGATTAAAGAATCATGTAGTAAATGATAAAAATTCCTTTGCATCTTATTTCTTTTTGTAGAAAAGTCAGGGTACTGGAAAGTTTGTCTTTTAATTTGCCCACTTGGCTTAGGAATCTGCATAGCTCTTGCCAAATACCAGCTTCATTTTTTAAAATTATGTATGAAAGTGCATACCGGTATTAATTAGGTGGTCTGCCGTAGACAGATCACCTCTTAATTTCGTCAGAATTTTCTTTATTGTTATTATTATTTATTTTTATTTTTCTCCCACTTTTTTGTGACAATGAATACCGGTACTCAAACTCGGGTCATTCAATTTTCATCAAATTTCCTTCAGTCATCAGGACTGTTAAGGTCAAGTGCCAGAAATTTTCTCAAAGTCATCTGGTCATCATGACGTCATCCAGGCGCCATTTTGTGAAATTGAACTTATGGTCATATTTTCATAACGAAATGCCATTTCTCATTCATATTTGGCATGGTCAATGTCAATGTCAGTCCGGACAAGGTCATTTCATTAAAGCTCATGTACAGTATTGGTAGCAAAAAGGAAATTGGAAAGAAACATATTAAATATAGTCTCATGTTGTTCTCCTTGTATCAAAAGATATCTGTAAGAGATCATTTGGTATTCCATCTATGATATCTGGTGAATTTCAGTGTAAATATCTGTAAGGAATGCTTGATCACTGCCATTATGCTAGGACCCTTCCACCCCGACGGCTCCCTGAACAGCAATCTTGGGGCTTTGCATAGAGACAGCGTGTGTAGCTGTCTCTACACTGTGTGTAGCTACTCATCATTGGTTTTACACGTGTGTTTACAGTGTATAGCACATACTGCCTTTGCTGGGATTTTACGTGCCTGTCCCGGCACATAAATTAGTTTTTGCCTCTTATTTGTTTAATATTAAACTTTAGGAGGCGAAATCTTCACAGTGTCTTAGTATTGCTAGTATCTTGCTATTTATCAACAAAAATTGAAGAATTCTGCCGAACAGTTTTTGAGGGCTTACCAAAACTTTACATGACCTTTAAACGCAAGTGTACGCATACATCCGTGCGTCAGTGCGCACGCAAAATTTAGAATTGCTCAAAATGGTCTCAATATAATTTTGGACACGTTTTAGGCCTTTTTAAGCATTTAAAAAATTTCTGTGTGTTAGCGCCTGCGTGTGTGCAACACGTACAGAACATAGAAACACCATTTTTTTTACACGGTTTGGATTCCTGATACTATTCTTGACAATTTCCAACTATTTACAGGCATTCTCGAGTACCATAATGCCACATGTGCACGTCAGACATTCAAATTCACGCACACACCAATGGGCAATATAATGTAAAAAGTGGTAAAAACATGCCTTTCTGGAATCTGCCATAGCTCGTCAGAATGCCTGGATACACCCAAATTTCATTACATATTCTGAAAGCCTGTAAGTTGTAGATTTGAATTCACGCATAATTTTGGCCGATCGCATGTTGTGACGTCATATTTGCATATGAACTCAAAAAAATGATTTTGAAAAAATGACATAATTTTTGTATTAATTTAACAATATTTCACTGATAGGTAGTCAATTTTCTTCCAAATTTTGATATGTTGTAGCTGAGACAATTCTCTACAAGATCACTTCCACCATTTTTCATTTTAACAAAGGCATCATGGCATATTTTTGCGATTAAAGGAGGCACATCAATTTTTCACATTTTATGTTCATTATCTATGGGAGATGACTTTTTCTTAAATCTTGATTCTACCTTCCAGTCTTCTTTGAGCAATATCTCTGTTATTTCTGCTTGATTTTACCAAGCTTTGGATATGTTGTAGCTAAGATTATAAACTTTCTTAAGTGTGCCCTCCAATTTTTGATCAGATGTCGGGATCATGCCCATTTTTTAACTACAAAATGTGATTTGACAATCCTGTTTTTCGTTTACGTGTTATCTCTATGGGAAATATTTTGGTGTATTGGTAAAGCACTTGCTTCCCATTACGGTGACCCAGGTTCGATCCCCGGTGGGTCAATTTTTTTTCTTCATTTTTTTCCCTTTCTTTTTGCCCTTCATTTTACCATCTTCTTCAACTATTATAACATATACAATGACAAACAATGTAATAAACTGCCTTATTTTGTGTGCTATGTGTATTGGAAAGTAGTGTGCAATAGTTTGTGTACAACCCTTTGGGAAAACTGATTCTCTGTTGTGTATTAAAGTTATGGGGTTAATCTCCCATGTATCCTGCAATATCAAAATGTCAGGTTTTCTATGAAGCAAGTCTCTGTCCATTGTCAACATTATCAGGATTATTATCTTGCACAAATATTATCACATCTTACAAAGCAATTTGCCTCAAGGACAGACACCTAATTCGTCTTCAGTGACGAATTAAAGTTCTAGTTGATTTTTATTTCAATTAATTTGAATTCCATACATGATAATATGTATGTCCATATGAGACATACAATATACAAAACAAACAGTGCATATCAAAATACATATATGCAAATGAAATCAGGAACACTGCAGAAGGCTGCAATTATCTTCCTTGTGAGTCGGTATAAATGTAACTCAGTGTAACGATTTTGTACCAGTGTTTGAAGAATATATTTTAAAGCAAGATATAACAAAGCATAAAGCATATTGCAAAAACAAAAAAGGTTATGCTAAGCCTTTGTTGTTGTTGTTTTTTTTTTTGGTTGCTATGAAGTTGTATGTACATATTTCTCCTAAGCAGTATTTTTGTTTTATGGGAATTAGCCAAACAGACAGAAAAAAAGAATGAAAGAGGCAAATTTCTCTTTTAACACATTAGACAATTGTTTTGCATGAAAAAAAGAATATTTCTAAATATCTTAAAATCAATTCCTGTGCAATGCAACCACATTTACAATGGATAATGTCATGCTTGCATCAATAATTTTTTTTTTTTACAAGGTGTTACAATGTGATCATTTCTGTATATTCTTGCTCCAGAATACTGATACTTTGTGACTTGGTATGTATCTTCAAAAGCAAAACATAGAATAGTGTTTAGTTGACCCCTAACTGCAGTCAATACCCTAAAATGAGAAGAGATTCTAAACTTTGCTGTGTTATTTGAGAACAGCAACATAACAGCTTGCTGATCAAAATATATGTAAAAGATTTCCCACCAAATAGTACTAGAAGTAATCATAGGCACCCCTTCTTTATTCTCTCAAGATTGATACAATTTGAGTCTTTAAAATGTATACATGTATATGAGTCTTTAAAATGCTTTCATGTTTTATAACCGTTTGTATTTGGTGAGCATCACTGCTCCATAAATACAGTATATTCTGTTTTTCAAAATAGAAATAGTTGCTGCACAGTTTTATGAAAAAAGTTGAAGTGATATATGCTTCCACCATATTTATTCCCAAAGTACTAGCTAAATACTTGTAAAGTACTTGTAAAGTCATTAAACAGTAATTGTTTTCATTCAGTATTATGAACACAAGTGCTTCAATCAGTTGAGAATCCAGCATGTTAATAATGTTCTAAATGTTTTATACTCATTGTATTCATTTCCTTTAATCTTTAAGTTATGTTGTTCAACCCATTTAAGACTGCATATTAAACTTTAAAAAAAAAATGCATGTTAATTTGAGATGAAAATGTTGCTGAGAGGTCAACCAAAGTTTTGGATGATTGCATCCTCTTATTTTTAATTGCATGCAGCTGATCATGAAATCTGTTTCCTCAACTCAAAATACAATACTTAGTATTTTCAGCTTTGCATATTTGTGAATGGTGCTATGCTACAATGTTTCATTGCTTATGGGTTACTGAAGTAAGGCTTTGAACTTCCTTACCTGCCTCTTGTGTCATATGCCTTAGGGTTGACTCTCTCTTGTATATATTAGATTTGAATTCATATTGTTGTTATATAATATTGCATGCTCTGCAGTTCAAAATATCAAAATATATTATGGATTTCCAAAGTTTTGTATTTATAACCAATGCCCCTGACTGAGGATAAAACATAATGCATTAGGGAAATTCTTAGTTTAGAGGTGAATTATGTTACATATAGAACAATTATATATATATATATATATATATATATATATATATATATATATATATATATATATATATATACACACTCAATATTTGTTACATGTATTTTAAATAAAGGTATTTGCAATATCATGCCTTGCTTCTTCTCAACTCCTCATTCTCAAATTTACTTTCATTATCTAAAGCGTGGAAGTAAGATGCTGCAGAGCAATGACTACATAATGAGAATCGTGGATGCGTGCTTTCAATTCAATTAAATTCAATTAAATTCAGTTATTTATTCATCATCCCTAAAAATAACTACATGACATGGAATCATTTGTACATTATACAAGATGAAGGAAAGGGAACCTAGAAGAAGCGATGAGCTTATTATACGTAGTTCCGTGATAACAATACATAGTACAGGTAAATAACTCTTATAAACATTAATCATGTAGTGTATTACTAGCCAAAAATTATTACATTTTATACCACATATACTGCAGTGCAGAAAAATACAAGTTATAATGCACACCTATGCACTATGAAAAAACAACAACTGAACTTCATGTGATTGCAATTCAACCAATTGGATATGTGCTTACAAATACATCATTTTGTTTATTATTACATAACAGTGCATAAATGTTATTAATATTTTTATACAGATGATCTGACTAGATGTTGATTTCATTTAGTCAGGGGTTGAAAGGTCTGGAGCTTGTATAATGAATCAATTTTTGTTGGTCCTGAAATATCTATAGAAGCCTTGGTTCAAATTTAAAACTTGCCATTTTCGGTTTTACTTTTAAACCTTAAATTACATTTGTTTTATCTGTTCAGTTGTGGATCCAGGGGCAGGCCTGGGATGGGAGAGGGGGGGGGGGGAAGCATTGTTTCCTGGCAAAACTCAATGTGGCATACCTAAGTATACATTAAGTAGAAAATAAATATGGGCCCCTTAAATTGTGCCCCCAGCAGCAATTGAAGACCACGAAAGGCACCTGAAAAATGTGATAAACTTTTTTTGCCTGTCAGAGTATTTTAAAACTTGTGTGTGCTCTCCCCCCCCCCCCACCCCCACCCCACGAGAGAATCCTGGGTCTGCCTCTGTTGTTTATGGTTTACCGGTAGTTGTTTATATGTTTATATGTTAACATTTTAATTATAAACTTGTTTATACGTTAACGATATGTTAACATACTTTCTTGTTATTGTTTATAGTGGGCTATACATGTAATGTATTCAAGAAAAGTGATTTGAAAGAATTTTTTAAAATGCCAAATGGATTATCAAAGAAATATATCAAATTAAAGATATCAAATTAAAGCTATCAAATTAAAGCTATCAAAAGCGATAAAGGGTGAAGTGTGTCAATGTATGTCTATTGTATGAGTCATTGAAAAAATATCGGTCCGTATAGACAGAACCACTGAGGTACATCAAAATGTTTCTCTCTCTCTCTCTCTCTCACCTTGTTATTATGTCACATTCTCCGCTGAAAAAAAGGGGAAATGCATCACGGGCGGGCTCTCCGGTCTTAATCTTTGAATAAAATGCAAATTGATAAAATGAGGAGGTTTTTGGAGGGGTCCAGTGATTATCATTTTCTTTTCTCGTCATTTCCACCATTCCAATTCCTTTCTCTTTTTTTCTGTATTTCTCGCTCCTTTTTTTTCCTTCTTTTTTTCAATTGTCGTCATTCGATGTAAGATCTTCATGGTTGACGTTGTGAATATTGTTGAATAGGGTTTGCCTTCCACCTTCGGATCGGAGAAAGTGCCCAAATAGGGGACAGTCGTGCGACTCGTGCGACTGGTCTGATAACGCTGATTTATTCGGAGCCAATTTTGCACTTTTTCGATTTGAAGGCCAGCAATACCAAAATAATTCTTTTCAAAAATACTTTTCTATTTGTGAATGAATTGACATATTTTGGGGACCCCTTTTTCGTTGAATGCCACTGAAATGTACAATAATTATAATCTATCTCACGTGTAACTTTCTCTGGATGTGATGCCGTAAGTTTGCTCGCAAACCAAAGCTCTGACCGGCTCGTCGAGATGCGTATAGATAAAGAGAAACTTTGAAAAAATAAATGTTATGATAAAACAAGATGAATACTGATGGAGAAAAGTTTTTTTTGTCCTGTTACCAGATTTTTTTCCGGTCATACTGCTCTACATACATCTGCCAAAAAGTACGTGTATTTCCAATTTTCCATATAGCCCTATAGACTTGCCAATGGAAGCCCAACCTCAGTCTATATCAACACACTGTTGGCATTGTGTCGACACCTTTTTCTTTCAACTCGCCGGGCAATTAAGAAAAGAAGGCGCCTTTTCCCTTCAATTTTCGGTTTGTTTGATGTGTTTTACGCCCGCTTTGTCAACTGTTGTTCAATGCATTCTTCTTTTCAGTATCCATAGACTGTCTATCTTTAGAATACTGGAAAAGAAGCAGAATAGAGCATGTTGTGCTTTCAGTAGGAGCGGCGGTGCTGTATCAGCCTAGGACGTGAAAGCTCTTTTCAAATCGGTGCTTTACATTCAAATTGCTCTTGTGATGTCTTTCTAATACGTATCTGTGATAAATCGATAGAAAGGGGATTCTTGAGACAAACTGAGCTCTTGCGATTAAAGGTGCCTTCCTAATTTGTTAAATACTTCAAAGAAAACGGCATCTTAACGAATCACAAGTGGGTTAATTCCCTCATTTGTCTGGCGAAGAATACACTTGATGCAAAAGGATCAGGCAAGCAACTAATCGGTCTATGCTTCCAACTTTCAGGTGGAGCTGTTATTTTGGATCAAGGCATTCACTTTCGAATGATTTAGCCCAAAATACGTTGTTGGGTCAGAGTGAATATTCTTTCGGAGCACCTATCTGATATCGTTGGATTTTTCTGCTATGATTAGAAACTGAAGACTAAAGAAAAGAAGAAAAAAAATCTGTGAATTAAGATATGCCATATCCCCTGGGATGATGATGCAGAATATAGGAATCAGAATGTATCATCATCATCCTCGGAGATACAAACCTAGTTATCGAAGTAGTTTCTTCGGCGCAGAAACGGTGAGTATAAAACATTTAGCAAACATTTCATTATATATGGGATTATAATATAAAGACAAGATCTGTATGATTGCAGCTGTTAAGAAATTTGGAGTGATACAGGCCTTTACACGGTTAAAAGGGTATTCTTCTTCTGGGCCCGGGAGTAATTGCGGCATTTCAACATACATGTAGTTGGCATAATAACGTAGTTTCATCACTGACACTTGCAACTAATTATACCGGTTACCCTGTACCCCTCCAATTGTACAGGGAATGAGTATGGGCCTTATTCTCCTGGCTTGTATACTTCTAGGGGGAAATAAATGTTTGTCATCCCAAAGATTGAAAAAAAAAGAGGCATGACGTGGATTTTATTTCAATGAATTGATTGGCTTGGCTTGCTTTGCTTTGATTTCATTTGATTTGATTTGCTTTGATTTGCGTATAAGCCTAGTAGCCCACACGTACATACCACCATTCTATATCTATAAAAAAAAAGTGTGATCGTTGTAAATTTTAGTGAATAACTACAACACTGTCTTGTAATCGTCTAATTATTGAGGAGCAGTATCCGTCTCAGTGGCATATCTATGAACTGTGGCGCACGGGGCAAACAATAATATATATATATATATATATATATATATATATATATATATATATATATATATATATATAAATATATATATAAATCAAGAAATGGTAGGACTACGTAAAAAACCACACTGTAAAAAAATTGTTTAGTTTCTAAACACTTTTCTGCGACAGATTTAAAACACTGCGACGTGTTTATATATTGTACGGGTTTAAGAGCTAAACACATGTGCCTATTTTTTTCATCTTTCAGCACGCCTTAGGTGTTTACTAGATGAACATGTTTACCTTTTAAATGGTTCTAATGTATAGGCTAAACACCAAATATTTACAAAATAATCATTTGGTGTTTACAGCTGTTTAAATACTAAACAGCAGAAGCGGATCTAGAGGGGGGTGGGGGGGGGGGGGGGTTGCAACCCCCCCAAAAAAAAATCCGGGGACCATTTTTTTTTTTATCTTATCTTTTTTTTTAAACTTGTAATTTTATTTTATTCTATTTATGTATTTATTTTATTTTTTATTATTATTCTGCCAGTCCATCATATTCGACTGAGATTTGCCAGTGAGTATCAGTGACAAGCTGTTCATAATAAAAGTATTAGGCTGACAGTGCTTATTCCAAGGTCCCCAATTCTTTGTATCTGTGTTGTCAACTGGCCTTACATTGCAGGAAAATGCAACTAAATTTTACAAATTTTCATGGGGGGGTTAATTTGGCAATGACCTCTATACCAAAAATAGTGGTGTTTTAGATGCAAGAAAACGCCATTTTCACACACAGATTTTCAAAAATTCTCCCTACTGTGGGAGGGGGGACACCCCCCTCCCACACCCTCCACCCGTCGGTCGCTCCGCTCGCTCGGGCTCGGTCGCTACGCTCCCTCGCATACCGCCCCAACCCCCCCCCCTTTATAAAAAGCTAGATCCGCCCCTGAACAGTGTGTGTGATTATGGTGTAAACATTTGGCGTTTAGCCTATACATTAGAACCATTTCAAAGGTAAGCATCTATATATTAATACTCAAAACCGTAAAAGGCCGTTTTTTGTGGAAGCAAAAACTCTTTCCCCCCGCCGTGTCCGCCCTCGCCGTGGCGCGGGATCGGTGGCATAATTCCACAGGTCGTGTAACCCGTAGTCCGCGTGCCACGTCGACCCCGTCGTCGCCGTCGACGTCCATAAACGTGATATGGGGAGATTTTGGGGAGGACGGGCAGGTCGAAGGAACGGCTGCTTTCCGCATGGATCCCTTGCACGACGGCGGTGTCGTCAGTCGTGCACCCTCCCTTATACGGCCCATCACAGGCACGGCATGGCAAGTGACGAACAACGTTGTCCACGAGGAGTATCAACTTGCATTGTGCGACCGTGTTAGACGACCCGCGTTAGCCATCTTGCTAAACTTGCTCTTACCGGGGGGAACCCCCGTAAGAAAATAACGATGGCATGGGGGTTGTCCCACAGTGTCCCAGCCTCGATAGAGCTCCGTGGTATGTGTCTGATGTATTTCATTGTTTCATAGTACACTTTGTGATAAGTACACCATAGGAGTAGCACCCACGTACTGCGATGCAATTTCAATGCAATGCATGCGATCGACGCGACAATGCATATTATGCATGCAATTTGTATGTACTGTACACACATGCACTCAACATGAGTTGACTACGGTTTCCCGAGCTTACAAATACATTCTAAGGTTGATTTTGGACGTGAGTGACATTCTTTAGATCTAACAAATTGTTGGAAACTGTATTTATGGACTTCCTTTGTCCTATTTTATCTGCATGAAATTCTTCTCTTTGTCGTTTGTCGTGTTCGGTCACGGCAGCGCCCGCTCTCTGAGGCTGGGATGGCTGCATGACTGAACTCGAGGGGAAGAGTCCGGCAGTAAATACTGAGCTGCTTATTCCAAGATTGGAAGCAGTTGACTATCTTCTGTTTTTTAATGCTACAGTTAGAATTTGATGATAAATTCACCGTATATCTGAGTAGATTCTACATCAATTTGAATTCTAAAACGGCAGTAAATTCCTCACTGGGTTGCTTATTTCAAGACTGGAAAGAGTTTAGGTCGAATATCGTCATTTTTTTTAATTTGATGATATTTAATTCATCATAGTTCATACCGTATATTAGAGTACATTCTACATCCATTTTATTACTCTAAAAAAATAATTCCGGAATCTGCTCAGTGAGAGCAGAGTCTATTTAAAAAGTATGTGTGTTTTGAAACCAGACGGATTTTTCTATGTAGATCTGTAGACTATCATGCCTATATAGACCTAAAGGGGCTTTCACACCGGGCTTGCGTAAAGTTGCATAGTGCGGCGTATCGCCTACACTGAGCTTATGCTGGCCTACGTGGCAATACGCAGAGGGACAAAAAGGGGTACGCGAGATGGACCCCAAAAATTAACATGTCTAATTTTTGGGGTACGCGAGATGGACCCCAAAAATTAACATGTCTAATTTTTTCGCGTACTTTCGTCGTAGACCACTGCATGCAGAAAGTACGCAGTTTTTACGCAAGTATAAAACACTACGCTACTGTACGCCATGCCTACGCTATAGTACGCTATCATACACCAGTCTGACGAAAAATCCTTTGAGGCTGGCGTAGTGTTGCGTACTTTTGCTTATTGTGGGTTCAGCATAAGCAAACTTACGTACCCTTTACGCCAGACCTACGTATACGTACGCAACCCTACGCCTGTTATACGCAATCCTACGCGTAGGTACGCCAATTGCATAAGTTGTAGGTACGCGGTACTTATGCACAGGGTACGCAACAATACCCCAGCCTACGCCGATCCTGCGCGTAATAAAGGGGCTTTCACACCAGCCCTGCGTAGAGTTGCGTAGTGTGGCGTACGGACGATGCCGAGCTAATTACTCTGCCCCAAGCAGTGCCTCCGTTAGCCTACGTGGAAATACGCCGAGGGACGCAAAGGGGTACGCGAGATGGATGCAAAAAATTAAACATGTTTAAAGAGCACTGGACGCGTCACGCAGAAAGTACGCAGTTTTACGCAAGTCTACACAACACTACCGTAGAGTTACGTAAGGAAGGGCGTAGTGTTGTGTACTTTTGCTTAGTGTGGGTTCAGCATAAGCAAACCTACGTACCCTTTACGCCAGACCTATACGTATTCGAACGCAACCATACGCATGTTATACGTAATCCTACGCGGAGGTACACCAATTGCATATGCCATAGGTACGCGGTGCCTATGCACAGGGTACGCAACCATACGCCACCGTACGGCAGCCTATGCAAAACATACGCAGGGACTACGCCGGTCCTGCACGTAATTTTGGCGTACTCGGTACGCCGCACAACGCAACTCTACGCAGGCCCGGTGTGAAAGAGGCTCAAGACTATAGATCAAGCTTAATTTGTTAATAATAGTGCTGATGAAAGTTGGCCACAATATTCACTCTTTCAGTTTCAGGGGCAAACATGTGCTACGGGCGTTAACGGTTAATCCTTTGAAGAATTAATAGAGTATGCTGGAGTCATGGGCATAGATAGCGGGTGGGGGTGGGGGGGGGGTGTGCAGTGGTTGATGGGGGATATGATTAACTTCATTGCAGAAAAATTTGAATGAAATCACTGGAGTCATGTTTATAGATAGCTGGGGGGGGGGGGGGGATGGGGGTAAGTGAAAAAAAAAAATTGGCCAGCCCTCCATGAATTTTTTTTTCGCCAGCCCTCCAAAAGTCCCTCAGCGGGGTGGGGGGGTGGGGGGGGGGGGGGGTGTAAGTGAAAAAAAAAATTCGCCAGCCCTCCAAGAATTTTTTTTGTTTCTCCAGCCCTCCAAAAGTCGCTCATTGGGGGGGGGGGGGGGGGGGGGGGGGTTACCAGATTTTATGGGTTCCAGTTTTCCCTCATTATTCTCACAAGCAACAACAACAACAAAAAAATCAGCATTTTGGGCTGTTTTTTTTTCCCCCAGGGGAGGGGGCCAGGCCCCCCCCCCCCTGGATCCGCCACTGATGGGGCAAATGTGAGTGCATCAATTTTATTTTATTGTACAAAAAATGTAATCACTGGATTCATGGGCGTAAAAAGCGGAGGGGGGGGGGTGGGCATTAATTAACAGTTTATGTTCATTGTAGAAAAAATGAAATCACCCCCAAAGAAAGTGGAACCTTTCTATACGCCACTGGCTGGAGTGAAGGGAGGGGAGGGGCATGATAAGGGGATAGAGCCTGCACTCACCATCCATAATTGTCCACAGATTATTATTAAGTGGTGGATTCACAATTTTATCTGGGGTTTCAAATATTGCAGGGGTACGTGAGTAAATTGGATTATGACTTTTGCAAATCATGTTTCATTACAAAAAAATGTAATGGATGGCACGGTAGAATTTCATATGTTTAGGCATCAGGCACCTTCGCTCACGTTTCTCCTTAGGTGATATTGTGAGAACGGGGTGGGAAAGGACAGGTAAAAAATTTGCTTCAATAAACACACAAACATAAAACAATCTTCATGGAAGTTAAAAGGCATTAGCTCAAATAAAATAAGATTAATTTCACAGTATTATATGGCCAGTGATTTTCACGTGGAAACAAGTTTTGAAATAATTATATTGTTATTTCCTTCCTAAAAACAGTAGATATGCAATCTCTCTCATCAGCAAAAGTGTATTATACATAATCACCACTATAAGACATAAAAATGATAAATTATTTTAGCCCAAAACCAAATAAAAAACAAACAAACAGACTTTTACCTTTCAAAAAAAGCATGTGACATATTCTATAGTAAGAATGACATGTTGTAATCTTAAACTTATTTTTCTCTTAATATTTCATGTATTATTCACTTGAACTAATAAAACAATACTAAAAGAATCTAAGATAAATACAAGAGAAACTAAAAATTAACTTAGATGAAAAACAAAAATTACAAAATATTTCTTTTAGAAACCATTACCCATAGAACCATAATTATTAAGCATTTGTCTTATTAATTAAAAAAATACATGATATTCATGTACACATATTAACCTATCATTTGAAAACATATAGTTTGAATATGATTATTTGGTAACAAAAACATTGTAATATGTTTATCCCATTCAGTATAATTTTAATAAGCCACAATTTAAAACAGTAATAATTTCAACATTGTTCCAAAGAAGATGTGTTCGCAAAAAACAATCCATACTTCCCTGGCTAGCACCCGTGGAATTTTTCCACGGGTACTGCTGCTAGTGTTTATCTAATAAACACCTAGGCGTGATGAAAATAAGCACAGAATGTGTTTAGCTCTTGACTTAGCTACAATATATAAACACGTGGTGTTTACACCATAATCACACACACTGTTTAGTATTTAAACAGGTGTAAACACTAAATGATTAAGGTGTAAACATTTGGTGTTTAGCCTATACATTGGAACCATTTAAAAGGTAAACATGTTTATCTAGTAAACACCTAAGGCGTGCTGAAAGATGAAAAAATAGGCACATGTTTTTAGCTCTTAAACACATGTGTTTAGCTCTCAAACCCGTACAATATATAAACACGTCGCAGTGTTTTAAATCTGTCACAGAAATAAACATGTCACATGTCGCATTTTTTTTTTTACAGTGCAGGGGGCAAAGCGACCGACCGAGCTATACAATTTTTTGCATTTCCGTCCTTTAAAAAAAAAAAAAACACGTAATTTCTTATATGCATTGCACCCTTTATGCCCTTAGAACATAGTCGGAAAAGAGCACAACAACCGAGAGTTGAATATACTGGATAACGCTATTCTATTAAATTCTTCCTCTATTCGGAGCCACATCACAACGAAACACATTCGAGAATTTAGCACGGTATACAAAAGTTGGGATTTTTTCGAACTTTGAAAATTTGTCTGTACCTTATGCACTTTATTCTATATTGGGCTCAGAATTTAAAAAGACCCTGATGAAACTTTGCTCTCGAGCAAAGTAAAGGGAGTTAGAACATTTCGAATGTTAAGCCCTTAAAAACGCAGTATAGGAATAATTATTAAATCCTTACTTGGGGTGCAAAATAACGAGATCCTGTAAAAAACCCATAAAATTATGCGAGGGAGCAAAGCGACCGAACTTTATAGAAAATTTGACGTTTTGAACATCTTTAAAGGAGAATGAAACCTTGGGGAATATCAATTTTAAAGAAAAGAGAGGATAGAGAGAAGTAATTTTTAAAAAGTTCCATCAAAATTGGTTACGAAATGAGAAAGTTATGAAAGTTTGAAAAGTCTCAATTTACTTTCTATGGCGATCCTCAAATCGGCAGTGTTGCTTCAAAGTGACAGGTTTAATAGTACAACCGTCCAAATGTTTTGTACACAAAATTTCATATTTTCCCCATTATCTCTCAAGGTGCAGCTTGTTTCCTTCTTAGCTCAAGATATATCATGGGGAAAATGTATTTTACACGACATATGTTGAGTTCACAAAAAGACAAGCAGCATCTTTAGAGATAGTGGGGAAAATATGAAATTTTGTGTACAAAACATATTGAGAGTTGTACTAAACCTGCCATTTTGAAGCAACATTGCCAATTTGAGGTTCGTCATATCAGAAAGTAAATTGAGACTTATCAAACTTTCATAACTTTTTCATTTTCATTTCAATTGCTTCTCTCTATCCTCTCTTTTCATTAAAATGGATAATTCCCCCACAGGGTTTCATTCTCCTTTAACTCTTACGCAATTATACACTGGATTTGGGGTGCATAATCGTTAAGGACGATAAAGTTGTTGTCTTTTAAAAAGGGGAAAGGAAGATGGCCGGGGAAAAGAAAGTGAGAAGAAGACGTACTTACCCCACACCCTTCTACTAAATGATAGCCTTTTCAATTTGCATTTATTTTCATCCAACCGAGAAAGTACTCGATGTTGGTTCCGCTCCTCCTCATGATGCCGATACCCGCTCATTATTGTCTGGACCCACCCTATCTACGCCATGCGCCACTGGTCGTTTTCTTTTATTGATGCCAAAGACATATATCCAGCGTACATCAGTGACTCCTGCGTATATGCCACCCCCCCCCCCCCCCCCCCGTTTCTATGCTTAGAGGGAAAAGACATATCTGGTAGGCAGGATTGAAGAGTATATAATTATATTAGAACAGGATTTCAAATCTCCCTGTCCCCCCCCCCCCTTTCTCTCTCCCTTCCTCTCTGTCTTTTCATTTCCCTTATCCTTTTTCATCAGAGATGATGGGATATCCTCATCAACCACCCACTTACAACAACAACAAACACAACGTTTTTCCAGCATTATAGTTTGTCTAAATAGTAATTGTATTTAGACTTAAAGTTTCTAGTTACATAGAATATTGGTAGATAATTACTTTAATACTTTAATCATATCAATTCAGCCCCCCCCCCCCCCCCCTCGGAAAAAAATAACGGGTTTTCTTTGATGAACACATGATTACTGTCCTCTCCTTTAAGCTATATTCTGAAGAAGTTTTCAACCGCGGAGTTAAGCGGAACCTAACAAAGGAAGGTCATTAGGGTTTTTCTTCTTTTAATCTCCCTCGTTATGACCCTCATAATCTTCTATATCTAAAATGAAGTCTCCATGACTGTTAATCAACAAGCATAACAAGTATAATACTCTATCGGAACTCAGTTTTAGGCAGCATAGGATATGTTTTCAAGTATGGAAATAGGAATTGCGGGTATTATAGGCCAGGAGCCTGTCCCGAAATAGCCACCCCATTTTACGGGGTAACCTCGCTAGTCATAAGGGCCACTTACTGATAAGGACCGCTTTCTATAACGCGTGACTAAATGAATAGCGGTTTTGTATGAATAGCGGTCCTGCTATATAGCAAGCAAAGTAACCATAGACAAATCACCTCGTTATTCATAAGGACTTCCGTTCATAAGGACCACTATTCATAACTATTCATAAGGACCGCTATTCATAACGTGTGTTAAATGAATAGCGGTCCTTATGAATAGCGAGTGGACCCCCATGTTACCCCCTAAGACTTGACCCCTTAAAGTTACTTAGACCATCAAAGCCCTTAAAAGGTTGTCAGCCTGACTGTAGCCGTTGGGTTTATCCCCTGCAGAGCCCCCGAAAGAGGCCCAAAAGTCGGGTCTATTTCACCCCGTCTCCTCCATGCACCAAACTTTGTCAGTAGGAAGAAATATGACTGGACAAGACACCCCAAAACTGCATGACAAAAAATTCCGTCGGGATGGGATGTCAGACAGCCCCTAAAAATTGGGGTAATTTTTTCCCCTTGAAGCCCAGGGACCAAATTTTGTCAGAAGAAATAGCTATGGATGTACATTACTAAAATATAAAAACTGAAAAACATGTCCATCGGGAAGGGGTGTCAGAACCCCTGAAATAAAACACCAAAGTGCCTAAGCTTTGACAATGCTTTGCCCATGTGAGGACAGGTTTTTTTCCCCCCTTAACTCAGAAGTCTTTTATTCAATTCAGTTCAAATGTTAGATAACATAATTTTGAGTAGGCCTATTATAATTTTCTTGAGGTGCAGTTTGGTGTCGAATGGTCATTTCATCAATAAGTTATATTAAATTGTGAAAATGTATTGCTTTTTAAAAAGAAGCCCCCTCCCAAAAAAAAAAGAGAAAAAAAAAAAGAAAAGAAAAGAAAATTGTCAGGATTGTGTAAACACACCCATTGTTCATCTTCAACCACCTGTTAGGTATTGCATAATAAAAGAGCCTGTCAGGCAGTGGCGTAATGAGCCAAAATATTTTTAGAGGGCTGACAGGCATTTACTTTATTTTTTTTCTTTTCTCTCTCTCTCTGTCTTTTTTTTTTTGGCGTGAAACTTTGGGGGGGGGGGGGCCCGGGCTGCATCCCCAATGCCCCCCCCCCCCCCCCCCACCAGTACGCCAGTGCTGTCAGGCATCTGTGGTATGTGACTGCCAGGCTGAAATGTACTATTCATGTGTTGATTACACAGATACCAAGTACGGGACGTTGGAAACAAGCTACTCTAGTATGCTTTAGTTATTGTCAGATATATGGTCAATGGTGTGTTTATATTATCCGGACAATATTTTTGGCTACTTTTTAGAAAGCAATATATTTTCACAATTTAATAATTTATTAATGAAATGATCTATTGACACCGAATTGCACCTCAGGAAAATTATAATACTCAAAATTATGTTATGTTAATTTTGAACTGAATGGAATAAAAGACTGAGTTCTGATAGTTTTCCTATTTTCTTTCCTCTTCCCTTTCCCTTTTCCCCTCCTTGTTTTTTGCTTTTTGTTTTTTTGTTTTGCCAACAGCAGTTTTAAGGGGGTGTGTGACACTCCGCCCCCCCCCCCCCCCTCTCTGGCGACGCCGCTGCATGGACAAAAAATGACAGAAAGGGTTTGAACTACTTGAGCAAACGCGAACGCACAGAGTGGAAAGTCAATTTTGTTAACTGTTGATTGACCGGAGCGCGTATTATACATTTTGCAGTATTACTGCGCTACGTCAATTGCTATGGTTGAACAGACGCCTTCGTTTGCTGATTAATGTTACTCAGAAAACAAAGATAAGAAAATTGGAGAATCATTTTTCACGAAGTTCATCGTAATTTATCAAGAGATGTTGTCCAGGACAGGGAGTGGAGGGAGAAAGAAAGAAAAAAGGGATATGGTACGTACACTGTTGTGTTTGCACAAGCTCTCACCCGTTTACGCTTGAGTGAGAGCCTTTCTTAGATAGCACCGACGCCTGAAGTTTCGGCTGCACGGGACAACATGAAGTCGCTAGTTTGTGGTACACTCCGTGCACTGTATTCTGTGCTGCTCAGGTTGCAGCTGGGTGCATATATATGCATGACCCACTGCACTGGCACTGTAGTATTTGCATATATATATATAAATATATATTGTTATGGCATTGTTGTGGTTGCAGAAACCAATATTCACTCTACACAGAAGTGCTTCCTTGCGTTAACATCAATTCTATTTTGGTTTCCTTTTCGCCTTCACAGACTCTGCCCGCAACTCGCAAGCGTGTGTGTGGCAACGTCATCTTAAGTTAAATTAAGGAACAAGAGGTTTCATAAAGTTAAATGGTAGCTATCAATGTAACGTAAAGTCTAACAAATTTAGATTTAGTCTAAGAGTAAGACAGGTTTGTTTGACTCACTCGCACATATGCGAGGTTATTCTACAAAGATAATAATACTTAATAGACAGGGATTTCAATGTGAAAATTAAAAGAAAAAAAGATGAGAATAGACATTCCAATATCTCCATTCGACCACACCAAGTAATAGTGACCACTAAGCAGGACGAATGCAAAAATACCAGTCATTTTCTATCGCATGTACACTACCGTCTAAAAGTTTTGGCATCGGGACATCCCGTTTCCCGTACCGTTAACTCTTGAGCTTTACGGAAGTGGGAGCTTCCCGAAACGCTAAGTTCGGTTCGCTCCCGATAGCCTCCCGATAGCTTACCGTTGGCTTCCCGCGGTTTGCCAAACGTTTTCTCTCATCCATCGAGACCGAACCGATAGCGCGCAACCTTTTCAAATACGCGCGCGCGTAACAATGGTGAGAAACCTCATATAACCGACCACGTGATTTGTTCTTCGATCTGATCTGAGCGCCGAGTGATTATAGTGATCATGTATCACACTCTAGCTTGCACTAGCTTGCACTAGCTAGCGATGCACGGGTGAGGTTGTTGGTTTTTTTTTTTTAATCGAGCCTGCGTTTGTACAATTAAGTCACCAGTGGTTTGAGATGGTACTGATTATGAAGACCCGAACTTACTTAACATGACAGTTGACATGCCACTGAAAAATCTTCTCTCTTTTTTTTTTTTTGGGGGGGGAAAGGGGGAGGGGGGGGCGGGGTATTTCACTCTTTCACTTTCAGACGATATATATAGATGTATTTCGATATGGTGCGTGATTTCCGCTGCATCACACTGAATTTGTGTGTGTTTTTAAGGTAGAAATACACACGCTGATTCGGAAACTAATTGAACATGGGCTTCTAGGGAGGGTTTGAATGTACCAAAGCTTATGGCATTACGATGTTAATCGTTCACATCTCTCAGGAAAACTATCAGAGAAATAGCGTCATAAATTACTGACAAAGATTCATAGTGGTTTTGGCCCTCATGAATCCAAGCTTCATAAAGACTTGCAGGTTACTAAACCTTCGAGAATAGTAAAACAGATAGCAGCCAGTTGTGCAATTAATCGATAGCCTATACTGACAAAGCTTTCGTGGTTGTCTTGCCTGAAAGGCAAGTAAGCTATACCTATTTTAATAACTACTAAATATAATACGTGTAATTAATTTAATGGTCAATACATATATACCGCCATTCCTTCTAGCCCGTTTCTCTGATGAGATCGTTCGGAGCAACGTGATTATGTTGGATTGGAAGCACTTTTTAAGAAGGTGATTTTCTCCAAGATTTCGTATTCACATAAACACCAGTCTTTGATGTGTAATGAGGATGAAATTAGCATTATAAACACGGTGGCAAATTTTGTTTAATCACAAGGTAATTTTCATGATCCCAATGTCCTTGTTATAGTGAGTTTCCACTGGAGTTGAAAGAGTGAAGCTCTCAAATATTTAATTCTTTACCGGGGAACTTTGGTTTGACAAGGGAACTAAAATTCTAAATTCGGTAGCAAAGCCAAACTAGACAAGCAAGGTTAAGAAATTCGAAGACAAAAAATAAGTCCTTCTGAACTTATCATAGTGATCCGAAACTGAAAATGAAGTCACCAAATACCTTAGTTCGCAGGGATAAAGCTTTCTCAGTCATAACGGGTAAAACAGCGTCTGAATTCTAAGACTGCACATGTTCAAGATATTGTGCAATGATACGATCGAGTCCCAACGGCCTAGTGCCTCATGTGTTGCATTGATTGAGAATTCAAAGCATTTGACTTTCATGTTGAACATTCCGAAGTACTCGTACAACTTACTAGTACTAAGGAGGTACTAGACCTCCTTGGTTGTACGAAGTATGTTATACTGAAAATGCATCGAAAGGTAAGTAATTTCTGAACATGTTATGAGATAACTGTCCGAAAAAGTTGTTGTATTGATATTCTGAGATGCCGATTAAAATTTGGGTAAAATCTCACTAAACAGAGTGCGATGTTGCCAACCTTTCTTCACATCACACGCTCTGACCATGTGACGCTATCACTTTCAGCGGTACGTGCGTCGACTTCATGCCATTTGATACAGTACGGGAGTACGGGTGGGCGGGGGTCTATATATTTTTCTATCGGACACAAAGACCTACTTGTAGATCTGTGTTGCGACTACAACTTACAAGTATACGATCATGTATAGAAACTAGATGATAACAATAATAAGGATCGATAATATTGCACTGGTCATGGACTCGTGATGCTTTGCATCGGCTGTGTCCTGTGACATTTTTTTAAACAGAAGCCAAATCTACAAAAATGTCACAACTCACATGGAAGTCCCCCAACCACACCCCCCCCCCCCCCCCCCCCCCCCCCCGAAAAAAGGGCAAAGAAGTCGAGGCATGTATGCAATTTTTTTTTTGGCAGTTGGCACTCACAGACTAAGTTTCAATTCTCACTAAACGTGGGGAACTATCTCATGAAATGTTCAGACATTGCTTGCCTTATACATGTAAATTGTGCTAAAGCAAGCTCTCTTACTTAGTCTTAAGTGTGACACATGAAATGAACATGGATCATGACTTGGTAAAAGATGGAATATTCATACAAAGCTGAAGACCTTGATGTTTTCTTGGTGGCTGCAGATTTGTTGGAGTCAATTTTTTTTTTTTTTTTTTTTTTTTTGGGGGGGGGGGGGGGGATAAGTGTTTTATTGAATCAAAACAATCTTATCATTTACATATGATTACAAGGTGATAATGGATGGACTTAACTTTATACATGCATTTCAATGTTACCCACTTATGCAGCCGGCTTCCTCATATTGCAGGGTCAGTCTTTGAGTCTCAGTAAAACTAAAAAACTAAAAAAAAACTAAAAACCACAATCTGGAAGGCAAAAACTGAACAAAAATACATCTCACACAACACTGCATCAACCGAATGAGACATGATGAAACATAAAAATAAAAATTAAATATTGACAGAGTTTAAATAATCAATCAGAACATGTGTACTTGTAGATTGGACACACTTCAGAGTTAGAGACTTGTCAGTACAGACTTCAAATACAATTTCTCATAATCTTATCGTGCCCCCCCCCCCAAAAAAAAAATATATATTCACTCATAAACAGCAAGAAACAAACGGTATACAGATAGATTTTACAAGTACATAAAAATTGGGAAATGGCTTCAATCAGTTAGGAGACAAACTAAAGATTTTAAAAATTATTTTATCAATTAAATTATTCTGGTAGTACATGTAAATGCTTTATTATCATAATAGTTGATACCCGCTCAGAAAAAGGTAAGGCCCACTACGCAGAGAATTGGAAATTAAAACAATCTTGACTTGATTTAAAAGGAAGGAAAAACACCAAACAAATTTTATTGGAAAAAATAAATATCACCGACGGGATATTGTATTTAAAAATATATCTTTGAAGAATTTGTTGTCACCTTTGCTTGAATAACATGTGGGGATAATCATAACCTCAAAGTTAGGGGCAGATGACCGGTAGATTGCGTCACGGTACGAGTCAAAATGAATTATCCATTGTGACTTCACAATAAATTATATTTCAAAGACCCGCGCCGCGGCAGTTCTAAAATATCCATTATGACGTCACAATAGATTTTAGTTTGCAATCGATAATCAACGCCAGGCCAAGAAGGAGATGAGGCATTCGCGCATGTACGCGTTAAAGGCGCGCGCCTTCTCGATAGGCCATGGAAAGCTGTGAAAAGCCTCAGCGGGAAGCTCCCGATAGCGTTTCGATAGCTTCCCGCTAGCCTCCCGTTAGCTTACCGATGGCTTCCCGTTATTTTTTGCAATGGGTACGGAACCGCGGGAAAAAAACCGCGGGAAGCTCCCGATCGGTCTATCGAGACCTTCCCTTCCCGTACCGAAGTGCCAAAACTTTTAGACGGTAGTGTACAGTAAAGGTATGGGGGGGGGGGGAATAAGATAAATATTTCAAATACTTCCTTTCAAATTCAGCTCTTTAAGATCTTACTCCTACCTTAAATGGCTGTAATAGGAAGAAGTTATGATATTTCCAGCAAAATCCAAAGTCAAAATCATGTCCAAAACCTAAGAAATCCCCTCCAATTTTTTCGCGATCGCATGTTTTCATTCCTCCGATGTTTTACACTAAACTCGGCCATTAAAATTTTGTCCACAAAGAAAGTTTCGGTATTGCGCGCGCACATTGATCTCTACGATTGTGCACACGGAAATCAGGACTTTTATGTGTGCGCGATAGGGACCAAATTTTTAACAACCAAATTTTTTTGGGGGAGATGTCAGCACTCGCGGCGATCAGGAAATGTACACAATGACTTGAGATACTCTGTTTCACCAGATGTGACAGTAAATTACGTAGTTTATTTTTGGAATTATCTTTTCCAACATCGGTGAGTTGAATTTATTGTATCTCATGAATATGTTTGTGTTGGTTTTTGTAAATTAAATTCTGATTTAGAGTGAATGTTGGTGCCTTTTGTGCAGTGGTGTTTTGAAAATGTTGAGGTGTATGACTGCCTAGAGTCTACACACGAAGCACTCACATTTATGCGAGGTATAGTAATGACGCTATGAGTGCATTCAGCCTCTTTTCCTAAAAGGTGATTTTTTACCGTCAAAAACATTTCACATTCTATGCCTGTGATCTCCACCAGCTCATAAAATTTTGCACATTATAATAAAAACAAAACATCCTCCTAAATATCTTTGCAAAAAATACATTCTCAGTAACAAAATCATACTAATAATCACAATTCTTATCTTATTTTTACTTGTTTGAAGCACAGTGCATTCGATATTGGTGAATTTTGATTTAAAAATCCAGGCAGCAGCTGGCATTTTCGCTCTTGAAACGTACCTGTAAAGCAACTTGAGGGCGTTTGGGTTGATTGCTAAAATTCTTCCTATCTGGCAACAGGTACATGTACATGCTAAATATCTGTTGACTACATGTATGTTCATCTGTAAATATACTGATAGAGAATGTTTTATTAGTTGTACATGTAGGTCATGGGTAGATCTACTTAATTTGAAGAAAAGAAATTTCAAAAATATATATTTTATCTACATGTATACGTAGATGGAACATAATTTTACAAACATTTTAAGATTGGTTTGGACCTAAATGTAATCCTTAAGCATGCCTCGCCAGGGCATTAAACAAAATTACCAAAATGAAGTCATTTTTCCTTGTAGCTCATGGATATTTAATAGGACACAAGCATCATCACCGTGCAGCTGCATTGTTGTATAAAGGTGTTCTGCAATTCTACAAATTTCTGTACACAGCTGTGGACATACACTATGCACCCACATGGTAATGCATTGAGATTTAAACATTCATCATCATCATCATCATCATCAGTATACGGAAGTAAGAGGTAGTTAAGCCTGGGTGTCGGGCCGGTCAACCCGTACGGAACCCGGCGGGTTGGGGGTTTTTGCCTGGTTCGGGCCAGGTCCGGGTTGCTGAGTGAAATGTCTGAACCCGGTAAATAATTGGTGCTGTAAAGCCGTTATGAGTATTAATTATGACTTTTTAATAAAAACTTGATAGTGGTAAATAATAGGCTTGGGCGGTTCTGCTTTTAGAGAGAACCGATTCTGATTCCGACGCAAGGTCTCGATTCCACTGCACTGTAGCTGTAGAGTCTATTGTGTATAGTGCAGCTTTCACAAATGTCCAATTTTCATATAAAAACTCCACTTTATGAAATAACTATCAAAATTCTACGTACATGGCCAGGGTAATCATAGTACAAGCTTCAATTTCAAGACTGTAATGATGAAAACCATATTGAATTCGCGCTGTAATGATGAAAACCGTTCGTCTTTTTCAAGTTTTCGCGAGCTGGCTGCTGGATGACTGTGCATGGTATAACCAGGAGGTGGCGCTATACGTCATGTTCCTTTTTTTGTATTTTTCACATGGCCTGTAGGCGCCATGTTTCATTCTTCTGATTGATAATGGGTAGCTTACATGTAGCTCAAATTATTATTTTGTGGTGTCACTGTGGCATTAATGATATATGTTTCCTCAAATTTTGGAGGGGTTTTTACTTAAGTTTCTTCCATATTGTATATTTTTTCAGTGAGATGATTTTTGACTGGTTGACCATTACTTTTGATATGTGACCAACATTTTTCTTCATTCTTCCCTCTTACGGTAATCTTTTAAAAAAATTGTTAGCATTATTATTCCTTCTCAGAAAAGACTCAACATGTATTTCTTAATTCTGAAGTACTTTCACAATTAATATATTTGTGCCGCGAATTTTTTTTAAAGACATGTAAGCTCTCTTTTCATTTAATATTTTTTTTCTTAGACTTACTTCCTTTATCGTGATTTTATTTTTTGTTAATTCTTCAAACACTGAGTTTTCATTCTGGAGTAAATTTCATTGATTTGTTTCAATTATTTTTATATCATTACACTGGATTTAAATATGCAGTAACCAGCAATAACATAATATACAAATATACAGGGCCCGAGGAAATCTAGTGCGATCTATGGGGTCGGTCGAAGTGACTACAGTCGTCTATTTCCTCGAGGGGCGAGAGCCCCGAGAGAAATAGACGATTGACTGTAGTCGCTGAGACCGACCCCATAGATCGCACTAGATTTCCGAATAAAGGCCCTGTATATTTGTTTTATATCCCTCATCAACAATTAAAATATATTTGGATTTAACTTTGATCTAGATATGGCAAATCAATGTTAGATTGTATAAATCTCGCGTTGTCGTTAAATCTATATACGGTTAGAGCAAAACACAGTGGACGCTAACTAGATTGACGCGATTGATAGTCGCTGAACCTGAGACCGACCCCGTAGATCGAAGTAGATTTCAGAATAAAGGTCCTGTACGGTATATCAATTTTCTTTTAAAGGCCTCTGACTTTTAGGACTATAGGTAGTCTATAATATCAAGTTAATTTTATTCCTGATATAAAGTGTTAAAGGGTAGATCTAGATCTAGATCTATGACTATGTCTATACCGTAACGTAATCGGTGAAAATCCGAAAGTGAAAAGTATACCCAGACGTTGTAATTCCGGACAGGTCGTTAATCCGGACATGTCATTTTTAAACAGTAAATCGAACAACTTTTTATGCAAATTGTCACAAATCTTTCACAGGATAGGTTGAAAATCATGTGATTTTGCAAATATTCACTGGTTTTAGTGTTACTTGATGCATGTTTTTCGTAAAATCTGACGGCAAAATTGACAGGCTAATTTTGTTAAGTGTCCGGAAATACAACCCCCATTTAGTAGTAGGCTAGGCCTAACTTAGTCTTCGGGTCGGCTAGCACTTAATTAATGTTAATTACTACTACTGTTAGAGTCTGGTAGGTTAAACGTTAAATAGATCTATATTTAGGTCGAACTTTGTTACTAAATAAAAAGTAATTAGGCCTACACAAAACAGTATTAACAAAGAGTTGAAAAGGGTCAAACGACATAATTATGAAAGTTTACACTCAAATAAAATTTTACCTGATAACCGAACTGGGTAGATAAAGTTTACCTGATATAGATAACTGAATATATATAGGCTACTTCATTTGTTTCCAGGTTTGTTTTTGGTCCTCGTCAATTAAAATCAAATCTTTTTTTCCTTTCGACGGACACTAAGCTAGCTAGACATAGGTCGCCATGTTTTGATTTCGACTGATGAGGTACGGTGCGCGTTATACGACGCGCATTTAGCTAGTACGATTGCGCATTATAGCGCATGCATGAGAAACAGCTGATCTACTGACCTACATCTAATTACATTTACATAACCAACACGTCGTGTGTCGGACAGGTCACTTTTAAACAGTAAATCGAACACAATTTCATGCAAATTGTCAAGAATCTTTGACAAGAAAGGTTGACAGAAATATTAATTGCAAATATTTACTGGGCTTAGTGTTACTTCATGCATATTTTGCAAAATTGACGGCTATTTTTTGTTCAGTGTCCGCCCCCCCCCCTCACTTTTCTTTATATGGATTCATGAAAATTCTCGGGTTCGGCGTAATTTCACTGGTGCCCACGCCGTCCCATCGCGGGAGTTAGCCGAGGGAGACTACTGGCTGCTCGCCGTACGCGTCAGAAGAAATGATGCTAGGGAGCAAGGGGCAGTCGGAGGCATGATAGTAAAAAAACTATCATACTCTGAAAAGTTTGACGTCACTAAACCTATTTTTCTCCCGGAGTAATTTCTTTTTCTGGTAGAATTATGATTAATCACATGAAGTGCTCTCGACCAATCCAAGAGCAAGAAATTTTCAATGAGGGATATAATTGTATATATTTTCTGTCCCTACCCTCTGAATATTCCTCTCGCGGCTTGCCATCTCTCTTTCACTCTCTCTCTTCCAAGCTCTCCTGTTAATCCTCGCTGATCACAACGAGGTGTGCGCTACTAACAGCGTTGTACACACACTACACACACAACACACACTGATAATGGGTCCATAGTTATACCAAGCTCCTTCGTTATACATTCATATTTCCCACTGCTGCATGCTGGCTTCGTTTTGCGGAGCCGAGTAGCGGTGCTGGTATGACTGGAAGTTCAAACTTTCACTCATTCTGGGGCCGATTCCGAGGCTCTTATGTATTATCACACATCAGAATCGACTCTCGGAACCGTGGAATTGCGGAACCGTGGAATTGCGGAACCGCCGAGCACGAGTACTCGATTCCGTACAACATGGAGTCGACTCCTCGGTTCTCGGAACGGGAGTCGAGTAGAATCGATTACTCGACTCTCGCTCCCAAGCCTAATAAACAAACATAAAATGTACCGGGTTTCGGGCCGTGCCGGGACCCGGTAAAAATTCTGACATCTTTATCGGTCCGGGCCGTTCCGGGTAATTTTCTACTGGGCCCCAGGCTTAGAGGTAGTCCTGTTGAGACTTCCGGTCGTTCGTTCAAATGATACACGTTCCAACCTACACATTAGATAGTGAGCATGCATACGTGCTGAATTGACATTTATGGAAGAATTTGGTGTTGAGAGGACCAGTGTTTGTGAAAAAAATGTTTGAATGAGTTTAGTGAAGATGCAGAGATGACAGATGAAGGAAGACCATTTCAAATCTCAACCACTCTCTGACTAAAACTATTTCTTCTTATGGCTGAGTTACTTCTGTTCTTGTACAGCTTCTGGTGGTGTCCTCTGGTAGCTTCATGAATAGTAAAAGTGAAGAAAAGATGGTAGTCAGAGTTAACGAGTCCATTCATAATCTTCATTATGGGGAAAATTTTCCCGATTATCTTTCAAGGTGCAGTTAATCTCCTTCTGAGCTCAACATATATAATGGAAAATGTATTTTACACCACATATGTCGAGTTCAGGAGGAGACAAGGAGCACCCTGAGAGAAAATGGGGAAAATCTGAAAATCTGTGTACAAAACAAATGGAGAGTTGTTCACAAAATCAGCCATTTTGAAGCAATTTTGCCAATTTGAGGATCCCCATAGAAAGTAAAACGAGACTTTTCAAACTTCCATAACTCTCATTTTTTAACCAATTTTAATGAAACTTTTTGTAAAGTGCTTCTCTGAATTTTCACTTTCCAATAACATTGATTCTCTCCTTGGGTTTTGGTTTCCTTTAAGTGATGAATCAAAAGTTAGATATTCATGAGTTGACCACAATTCGGCTTGAGATCGAGAGAGTCCAAGAAATAGAGATGGATGATACACTACACCATGTGTGTATATGACTTGGACATGTCTACTACTGTATTATGTTATGATTGGACTTATATGAGTGTGGGAAGAGAGTGAAAGAGATTTAGAAGTGGAAAAAAAAAGTTATTTTTATGAACGAAACATGTGCTTTTGGTGGTCGTGTGTGGATATGGAGACAGGGGTAGAGAGATTGCAACCCAATATCAAGACTAGTCAAGTGCATTGCGCAACACATCACTCGAGTTTCAAACTCATCGCCAACATAGATCCAAACGTAAATCCAAAAATCTGTTTCGAGTGCATGCTTGCAGCAAGCATAGCAGAGGTTATTGGACATACTGGAACCCATACTAGAGTATCAAGCTAGTCCAGGAATATATACATGTATTTTTACATGTCAGCTCATTCAAATGTGAAAAAAAAAAGAAAGCAAACACAAATCAACACACAAAATGTTGGATGATCCTTTAGATTCTGATGGGAGAGAGCATGCTTCATCCGTGTCCAGGGGTTCGTATACCACAGTTTCCAATCTTAGGTAGTGTTAGTACTCTCTCCCATTTAGATCAACATGTACATCAGTATCAAAATGAGTTATCAGCGCAATATACATGTAATTTCTAAAGCACTGAAGGCAGGTTGTAAGAAAACCTGGTGCAAGTCTAGAAATCTTAGGATTTATGATAGGCGTAACGAATCGCTACCTACATGTACATGTAAGAGTGTGATGCTATCAGGGAAAAAGTTCAAATTACTCGCTCAGAAGTACCTGATGCTGTAGATTCCCTTTTTTGTAAGAAGAGTGCATTGTGAAAATTTATGATTCAGTGTGTGCAAACTTTTACTATATGTGTACATGTATGATTTTCATGCCCCATTTTTTTGTATGTACAACTATATGTGTGCAACACCTTCAAGCTAAATTTGAGTTCTGGTAATATCCATGAGACTATAGCCAAGCTACTGATTTTGGTGCTCAAAGTATGCAATGAATTCCTTCTCATTCCTATTCATTTAACACCTGGGTGGAGAGTGGCAAATGTAGGACACTAGTACCATGCCAGGGTTCGAACTCACGACCTTCGCATCCCCAGTCAAGTGTTTAAACCACTCTACTACGACACCTCTGCATGCATTTGTTGTTAAATGTAAATAGTTACGACAAATACACATCAGACGGATGACAATGGAATATTTGTATAATCTAGACGTGACTGAATAACTAAATTAGTCATTAATATGATTGCGAGAGAATTATAAGTGAATGTGGAGTGTGTATCAGTATACATGTAATTCATATCATTCAGTATCATTCAGTTATCCTCAGTGTGCAATTCAAATTTAACATTCTATGTAGCAGAATGATCATATCAGGTGATGTGTTGCCTTAACTTCCCCTTGATCAATGTTCCTGTGATAACAAAATGATTAAGTGTGCATCTTGTGTGCAGACTTAGCATGCATAATTATCTTCTACATGTATGACTTGATGTAAGTAATTAATTCAATAATTGTAGTCAAATACAAAGAGGGTTTTTTTTAATCAATTATCAGGATCTATTCTGTAGAACATACATGGACTTTGCTCATTTAAAATCTTCTTAGTTACACAATGTACATGAACATTTGTAGGTTCATGTCACCTTTGAATGTTCATAGCTTGTGAAGAATCAACAACAGTAAATCAACAGTAAAGTGGATTTTACAGTCCATCAGTGTTGGGTACCTCGAGAACAATCTTGATCTCGAGACCAGTCTCGAGATCGGCATCAGTAACCTCGATCTTGTTCTTGATCTCGAAGGTGTTGATCTTGATCTCGGAATTTTCGCTCGAGATCGCTCAAGGTCAACATTGTTAGTACGTGAATTATCCAACAAAAAAGCTTTTAAAATCGTTCACCAATCGGCGAAAACACGACTCAGTGTTGGGTACTTCAAGATCGATCTTGATCTCGAGACCAGTCTCGAGATTGGCATCAGTAACCTCGATCTTGATCTTGATCTCGGACATATCTGATCTTGATCTCAGATGTTCTAATCACGATCTTGAGCTGCGGATCTTGATCTTGATCTTGTTCTCGGACCCTCTGGTCTTGGACCCAACACTGCAGTCCATATTTGTAGGACATGGATGTGTTTGTGACGGATGTCCAAATCTTAAAACTGATGGATTTACATGTATAAATCTAAGTGGGCCCCAGTTAATTTAGAAATGTACATGTACAGAATATTGACCAGTGATTTCGGGAAGAGAAATTGAGAAAAGCAAAGTTCTGTGCTTGTTTGAAATTAGTTCATCAATACTGTCATTTATATTAAAACAGAAACTAAAAAAAACAACCAAAAAACAACTTGTTATACCAATTACTCTTCATGCCATGTCAAAAGTTTCAAAATATCTGATGGTTATAAAATACTATTTGTTGAAACAAATGTTAAAATCAGTATCCATAAAGTGTATAAGCAATATCCAATATGATTTCCTTGTCTAATATTAATAATGACAAACCTTTCAGTGGAGACCTTAGTGATGATATGCTTTTCAAAATGGCTTCATACACTATATTGTGCATACATGTATACATTTCCCTGTAAGTTTTGTTGAACCATTATGGAGATGTTTAACAACATGATATTTATTATGTGTAAATAAATCTTAAAGGGGAAGTTCACCCCGAAGATTACTTGAGTTTAAAAAATGCAGAAAAAATAAAGAAAAATATTAGCGAAAGTTTGGAGAAAATCCGTTAAAGAATAACGGAGTTATGGACTTTTGAAGTTTTGATTTTGTGACGTCACATGCGAGCAGCTCCTCCATTATGTAATGTGATAAATATTCCATAAAATACAGTTTTCTCAGAAAATTTAGAATATTTTCGTCTGTGCATTTGATATATTGTCAGAAATGTTATTCAATACTAGATTCTGAAAAGAAACAATATTAATTTATAGTGGAACGTAAAAAAAATGCGAATATATGGAATATTTATTACATGACCAATGGGCAGCTGCTCGCATGTGACGTCACGAATCCAAAACTTTAAATACTCATAACTCTTTTATTATTTGACCGATTTTCATCAAACCTTCGCCAATATTTTTCTTTATTTTTTCTGCATTTTTTAAACTCAAGTAATCTTCAGGGTGAACTTTCCTTTAAGTGTGTCTTGGTATGTCTTGGTATTTAGTGAGATGGTAAGATATATATGTACGGTACATGTATGTACAGGAGATACACAAACTATGGATAGGTTCAGCACTGTGTTGATTCAAATTCAAGGTTATGCTTGTGATAATATATTGTCAAATCGAGGACACAATGGCGCCCATCCTCCATTGTTTGCTTGAAAGGGTCCCTTATGATTACTATATGCTGAGCAAATGGTGATTGTGTTTTAATTGGATGATCAAGATCTCTCCCTGTGCAATTTCAATGTTTGATATGGGACAGTATTTTATAACTACTCATGATCTCATCCCATGTCTACCTATAATTGGTTGTTTAATGAAGAATACAAAAGGGATTTTTATCCGGATAGGCCTAACAACATACATGTAGTTAGTCTCTTGTTCTGATTTATAAATTGCAAGATTGATATTGTAATTGTGGGATGGAAACAAAACAGATGCCATACTTTTTTAAATAACTTACCTACATGTATTTCTTTGCCCCACATACATGTAGGTCTGTATCTTGTCTTGTTTTAGGCTTTAGCTTAGAGTGTGGCATACAATAAGAAATTCCATATAATTTATTTATTTATATGTGAAAGTTTGTCACAGAAAAGTGGCAAATGAGTAAGCTTCATTTAATAGGGATTAAACTATACTTTGATATTTTTAATAGTTCTTTTTGTGTCTTTTCAATTTTCTTATTCTCTTTAGCAAAATGCCCTGGCCCATGATGCAGACCGCGGTCAACCGTGCATGAAGTGTGGAGATAAGTGCCCTGGCCTTGCACTGCATTATTGGAGGTAGGTATCTTTTCTCTGCGCTTTGATCACTCAATTAGAGCTTTGTTCACATGATGAAAGAACATGACAAACTTACATAAAAAGTCACAGGGAAGTACAGTCTGTCTCTTTCTCCCATGTCAGAATAAAAAGGGATATGTTTTAAAGGGTTCATATGTAGTGCTGTATTGAAAAGTTTGACAAACTGATAAAAAAATTGGTTTTCATTTTACAGAAAGGTTGGCTTTCTTTCCCACATGTTTACAATTTTGTAGTAGTCTTACAATGTAGATCTACACTTATTTTCATTACATGTTGACTACTAGGTTTTTTACATTGGTCACACAGAAATAAAAAAAACCCAGATGATACAACACTATGCTTACATATGCTTGCATAACATACCACTATGTACTGTAAGTACAGTTGCTTGCCAAAACACTGAGGTCCATTTTCATGTTTAACAAAGGGAAAAATTAGTCATCTATTTGAACTTGACTTCTTTTGTTCAATTTGACTTTAGACAGAACTTCCAATTTAAAAGGAAATAGTAAAATACTAGCCTCATGTTTAAGCAAAAATTTATAGATTTTTTTTTTGTTGCTGCATAAAACCTTTTGATATATACCTTGTATGAATCCCAAATATTTCAAATATTGCACACATTATTTACCAAAAGTACCACACAGGGAGTGAAAAGTGTGCTCTTTAAGTGTTGTATTGATTTTTAGTAGACTGCTAATAATACAAAGTGAATTAATGTCTTTTTCAGAGATTCGAAAGGGTTGTCCTTTGAGATATTAATTGGTAGTATTTTTAGCATCTTTTTTGTAAGTCGAAATTCTGTCTTATGCTCCTATTATTTTCAGTGCATTGCAATTGTATGCAGGAGTCTACTAGATTTTAGTGTGCTTGGCATATATTTTACAGGCTCAGGCATGTGAAATTTCCGCGTTTACGCGAATTTCCGCTTTTTAAAAATCATTTTCTCGCGTTTTTCTTTGCTTTCCGCGTTTTTTACTCTCTGGGTAATGAAAAACACAGTCTAGTCTCATACCATGCTTTTTGTCAAAATATAAACATATTTTGAGCTGCTCATTATGCGAGCAATTATTATTAATGTCTAAAAACGCCTGGTAATAGAGACTATCCAATCCGGTATGGTTTCACGCTGCAGTGCGTGGCGGCCTAGCAGTGCACTGCTAAGCAGCCGCGCCGGGCTAGCAATCGAGTGGCACGGGGATCGGAAGCTCTGGGGGCGATAGCCGGTCTCGCATGTATCGCTCGGCGGTGGTCAAGTTGCTTCAGCTGCTAGCTGTGTCTTCGAGTGGTACTTCGAGCGGGACTTCGAGTTCGTTTGGATATATTTCTTCCGCGTTTCCAACACAGTTATGCACCATCTTGGTACTTGTTTTGAATTGTTTATTTACTGATGTGAACTTCACAAGAGGAACTTAAATCATGGCTTCTACTTCCAAGGATCAAAATTATGTGGAGCGGGGCTCACGTGATGATAAGGCATCAATTGACAAGAAAGGCCCTCTCGTTAAAGAGATTAGTAAACAAGAAAAGCAGGAAAAGCACACTCACACTTATGCGAGGTTATTGGGAAAAGCATATAGTCTGTGTCTGTGAGTACCAAATTGAAAACTGAAGTAATTTTGAACTGTGAGTATGAATGTTTGATACTTAATACAATAATATTTGTGTGTATTTGTGTTAGGGTGCAAATTTATTAGTGTGTCAATTATTTGTGTTTTTTAAGAAAAATATAATTATTATAATTAATTATCTATCAAATCATAACAACCTACCCAGATACAGTTAATCCTAAGCCTGAATTTCCTCTCTTGGTATGCACCAGATTGCACAATTTCAAGTTCAAAAACTGCAAAGCTCCGTACCGTGGGAGGGGGGTGTCCCCCCTCCCACAGAGCTATCCATACAGAGAGTCCTGACACTGGAGGTCGCTTCTGATTGGTCAGTCATTTCATGGAGCTTCAAAAAGTTCCCTCTCATAGAGAATGTACGTGAAAGGGAACTATTGGAAGCTCCATGATCCGCCATGTTTTAAACAAAGACCGCGTACGCGCATGCTTATTATACGCGTGTCACAACTCTCTCTATCAACGCGCTCTGCCCTCCCACACCCTCCCCCCCAATCCTGCTCCCCCTGCTCGGTCGCTCCGCTCCCTCGCAATGTCACTAATTTACTTTCCTCTCTTTTTTTCTTACCTCACTCACATGCCTGCAGGCTAAAGAGAACAAAAAGCTCTTAAATAGAAGAATGGTGTAATAAAGTAAATACTAGAAATTCTAATACACATGCAAGCGATGATCACTTAGACCTGTATAGTTTAATGTACGATCTGTATCCTTCGCTGTGTGAAATGACCCAATACTAATCAGACTTCAAAAGGTGTGAATATCTATTCTGAAATGATGAATGAATTGTTGATTTGTTTTGATATCCTGCTGTTGTCCTGCTGCTATTTATGATGAAAGAGAGGACAAGAGTGCAAATCTCTATTTACATTTTAAAAGGAGGCATTGGAGTATAAGGAAATAAAGGAAGAAATTACGGAGCAACAAAATGGAAGAAACTCTTTGTTTGTGTATGTTAGGTAATGAAGCATTTGGATTACAATAATATATCAGGGTTGCTTCCAGGTAAATTGAATACATTTTCATTTTGTGAACCTTGCAAAATGATTCCTGATAAATTAAGCATGGGAATTTTCACATCCTGCAGTCAATTTTTCCCTGTGAAAAGCTTTGTGTAAACTGCACACAATGTCATTATACCAATATGTCATTAGTTCTTAGCTCTGTAATTTCTCAAATTATGAGTGGGAGTATTAAGAGGACTTCAAATAAAACTTAATTACCCATAAACTGTTGTATCATTTGTTACTGCTTCAATTTTGTAAACCAAAATTACCCCAATGCACCAACAATATCCATATGTTTGTTGAGCAGACATCATACATGTAAATACATTCATCTTGCAAACATAAATTGTAAGTATTTGGTCACAATGAGAACATTTTCAGAATGAGCATATTGACATTTCTTAGGTACTTGACAATTGGACTGTCATGGATCATAAAATGATATCTTAGCAAATTGCCGTACATGTAGCTCCTTTTTATAGAGGTAATTTGTTCAGATAATATGTGAGAAGGAATTTACCTATAGGACATGTATGTGCATGCACATGAAAATCAGGTTTATAAATCTTTCAGACTGTCTTTTATCATACTGTAGCAATTTTACGCTATGCCAGCTTATTGGTAAAATGTTTCAGGTTCAAGAATAAAATTGCTTTATAATTTCAATCTTTCAGTGTGCACACACTTAACTCAATGAATACTAAGTCTGAGAGAACTCAGTCTTTGTGTGAGGAAAGTGTATGTGTTAAAGTACTGAAATCAAATCGTATTGAAAAGGAAAGAACATACATATACCCCATGGCCTATACAATCCTTAAAGACCCCAACCGAAGCCAAAAATGGAATAGACAAATTATATATCTACAGAAAGCTGTTTATTCTCTGAATATAACAATGCAAGCTTCATGAGCTTTCATTGCCTGTGGGAGGAGTAAGAGCATCTCAAATCTTTGGATTGGAGGGCTTGGAAAATGGGCAGCCGTCGAGTATAATCACATGCCTGCGGGGGGTCGAAATTTATGACGTCATTTCGTGTAGACGTCGCGAACATATGATCCAAGTCTGCATGCGAAAGGTACGTGGTGTTTTTTTTTCTTGATTTGGAAGTCATGATTATTGTTTGTAAATGCATTACAATGGAAGATATGGTGTTTCAAAGTATTCAACTGCATCTTACATTGTTACAGAAATGAAAACCGAAGTTACATCTATTATTTTGTAACCAAAACACACATTATAGGCGTCTTGAGTGTTTGGCCCAGCGCAGGCCCAGCTGAGCTGAGCTGCACGAATGTCTTGATAAGACGGCTTGTCTCATCGCTGTCATTTTCCTCACCACTTTCCCCGTGCTGTCATCCTCTTCGTTCTCAAATTCCATCAGTTCATCTTGGTCGTCATCCTGGTTAATTGAGGCAGCCATCTCTGTTAAATCAGCTATCAAAACTTTCACAAAACTTGACAAACTCCGCCCACAAAAGTAACTGGCTATTGTATACGAAAGCTATTCACTGTCCATTGTGTACGCGCCGCTACGTGAACCAGCCACAGAGTTGTCTACACGAAATGACGTCATAAGTGTATCGGCCGAGCGAACCCTTGTTATTACGTAACCGGGAGGGGGCGGACAGTGAGGTGTTCTTTCTGCTTTTTGTGGATTATTGAAAGGAAAAATGATGTTTACCCACATGTATTTGTATTCTACGTCTACTTACCTTTCCATCGATCTATGGTTGTATTTGCTTCGGTTGGGGTCTTTAAATACCGGAGTGTCTATGTTTTCAACATATAATGTATTTTGAGTTGATTTTCTTCCTTTTGGGGGGGGGGCTGATTTGTGGGTCCTAATTTTGTTTTAATTTGTATGTATTTTTAATGAGTAAGACACAGTTCTTGTCTAGCTTTTGTGATAATCAGCCTGAATACAAAGAATAAATCATAAGATGACAGCTTTTTGTGGGGTACTGAGGACCTCCAGGAAAGCTATTCAATTCAATTTATTTCCAGGGTGCCATTGCATAAAGACTTACTATTATAGTAACTTTGCCATCAATGGTAACTACCATGGTAAGGTTGCTCAAGAGCCAATCAAAATCCAGTATTCCATGAAAAGTTATTGTAATAGCAAAGTTACTATAATAGCAAGTTTTATGCAACGGCACCCAGATGATTATTTCATATTGAGCTTTTCAATTTTAGTAATGGATTGGATTCAGAGCCACACTGCTGTAGCATTTGGTGTACAATTTGAAGAACAGCACACTAAATTAAGTGCATACATGACTAATATCTAAATTGAACCCTTTTGGTAGCGGGATACAAAATGCCAGTGCCATAGATCTGATTATGGATATATACATTTTTAATTTTTGCTGTAAAAATTGTAGTGTACTGAGTTGATGATAATTTGATCTTGTCAGATCTACCGGGTATTCAAAATACATAAATTACATTAGTTTATATTTAAATTTGGTTCATATCACAGAAATTACTCTTGACACTCAACATACTATATAGGCCTAAGCTTCAAGAATCTTAAACCAAGACCAAGTGCAATGTACTATTATAGTATTTGTTCCATGATGTTGTATTTAATTTTTCACTAGTTTAGTCAAGATAGACAATCACTGAAGCTGACGAACTGCAGTAGAAGGTTAAAAGGTTAGGTAAAGATATCTCAGCGAACAGCCAACCATGAATACTAAGCTAGTTCTTTAGAAAATTATTAGATCGATAAAGATTATTGTTATAGGCTTGAATAAAGTAAGAAAAAAGAGGTGGCAGCTAAAACACAAAATATGACATCATCTGAGTGAATTGGATTGTATTCTGTGAGGGATTTAGGAAGTTCTGTGTCCGTGAAGAAGCTTTGCTATGGTTGAGTTCTCTTGTGGGAACCCCATTAGTGTTCTCTATGAAGGGGCTTTACGTGCCCATAGGGACATATGACTGTCTCCCATGCTTCAATTAAACCTTCTAAATGCAGGTCTGATGTTCCCTTTATTTGCTTTATTATCAGTGATTTTAAAGAGCATTCTTGTAATTTTGGGTGTAATGATTGGAATAAGGGCCCTTAATCCTTCTAAATGTTTGAAGGACATTTCATATTTATGCATAGTACATGTGCATAAACATGTAAGTGCCCCTGTGAAATTTTATTTTGTTAAAGTACTTTATGAGATGAAGATGGATATGATAAAAGTCGTAATGCTGTACAATATCTTTTTTTTGGAGGGGGGGGGCGCAAAATTTGTAATCAATACAAATTATTTTCAACTATAGTACTAATAAATTTTGATTTAAGTACAAAATTTCATATTTTTATTTATAGGAAATTTTGTTTAAATTTTGTCAATGGATGACAGAAAAGTATATTTCAATGTGGTTTTTACTAGGCCTGAGTCATAACGGTTTTTTTTTTGACCGGTGCCCGCTGGTGATTTTTCGGCGGAGACTGGCGGACCGATAAAATAAAGAAATACCGGTACATAAAGAAATTCAGTGTTAATGAAAGACTCTGAAAATCAACCAGTTTAAGAACTAAATTCCCTTATCTATATTAGAACTTTCTCATGATATTAAATTTCAAACCATTAATCAACCAAGTGGGACTATGGAAATAAGATTACCGAGCAGGATTTCTCAATTTTCTTGCTTGAATTTATCGGCCCATAACATTACGATATTGTTGCATTCTGTATGGGCGCTGCCATCTTTTATCTGTTTGTTTGCAACTCGTAATTACTCCACTAGAGTTAGCCTGGAGTTAGCGCCATCTCGGGGTAAGGGGCGCAGAATCGTACCAGCAGCGCTCACACAGAATTCAACAATAATATGGGCGGATGAATTCAAGCAAGAAAATTGAGAAATCTTGCTCGGTGATCTTATTTCCATAGTCCCACTTGGTTGATTAAAGGATTGAAATTTAATATCATGTGAAAGTTTTAATATAAATAAGGAAATTTAGTTCTTAAAACTGGTTAATTTTCAAAGTCTTTGACACTGTGAATTTCTTATGTATTTCTTTATTTCATCGGTCCGCCGGTGTGCATGAAATTGCACCGGTGACTGGCTGCATCGGTCGGGCACCAGTGGACCGACCGACTCGACTCAGGCCTAGTTTTTACAGAGAAAAAAAGATTAATATTTGTAATGATTGGATGTACTTTATTCTGAACTTCATCATGTTTCTTGCCATGGACTATTCCTGTAATCATTCTAAAAGTGCTTGTGAGTACCTGTAGCATGGCTGTCATACTAAGAGGACAACCAAAACAGACAAGCTCGTTTTTAAACTGTGCTTGTTTGCCTCAGAGTCTCTCTTCATCAATAAATACAGGTACATGCACTACATGTACAGCAAGGTCATGTTTAACCAAGATAAAGATCTATGCACCATTGGCAATAACTTTGAAAATAAAATTGTGAGGTGCTTTAACAGAATAAATATTTGCCCTGTCTCCAAAATATCATCTCAAGTGACCTAAATGGCAGGGACTGACATTGACATATCATAAAAGTAAGAAACTCAAACAAATTACAGCATCATGAATTATATTTAAAAAACTCTATATTGATCAGTAATGTGTGATGTGTCAATAATATCATCTTTGAGTGTTTTTATTTATAGTTTTTATCTGTTTTCACAAATATGCCCTACTGTATTTTAATACCAGACTTTTTTTTTTATACCATTGTAAACACATACAAAGAGGAGGACCTCAAGATAAAAAGAAGATTGTCAAATTCCACTTTTTCATCTTTATGTAACTACATGTACATGTAGTTCTATAGATGGAGTTTTTACAATTCTTTCATAGATAACTGCTACATGCTGTATAGCTATGTACAGCTGTGTAGGAATTTAGTTTGCCTTCTAAATGTTATACTGACATATACATGTAAATGTATGTATATGATTCAATTGTTGAAACATCTCCATGTAACTTGGGTGAAAGTGAACACATCAGCATGTGGTTGTGGCGCCCCCTTTTGATGATTTCAATAACAGTGCACAAGGTTTGCTGACTGTCCTGTCAATACACCTGCGGATGATAGGTTATAGCACAGAGAAAGATCAGGGCATGATCCAGAGAAAGATCAGGTCATGATCATTATTAAATTTGTGAGATATCTCTATGAGTTCTTGGTCATATGGTGTACAGAGCTTATTATCATATTTTTTATCCCTATGCAGTTTGTCATATATTTAACCTTGAAATTTTTATGTTTGATGTGTACATGTAAATTAAATTCATTACAAAAGTACATGTAGGCTCCATCTTGACATATAAAAGCCAGTTGAAAAATACAAATTTGCACAAATTTTTTAAAGCTCTACTTTATATCTAAATTCTCCAAATATTGATTCATTATGAATTCACTACATTTCATGTACCTGAAGTAGATTATTATCATTCCTCAACTTAACAAATTTTCTACTGTTCAGTGATCAAAAATACATGGGAGCAGTTACTGATTGAGCTCTTAAAAGCTTTGAAATGCTCTGGGAAACCAATGAAGAGCACCTTAGGAAGAGGAAAACAAATATACAGAAAAATGTATCAACCAAATCTGACTTTTAAAAGTAGAAAATTAAAAAAAGAGCACTCGTGGACAAAAAGTCTTTTGTTTTTGTACACTGCATCCGAAAGAGTTTGAACATGTATTTGAAAGATCGCTGACACATATTAATAGCATGTTATAAGCATCATGGACATGGTTTCACGATGCTATGTAGTTGGAATTTACATAGCAACCAACTAATCCATTAAGATGGATAATGTCTTGATAAGAGAGATATGGAAAGCTAAACAGTAGTGAAGTAAACACATTGATATGGAGACCTTGCTACATGTACATTTAGCTATAGAAGTAGCATTTGTCAGTGATATGAAATGCCAGACAAGCTTGTGAGAAATTGCATGACTTACACCAGGGAAATGACATTTCACTGCTTATGATAATCAGAGATATACATGTATGCTTTGAAGTTTCCTGCACAATCATAACATACATGTTTCTTAAAGTGTAACAATCACCTGAAAAAATAATTTGTGTACCGCTAGAAAGTGTGAAATTGACCTCAAAGAACTTTATCTGGCTTTCTGTAGGTCAAAAGTTAAGGAATATGAAGGAAATAAAGGACAACATGAAGGTGCTCGCCTGGAACCAATCTGCGAGTTAGGTTCCGCGCGAGCCATTATCTTGGCGAGCTTGTACGGGTGCGTCGAGTAGTCTACTCAAGAGTCGCTTTTACGCTTATAGAGAGTGTTATTAAACTTGCAGTATCTCTTTATAGAAGTAATATTTGAAGCCCATATTTTGATTATAGTATAATGACATGGAACCTCTAAAATACAGAGCAAAATATTTTGTTGGTTGGTACCCTTTAAAGCTCATGTACAGTTTCGATAGCAAAAAGGAAATTGGAAAGAAACGTGAGATGTTTGTACAAGATTATTTGGTATTCTATCCATGATTTCTGGGGAATTTTAGTGTAAATATCTGTAAGGAACTCTAAATCATGGCAATATACTGCCCTACACTAGGACCTTTTCACCCCGATGGCTCCCTGCAGAACGATCTCAGGGCTTTGCATGGAGATGGCATGCGTGTCACTGTGTGTACACACACAATCCTTGTAGGTTTCGCACGAGTGTAAAGTGTATACTACACGCTGCTGTTGTTGGGAGTTTACATTCCTGGCCCGGCATCTAAATTATTTTTGCCTCTCATTTGTAAAATATTCCACTTTAGCAGGCGAAATCTTCACAGCATCTTGCTATTTATCAACAAAAATCCAAGAAATCTGATGAGATTTTCAGAGCTTACCAAAAGTGTATATTACCTTTAAACATTTTGTTGTAAGAAATTAAAAAGTGAGATGGGACATTCAAGAAGGACATTCAATAAGTAATGTATCTGTTGAGAGCCATGGATGAATGATGTTATAAATGCTGTTGTATTAATGTGTATCCTGTCTTTCAGCGATGAGATTAACATAAACAGAAAAGGAATTAGCAGTTTATTTTAGAATTGTAGAGAGATTCTTTCAAATAACCTTTTGCAAACAGAAGCAAAGAGAATATCCTCTTTTTTGATTAATGCTCATGTAAATGTGTTTTTTTTTCTTTCTTATTTTTACAGTTACACAATATTGCCAGCGAAATCTGCTTTTTAGAAGGGAAATCTGTTTCCTGATGATTTATCTGTATGTACTTTTGTAAATCAACATGCCTATAAGAATTTAGATTGCACCATTTTTTAGTAAACGTATATAATTTTACAGGATCTTCTCTGTTATTTTTTTTATTTTGAATTGTGGATTGCACTTTGGTAGGCCTGTAAATGTAGTAGATGAAATGAGTCATATTTTTGTTCATCATTGGGAATCCTATGCCGATCAACTTAAGATTCAACCAGTGCAAAGGCTTACAGATGATAGAGTTATACAGATAACTGACCTCGTTGATGGTACTATGCTGGAGAATCATTTAGAGAATGAGAATTCTACAACTGTACTTTGATTCTCACAGGCATGTACATGTAATTTGTCTGAATTGTATGGTTTCATCTGGTCACATGCTGATTTGTGTCTGTACTTTTAGAGAAGAAGCAGACAAGAGAATGGTGACAATGACAGCCCCTCCCTCTTTTGAAAAAGAAGCTAATTAAAGAAAGAAGATGTTCAGAGGAGGAATCATCAGAGAGAGAGAGAGAGAGAGAGAGTGAGACAAAGAGGGAGAGAGAATTTCCATTAGTCTCGCCAGTGCATTGAAATGAAATAAGTGATGTAAGGAAAAACAGTACAAGCAGGTGAGCTACATGTATAATCACCTTATTATAATGATAGGTTTCCTCTCCATAAAGGCATGGGAAGATGATTTAATCAAGGAGTTACTGTGAGAACTCCTTGATTTAATTGGCTACCAAATATAGAATAATAGTGAAAAGGAATCCCTATTTTTCACTTGAAGAACTACCTCATTAAAATTGAAGACAATGTACATGTATAGGTGCTGTATAATATCCATTCCCTTGAGAAAGCATAGTGGATGTAAAGAGTTTGCATTAATTCTGCCAAGTTTTGCTTCGTGACATATTCACATGTTTACTTATTTTCAGTTGATCCTATTTATGAGTAAATTACAAATGCTCTGCTCTGTTTTTCAAATTAGTTTCCTATTTTGCCATTTTCAGTAATGCATTACTATGACTTTGGATATTAGCTCCAGCTAAATGTAGTTTCCCAAGTGTTGAGATGAAGAACTTGTAGCTAGTAAGTGATCAGGCTAATTCACAGGCTCAGAGTAGCAGGCTTTTTTTGTTGTTGAAATTTTTGGATGATGATGGTAGTATACCTATTGTAGTTTCCCTTCTAGGGCCTACTTGTAATGAAGGCCTACAACTCCTCAAGAAACAAACACAAACATGCTCTTACAGCTCCTGAGGATTTGTCAATCAGCTTTGCATTTCCAAGGATTGGATTACAATCATCTATTTGATGTTTATTACAAATTGCTTTTTAAATTGGTAATTAACTATTTGTATCCAATTAAACAACCTTGGTATTTTTGTTGACAGAACCCAAAGCAGTGCTTCATGAGTGTTACATCCCTATAAGCATTTCCTATTTACGTCACTGCCTGAAGAATGTGTTGCTGTAAAAGCGCAGTTCGTCTTTTTGAATTGAAATGAAAAACAAATTAGTGTTCCTGCAAACAAGAGTGTTTCTTCTCGCTAAGTGATTTCTCCTTGTGTCATTGTGTTGTAGGGGCTAACAGATTATATACTGAGATGGGAAAATGGTGTAATGTTGGAGGTACATGTAGATGACTTGAATGCTCTACATAGACTCTACATGCAAAAAAAAAAAGGCTAGTGTAGTACTGCACATGTAGTTGGGTAAATAATATCACAACATGGAGAGATGGAACCATGTTTATAAAAAAAAACTTTAAAAAACGAATGATGAACCTTTTGTGTCCTCATCATGTAAGAGCTATATTTGGAAAGCAAAAAAATAATTATTAGAATTACTGTCTTAGGCTATTTGATTAGATGTGTACAGTTGCAAATTTAATTACCACTCTGCTTGGCTATCAATTTCACAATGATTTTCACCATAGTAATATTACTGTTCATTGTAATTTTTTTTTGTACATATGTGTGAAACCCAATTATGAGATAAAGATGCATGCAGACCTCTTTACAATTATACTCTTTAGCTGATACATTTACACTGTGCAGTGACGCCATGTCCAGGCCAAGATATACTCATCTGACAGTGATGAGACGTCTTACTTTCCTGCAATCTGCCCATCAATGAAATTAGCTGTCTGGCCACGGCTAATCAGCTCTCCTTCTCCCCACTTCTAAAGAAGAAACAGGAAAGAATAGGAATCCGGGCTTGAAAATGTGTTGTATTTCTGATGCATATACTGTAAAAATATATCATGGGGGTGCTGTCAGACAGCATGTCACCAAGCCAAGGTCTTGTTCAATAATAATTCTCAATTTTCCTGACTTGATTAATCTGGAACCAGTGCACAGTGTGTTGTTTGTAATCTCATTTCAGAGAGGTATCCACAGAAAACGAAATTGGCAACATGATCTAAGAGTGGCCCTTGTGGTGTTTATTTGGAAAACAGATCAACATATTTTATTGAACTTCAGATTGATATGTGAACTGTGACATGATACTGATTATTTGCCTTTTTTCTTGTTCTCCCCATTACTCCATGGGTTCGGACTGATGTTGTTTAGTGAATTACATTTAGACTTCCCGTATATACATGTATACCTCTTTGACACTGCACCCACATTTTAGTGTTGTGATTTTTGTCTGTAAATATCCAAGTTGAAAAACCTCTCGAAATCCAATTTGCTGACACTGGAAGCCTGTGATGTCATGTGACTACAAGGTGATTGTTGTGACCAGGTAGACAGTGGAATGTGCCATTGCGATCCACAATTGATTGCTTGCTTGTTGTTTATTGTTTGCATACCTGTTGTGTACATCCTAATTTGTTCAATGCCATTTTCTGGATGGATTCCAACAGCTATGCAAATAAAACATATTTCTCAAATATTTAGTCATTCTGTAGTGCTATTTTGGTCTGAGATGACATAACATGTAGGCCCCCCATTATCTTTTATGAATACAAACAAGTACATGTAGGTGTGAAATTAAGGTGAATGTCATGCATGAATGCATCATATTCCGTAACACTAAAGAAAGACTTAACCAATAGAGGATGACAAGGAATGCAATTTGTATCAAGATAAGATAATACCAAAAAGGAAATATCTGGCTCTAAATTTCACATTAGGGTAATTGATGGGAGTGGTAGAGGTATATACAATACCATTTGATTTCCTCAGAGATTTGGAACATAATGACATAATGGAGCTTTTGTTTGGTCATTGATATTGGATTCATTTTGCTGCCATTTCCAGTAGATCTTTTTAAAAGTGTATTAAAAGGATCAGGGCATGCATTCTTGTATCGTTTCAATGCTGCAAGGCTTGTACAATGAATGTAGCTTATCAACAACATTTGCATGTCACTAGGTATTTGCACTTTGGGAACTGAAGAGTTACCTGTTTTGCTACGAGGGCCTAATTTGACGGAATGAACTAATTCTTTCAGTTTTCATTGAACTCAGTCATAGTGGATATGAAAAGCTACATAGTGACTGGACTCTTAGGACTTGCGCCATCGCAACACGTTCCTTTGCCCCATTAAATAATCCATTAGTCCTACTGGGTCGGGGAAGTCTCGTCCATTTATCAACACTCAGCTTCGAGATTTGCCCTATGCAATCCAAACGACAAAGAGGAAATAGGCAAGTGAACATCTTGATCATAAAACCATACAAATTTTGCTGTAATTCATGAATATATACACAAGTAGTTCTGCACTCATTTTGTAATTAATTGAATTTGTTATGGGCTCGGGAATTCTCCTGCTTTTCCGGTTGTGAGTTGTAATCTAATTGTTTTGCTAGCAAATTGATGTGAAGTACAGCGGCATGTGACTATTCTTTTGATAAGTTAGAGTTGAGTGATGATTCAAATATCTGTCCAGGTTGGTGAATCATGTCACATTGACTTGCCTACTTATATTTAAATCATATAGAGGACAATATGATGAGAGCAAATTACATCATAGCTATATATAATACCAAGATAAACTGTTAACATTGACCATGATCTTTAACTATACTTGTAAGCTATCAGATAGTTTCTGGTACTAGTATTCATTGACTTGAATCTTTTATCAGTCTTATAATATTCTAAAGAATGAAATGAAGACTTAGATGTCAATTCTGCATACCGTATAGTTCTAAAGTAGGTAAAATGGCAACTTATTTGACAGGGATTGCATCAATAACCAAGCTGCAGAAATCTATGAGGAGTAAGAAACATGATTACTTGTAAATGATTAATATCATAAGTGAAGTCGTTATCCACAATCACATGGCTATTCTTGTTTCTCTATATTGTTGTATTGTAATATGCACAATGTAAAATGTTGCTGGAATACCAGTATTTTTGAAATCCAAAATACATTTATCCCAACAGGCCTATTTTGGTTCATAAAACAAAAAGAACCATTTGTTGTAATTGAACCTAAATGCAATGTGTGTTTACAGAAATCAGACTTAGGATTTTGTATGGAACTAGGGAGAAATATGTTCTGTTTAGATAGTAAATGCAACGTAGAGACACAGCCTGTTATGCTTTGATAGTAAAATGAAATTTGTAAGTTTGTCATTGAGACGAAATCAGGGATGGAATATGGAAGCATGCCATTATCATTTCTTCACACTATCTACAATAAACCTTTCTCTGTTAACATCCAAGTTGTATTCATCTCTTTCACTCCTCTGTTTTCATTCATTGTTAGGCCTAGTACACACAAAATCAATGTTTTCATTGCTGATTCATTCAGAAAGCGTTGAAAGTATTGTTGAAAGGGCGGGAATTTGAGTTGTGTTTTCTTACAAAGCACATCGTTTGCAATTAGAATAATTTATACATGTGTAATGATACATGCAAGGTCAAGTTCAATTATCCTGGGACAAACGTACCTTTTTATTTCTACAATTGTCAAATCTTTTGAGGTTATTTTTTTAAACCTGGGACCAGTGTTTTTAATGAATAAAATATTTTTTATACATTAGATTGACTATTACACAAATTTAATTATCTCTCACATTCAACCTATGTGGTTTGGATGATATTTGTAGGACAATAATATTAAAATAGTAATAATAATAGCTTTCTTTTCTGTGGTAATAAATTTTTTGAAGTGCTTTACACAGTAAATTGTTAAAAATATGCAACAGCATGAATATCAGATATTAATGATGATTAATGAAGTTTACAAATTTACACTCTTAAACTAAAATGACAAAGCTTATATATATCCTAATACAAAGTGATTTTAGTGGACAAATTGAAACATAAAAAAATACAATACCCATTCACAAGTATAGATATTTTGCAAATCAACAAATTATAGTTTGTAGTTTTTCTTTGTATATAGTTGAATTATAATGCATTCTTCTTTACTTCAAGGTAATGTGATTATTTGCAACCAAAAATGTTTCAGGCAATTTATAGTTACCAGAATATGGTGATTTTCTTTTCATTCTTCAGTTGATCATATCTGGATGGGAATAAATTTCTTTTACCATTAGTTTGATCATAATCTTACGAGAGTTGTAATGCTAAAAGATTCTTTTTGGGGGGGAAAGTTTCAAAGGTAAAGTATTATGGAGGAAATGAAATGTGACAAAAAAGAAACTTGCTGATGGCTTTCAGGGTATAGACCAGCTAGTTGTGTTTCAAGACCTGTCTTATTTTTGAATGAATAAAAGATTTATGAAATACAGTTTATTCATAGATTGTTCCTTTACAGACTAAATGAAAAATGTTATTTCAAAGTGGCAAAATTTCAACTAACATACATGTAGATGTTTTCTTTATGGCACAAAATAATTAAACAGTGCAAATTTGTATAAGTTGATAATGAATGCATTTTAAAATAAAACTCATATATGTAAAGATTTTAATGTTTTTGCATGTCTTCAAGGGCACCAATGGGTGTGCTTAGGGCTCCTTGCACTTCTTCTTCACTCACATGTTATTTCAATCATATAATGTTCTAGTCTCATGTTGCATGATGAAGGGTAATATTGGTTTATGAGTGGGACTGAAGGGAACATCTTTCCCATCTCTGTTTCTCTCATTAAGATGCTCCTTATAAGTTGCTTTGTAGATGTACATGACAAGATGGTTAGAAGACAAGCTAAATTGCATTAATCAGGAGGAATTAGGACGTGAGCTCCCACGGTTTCTTAATAGGAATCATGTTGTTGTATGATGGGAGAATGATAGGAGTATGATGCATGTTTCTCCTGGGTGTTATTAGCTGGGGGCTGAAGGGAACGGGTGTATGGGAAAAGCAGATGTTACAGTTTGCAGCCTTAGAAATTTGATAATTTATTCATGGCTTCATATTTCAATTTATCATGCTATCCATTCTTTATCAATCATTGCTTTTGTAATCCATTGCATGATACAATAGCTGTTGAGAGCCAGAAAGGTGTTAACTCATATCTTTTTTACATAGAGATAGTCCCCTTATGGCTCTGAACAGATACAATGGAACCTGCAAGGCAAGTGCAGAAAATTGATATGGCATGGTTGTGATGTAAAGAATAAAAATCTTTTGGATATTATTGAACCAAATGATGGAGTATAGATCTTTGTGAGGAAGAACTAACTTAGTAGCACTGAAAATGTGCAGGGAAGAATTCTTTATTTATTCATGAATGGCAAGAAGCATTTTTAGTAAAAATTGTCTGGTGGGAGCTGGAAGGGGATTAACTTGAAAACTTTGAAACAGGGCAAATGCACTTTGCCTCATTGCTCTCAACTGAGGAAATGCACATCACCCATGATGCTGCTGTAATTGATAATCATGCACTGATTTTTTTTCTACTAAAGTTTAAGTAAAAGCAAGTACTTGAACGGTTTCAAATAAACCCAGGATATACAAGTCATCCATTTATTGTCCATTCATATTTGGCATCCAGTCGTAAGATTTTTCAAACTGCAGGTGAAATAATGAATTGGCATCATCTTATCAAGAAATCAGGTGTAGACCATAGATCAGGCTTTATTGTATCAGTAACTTAGCAGATACTTGATGACCTAGAGATAAAGCTCAGTTTATAGTTTGACAAAAGGAAGACAAGTCAGCCGTACCTTTGTATACACAGGTGAAGCACCTATTGTAAGTCAGAGAGCAATTAGCTTGATTCTTCAAGTTTGAAGTAGAGGGCTAGAAATAGGGTTCTTCTTCAATTTTGAGGTAGAAAACTTGAATGCAAACATTTGGGCCTATAGGACATCTAGGTGTGGTGAAGTAACAAGTACCTCAGCTAATTTTCTTTCTCTTACAGTGCAACAGAAGCTTGCCTTTTCTTAAGTTGTACAGAAGTAGAAAAGGTAACACTTGATCTTCTTAGGTGTAGAAGGCACTATCTCTTAATGTGTATAAATGAGAATGGAAAAAAATGTTTGCTTTAATTTGAGGCACAATGAACTTTAAAGTTCCAAATTATCCAATTACATTTCATCCTAAATTACCTTGTGACTTAATGTCAGTTGTCATTGTAAATAATGATAAATAATGATTCAAGAGTAACCCAATTTCATGGTTCCTACTTCATACCTATTTTTGGCTGGATTAGTTTATTAAGCAAATAATTACCGTTGGTGAAGGTGATGGGACAAACTATCACTTCCGAGGCGATCTGGATGTAGTTATCTTTCCGAAGCAAAGCTGAGGAAAGATAGCGTATACATTGAGATCGACGTCTCATCCCCTGAAACCAAAGGTGATTATTTGCTTTATATTCCACATCTGAAACATTAAACTGGTACGAGAAAGACAATTATTGTCTACTTCTCGAAAAGACATTTAGGCCCGAATTCACAAATGAAGTTTATACCATTACTTATAAGAAGACGCCACTGACAAATTTTAGCACTTTTACAATTTTTAATGTTATAAAACCAGTCAGATTAACCAAAAAACTTATTGCTCAGGTCAATAAAAGAGTAGATCTCGATTTAAAAAAAAAAAAATTACAATATCTGCTAGTACGATTCGCAAAATACGTTACGTCACTGCAGCACAACGGCAAAAACCATGGCAAATTACGGTAATGCCGATATGGAGCAATACACAGATCGCTTTCACAGTGCCTATAAAAATGCTATTTGTGAGACGATTATGTATGACAAAAAGAAAATTTTATTATTTTTCAGTTTTTTGTATTTTTGAATATTATCTGCTGAAAAAATAAAGTGCTTTAGCAAAATTTTTTCACAATTGATGGAATTAATAAAATTAAAATTGGCACTACTGTTTGTCATCATTCGTACGTGCTTCCCATTATGCGTGTACTTTAAGGCACGCGCGGAACAACCAATATGCAGCTAGCTGTATTGTTTACGTTCATGATAGCAAGTACGACAGTAAAATCTGATCACATTCTTCAATAAGCTTGTAATCTAAGCTAAGGAGATGAATGTGGGATTTTCTGGTCGAAGAAATGGTCCAGTGGCATATGACTTTGCTCCCCGTCTTCGTCTTCGCCGTGGCCAGGGCCATGATCATGCCAGTGACAGTGATGTAGGTTGGTAAAGATTTTGTGGGAGAATATGGTTGGTACTGTGTCGGGCTTTGGAAGCTTCCTGGATTTGTATCCCAGGCACACGGCTTGTAGGTTGGTCTTGAACACCGAAACCTCAAAATGGTCTTCACAGACCACTCGAAAACGGGAATAAATGTACGTTTTCACGTTGAATTTGGTTGTTCCAATGTTCCTTATCCATACAGCACACCTTTCTCTATCCTTCTTCGGATCAGGGATGGCAAAAAAGGATTTTCCCGGACAATTTTCACGACAATTCGAACAGTAAATCGCCTGGCACATCGGCATTTTTGCAACTCCACGAATACTATTGTACTGTATGCATGCGAATATATCGTCTACTTTTAGGGACGCGTAACGCACACGCATTGAGTGGAAACTCAAATTGCTGCATTGACGTCACAGCTTTGGCCGACCCGAGCTAATTTGCGTATCGACAGTGGCAAAAACATACTTTTTATATCAAAATATACGCACTTGTAGGCTGTTCAAAAATTACAATTTCGATACTGATTAGTTCCTAGGGACATGCAGAACAACATATTTTTTCAAAAATTGTCAATGGCATCTTCTTTTAAACCCCCTCCTGGGTGCGCACAAATTTTTATAAAACAAATTTCTGTAGGGGCCTCATTTTAATTGGCACATTCAGTATAGCCTGTATTCCTATGTGTTTTAGGTCCATAAAATGAATCAGAAAACGTGATGCATCATTCAGACATTCAAGCCTACCCCCTCTTTCTGACAACAGCGGTTCATTTCACATCATATCACTCATCAAAACTCTCAGGCCATAATTCCAACACCAACCAACCTCTGTTTCACCTCAACAATATGTGAAGGATGCTAATGCGGCTCATCACAAAGGTCACTGGGTTTTGATGTCCAGTTTTAAAGTCCATTGTCAAGCGGCTTTTATGACCATGGAAGCACCCCAAGTGACCATGGACCATAAACCTTGGGTTGGATCATCATTCCAACATTCAAAGCTGTGCTGGGGGTTTCCTTGAAGTTAATTATGTGCATTATTCTGGTGGAACTCTTTGTCTGAAGACATGGATAGTATTATATTACATGCATTCTAATTAGGTAATTCTAATACTGAACAGTAAATGGATCAGTCATGGAGTGATACTTACAACTACCAGATCCTTCTGAAAAATGTTTATTGATACTACTATAGCAAAGTTGGATGAATTTGTGCCTGCTAAGGAAGTTCTGATAAAAGATAATGATAAACCTTGGATGACACCGCAGTTAAAAGCAATTATAAATGAGAGGGAAAGAGCATTTCAAAAGAAGGATAAACCATTGTGGTGTAGTCTTAGAAATAAAGTAAATAAAATGAAAATTAGTGCAAAAGACCCACCTTTACCTGAAGTATTATACATCGGTGATTCTTCTCTTAATAAATATGTTGAAATTGTCAAAATACTTTGTGTATATATTCAGTTGAACTTTAAATGGGATACTCAGATATTTTAAAAAGATGTAACAGAAAATTGTATATGTTTAGAATGGTCAAACAGTATAAACTTTAGATGTCTGATCTCATACAAATTTATGTTGGGTATATTCATCCAATCTTAGAATACTGTGTAACAGTTTTTGATGGTCGACTTACTATCAAACAGGTAGGATGTAATGGAGAGAATACAGAAAAGAGTGTAAAATAATTCTTGGTACAGTTACGTAGATTATGAAAATGCTCTTACAAAATGTCAATTAGAACAGTTAGAAACTAGGCAAAGAAAACTATATATTGAGTTTGCTAAATCTCTATTAAATAACACACAATGTAAAGACTGGTTACCAAAAAAGAAAAATGTTTCCATTTCTTTAAGACATGTATCAAATTTTGCACAGTTCAAATACAAAACGGTTCGATTCAGAAAGATTGCAATACCACATTTCTTAGATGTACTCAATTCCCAGTAATGTTCTTAATATTTCTCCTTAAAATTTTACAGAATTGCATTATTATTGTTTTATAGTCTCTATTTCAGTTTCATTTTCAGCCCAATTTTGATATTCTGATTTGTATTCATGTTTTGTATTTACTTATTTTGTTATGTATATTGTCATTCTTATTTCATGTGTTATTTTTATCTATGATCAATTTTTATGTATTTTTGCAATGTAAACATGCTAATTTCAGCCGTTGGGCTGCCAATCAAGTATTGAATTTTATATGAAATAGACCATTACTTGAATACATTGGTAATGAGGTGTCAAATTTCTTGATTCCTAGTTTATCATCAAGATTTTGGAAAAATGAAGAGGGGTTCCTTATTATATTTGATAGTTTCCTACTCATACAAATGCTTTAGAGTCAATTTTTTATTACAATTTTGTAATAATATTTCATCTGTGACAGAGGATATCTTGATATGTGTTTTTATGATCTATCAATCAAAAGTCAGAAATAAATCAAACAGATAACTTTATAATAATACCACAATACAGTTTTTCATTATCAGTACATACATTTTTTTCCCTAAAAACTAAAGTTGCAGGTTATGCATTTTATTGTATTAATTAAATACAATGAATGTCAATCATTCACAGGAAATAAACAAGCATTTTGAGAAACTAAAATCAGTCTCTATAACTACAAATACTATTGTTTGAAGTAGAAAATATAATGAAATATTTTGATGTATTCATTATGTTCAATGAAATGTCAATCATTTGTGCAAAAAACCCAAACATACAAGTAACAAATTATCACTAAATCATACTCTGAATAGCGGTTGACTGTTCCAATAATGTTAAAAAATGCAATCATGTATTCAGATGTTATACCGGTCACAATGTGCTAATTTTGTGGTTCCAATTAAAGATTGAATTGAATTCCCCATCCACACAGGTGGTAAGATGCTGTCAGAAATGATGGATGTGTTAGATAATTTATCATTCCTTGCACAACCGCTATTTCCCCTCACTCGTACACTGCCCGTCCTATGTGGTGCGCTGATGATCAATATTTGTTTAAGAGTAAAACTTCTGTTTATACAGCAAGCAAATTCATTATTGTAAATCATTAAATAAAATGAAAAAAAAAAAACCACAGATATGTGAAATAATCTTTTAAAGTTCTTTTAAAAATTTGAAAGTTTCCCCACTCCGTATTTTTGTGGTGCATCCATGCAAGTGTGTGAGCAATTATTCATAAATCACGGTCATTTGTAAATACTTTATGTTAATGCATTATTAATTCTCTCCTGAGGTTGGCATTTCCTTCTTTTGGTTTCTATTTCTTTGCTGCTCTGACTTTTCTTTTATTCTGCATTGTGTGGTTTGGGGGAAACTTAAATCTCCCTGTGATTCAGGCTTTGTAGTAGCTCCTCAACTGTGAAATTATTTCCTGCGGGAGAAGTCAATCCTCAGTTATTGTTCTCTTGCAAAACAAGGGAAACGTTGATTGTCATTATTTTCCTTTTGGGATCTTCTGAGAAAGAAGATGATAGTATCTGGGTTAATAGCCAAACTGTTATTACGTAAGGCTGTATGATAATATATCTTAAATATTCCCTGCCATTTCTACAGACAATGGCTTTTGAAATTTCTCATACTTACATGTTGCTATAGATTTAGGGATAACAAACTTTTATCTACATATACTGAAATAAGGAGTGTAAACTTGACCTTTTTGTTGACCTATTTTCATTGACTTGAATGGAGGCGTATATGTCACACAATCATTGATGTTGTCCATGATAGAAGTAACATGTTTCCAATGATTTCTGCCTTTCATCAACTGAGCACCATTCTTGAACTTGGAAGCGTGCTAGGAGTACATGTACTTTTAGTTCTTAGAGTATATTTTCCACATGTGTGCCTGTTATTTTAGGTTTGAACTCTCCCCCAACTGTATATCCAGTAAGCTCTACCTGGGGCTGCAATTAAAATGAAACTCCATATATTTACTCAGGGAGTTTATCCCTCTCTAGAAAGGTTGTAGCAGAAACCACCCCGAAGTCAAGTAGATTAGTCCATATTTCTTTCACACACTAGTGCACCACTGTCTCCAGCTGTGCGTCCAGCTGAAGGGAAACCTGGGCTGCCTTCATTGTAGCCAAACAGGGTGTTTCCTCAGAGGCCCGTTGGGAGGAACTCTTGCTTGTGCAATTTACTCTGGTTTACCAAGTAGAATCTTGCGGCATCTTTCAGAGGTTGATCATAACACCATCTTGCGCTCTGCCAGCCATCACGCGGCTTACTACGAAGAGTTGCCAGGAGGTTTTTAGCAGCTTTCGGCTAGCAATTTTAGAGAAATAGCGAGCTGGTATTGCTGGAAAAATGAATGGAGTAGATGCAGGGTGATATTAATTTGTAACTGCTCAGTTTGGATAATACTACCATTCATGATTTGACCTCATCCCCATAGGATTTTTTTTTTTTTGCCTTGTGAACAAAATTACTCTACCAAGGAATCACTTCTCTGCTATAAATTTGGTAAGTTATTACTACCTGGCGAGGCCAAATATTGCTTTCAGACTTTCAGAGCATGCATCACTCAATATCTGGGTGAGATATACATGTATGACTAGGACTGGCTACTGTGTAATTGAAATTGCTGTAGTAGGATATGTAGGTTTCAGCTGGATTTATCATTGAAGCCTTTTGTTGTTATTGGGTATGGATGATGTATAGTCTCTCTGCTGATTAAGTGTATACTACAGTTTATTTCAATGCATTTTTTTGGTTGTGTGGAAGCTTTCTGACATATGTAGTTCAATGCGAGAAAATAAAGTGGATCGTTAGTGAAAAATTCATTAAATTGCTTTAAATTGTCTTAAACATAGGAACCTGCTCAAACTAGTGTGTCAGTTTTCCCGGGGGGGGGGGGGGGGGGGGCAGTCAACTATATTGCTGTACACATGTGCGACCAGAAAAACGCATGAAAAGGGTAGTTTTTGCCGGTTAAGGCGTGTGAAGCGCGTGACGCATTTAGGATGTCAAAAAGGCCAAAACAGTTTCAATATGCTTTTAGGATATCCTTTTTCCCATACTTGTGTGGATTTTGTGCGACGAGTCTCTTGTTTAGGGGGTAAAATTTTCAAGAAAGCATCCGAAAACACTTGAATAGGGTGTAAATTTGACCAATTGGATTAAACGTGTTTAGGGGTGGTTTGGAAAACGTGTGGTCGCGCATGTGTACAGCAATATAGTTGAGTGGTCCCCCTTGTCACCGTAGAAGACTTCAGATTTAGATCTTTCTCTTGTTAACTTTGTTTTTAGTGACAGACATTTCCTTTGTAGTTGCAAATAATTTGACCAAAGAGGAATTATTTTATATTGATGTACATCAAAACACTTCTCATTATTGTGAAATTATGTACCATCTTCTCACTTTGGTTTGTCTTTGATTTGATCACTAATATCATGGAGGTAAAATATAGTAGTATACTGTAACCTGCTTTCAGTGGCAGGCTATAGGCTGAGTATGATCTGGAGATCCTGACCAACTGTAGTCTGCTTTTCTGGTAGGCCTACATGCAAATACTTCTATGTGTATTCTCATTTTTTTTTTTTTTTTTGCCTTTTATTCAATAGAAATCACCCACTCACCAATAGTCATGCTTGCAAATGGCTTTTGTGAACTCCAGTCAAGCCTTTGCTACTAGTATCTGGATGTTGACCATAATGCCATAAGCTGACGCAAAACCTTAGCACAGGGTACTAGAAACAGTATCTCAAGCAAATGAGAAGAATAGAAAACCTTTCACCTGGCCATTGTGGGGTCAAACAATAGGTGTTATTGTCCATCCATCAACACCATATAGCAAAAGGGTGGTGGCAATACAACATGAAGCCTCTAGGGCCAATAGGTTTCTTGCTCTTTCCTCAAGACAGAGGTGAATTAGGGGGCAGGAGGATGTGTGTAAGTTCACTCCCCTTCTCTTTTACTTTACTTTTAATCTTTTTTAAACATATCTTTTTGTAAAAAAATAATTATTGGAATTTGGAAACTTAAAGGGGAAGTTCACCCCGAAGATCACTTGAGTTTAAAAAATGCAGAAAAAATAAAGAAAAATATTGGCGAAGGTTTGATGAAAATCGGTCGAATAATAAAAGAGTTATGAGTATTTAAAGTTTTGGATTCGTGACGTCACATGCGAGCAGCTGCCCATTGGTCATGTAATAAATATTCCATATATTCGCATATTTTTACGTTCCACGATAAATTAATATTGTTTCTTTTCAGAATCTAGTATTGAATAGCATTTCTGACAATATATCAAATTCACAGACGAAAATATTCTAAATTTTCTGAGAAAACTGTATTTTATGGAATATTTATCACATTACATAATGGAGGAGCTGCTCGCATGTGACGTCACAAAATCAAAACTTCAAAAGTCCATAACTCCGTTATTCTTTAACGGATTTTCTCCAAACTTTCGCCAATATTTTTCTTTATTTTTTCTGCATTTTTTAAACTCAAGTAATCTTCAGGGTGAACTTTCCCTTTAAGTGTTCAAGGGCAGAAGAGAGCATGGAAGATCACACCTCCCCCTTTTTAAGTGTGCATATTTTTTGCAGAGATTTATTGGCATGTCATCACTTGAAAATGATTTTAGATTATTTCATTTTTTAGAACGATTTTAAAGATAATTTATAAATGGAGATGAAACAGTTTTTAATCATGAGCAAAAACAATAATTGTATTGATCTCAAAATGTGTATAATATAACCTACTACATTTTTGTGCCAATAACAAGTGAACACTGCAGTAGTACTGTCAAGATTGTACACAATCAATGTTACCCTTCCATTTCACATTCATGCTCTTTATTCCCAATGAATTGTACCACTCAGTTTACCTGCAGTTTCTCTCAGTCTGTACCCTTGATTAATTCAATCAAAATGGCATTTCCCAAATATTTCTGAGCTATAGATTTCTCTTGAACATGAACAGTCCTAGTTAATGCTGGCTGGCTATAGCTTGATGAGGGTTGAATGGATGATTCATACAAGGAACAATTGGGATGCAAATTTTGACGGAAGACCTGTGGACCCGACTGCTCTTGGCCAGTATCATCTCCCTCATCCAGATTATATTTCTATATCTCCAATCTTTTCCTGCATTTTGTTTTGTTTTACCAACTTTCATATCAGTATGCTAGATGCGTAGACTTAAATTTAGATATATTACATGATGTAGGATACTCTTTTTTCTTACATTTTGTCATGAGTCATCTTTCTCTAATGTGCCAAAATAGGCTCTTTTTATGAAGGCCTTTTTAATGAAAAATTTGTAATATTCTCACAATTCTGGAAGGAAACAGGTTTACAAAAAAAAAATCAATATGCACAATGCCCCTTCCACGCTAAATCCAGGATGTCGACATCTGCAGAGAGTCATAACGGACAAAACCATTTCCGAGGCAGGCCAGTCTTGTGCCAGATCTGACAGCAACGTGTGTCTTCTGCTATCTTTTCATATCATATCCTACTTAATTGGGCAGAAGCAATGGTGATGACATTGAGACCCGACCTCGCTGACCCTCCTATATATCTATCTAGTAGTGGAACAAAAGTCAATGTAGCCAGCTTGTCTACCAGACTGCTCTTCTTTGCAGCCAGCAATTGGTTTTTAATCTCCAATTTAGTTGAACCAAGCGAGGTCCCCTCCCTCTTCTATAACAGTCTTCGCATGATGTGAATCGATTGATGATATAGCAATGGAAGGACACCAGACTAGTTGTCTCTCGAGCAATACTTTGATTTAGTAGGATCCTGTGGCCTTTTCCTCTTTCATTATTGCTTGGTGTGCCAATTTACAACATCTTATTGATTCTGCCTTGATCTTTGATTTCACAATAGCAATTTTAGGCCTACTTGTTATTTTCTTACTTATAAAATATGTATATATACCTTGGCCTAACTACCAAACCATGACTCCACTATTTGGTCAACCACAGTAATCAAACTGATGTACAGCAATGTTTAAATCACCTTTCTTTTCATGTCTAAATTCATCTCAAAATTAGGAGGGGGGGGGGGGATATTCTGTCATGTAGGCCTACCTAAATCCTTTGAGTTGTCAGATTGTGGCACCCTACTTATTTTTTGACATGCCTGGTGACCCAAATTGCCCATTAGAGTCTGTGCATATATGTTGATGGTCTGATTTTAAACATGAGGATTTTTTTTTTTGTTGGTAAAAACAGTATAGTAACAAACATGTAAAGGTGAGGCAATGTATTTGGTGCTAACATTATTACCAGTGCTTGTATGGTATCCACCTTGCAGTGCTTTGTATGCACTAGACTACTGGAGGCTCCTATCATGCAATTATGAAATAAGTGGTCTCCAAGAGTCCCTATGGAGCCTAACTCTCAATAACTGGGTGTATAATGGAAGGCATTATCATCCTTCCACTATCCATCTAAACCTCTAAATTTGATGCCATGCCCAACCACCATTGTCATAATTACAGACCACAAATACCATATTCTCCCCCATAGTTTCATTTTATGGATATTGGACATCCTGACTTTTTCTGCTCTAACTTCTAAGTCGACATCACATTTTGTTGTTGTTGTGAGGTTGAAGCATTTAATTGCACCCAAACAAAGGAATGAAAGAGATCAAAGAATGTGTGTCAATGGCAGGTCAATGAACGATTTTTATCTTGCTATTAATCTGAAATTCAGTAGTTATTGGTATGATGATTGGGTTATTATTGAAGTAAATTGCTTTTGAAGCCCTATTTGAAGTTTGATAAGTTCCTACTGCACAGATTTTTTTTTCAAGAAATCTTATGGCTCCAGTAAGGCCAGGAATGTTTGCAGCAGTGCTCATAAAAATGTTTGTTTTTTGTAATGAAATGCAAATGTCATCAAGAATTCTAAGCATTTGATAATATTGGACATTCCAAATTTGTACATTAACAATTTGTTGAATCGAAATGACATGATTACACATTTTTTAAAGTGTACCTTTGTATGTAGGCTAATATACATGTGATGTTGTGTTCTAACTTCTTTTGTATGAGAAAGTTCAAGAGAGCAAATACAGGCTTGATGAAAAGTAGTAATTCTTGCAGACTATTAGCTTACGATGTCCATGTGAGGCCTTTTTTATGTTTGTGGTCTAGTTCACAATAATCTATTACATGTGCTTATAAAGATCTCTGTGAATACATGTATTGATTGTATTGTCCATATCATCATTTGTGTTTGATTAGCTGCGAACAACTCTAGACAATTGTCTCCTGGCATTGTTTAGTGGCTCGTCATTCTTATCTGGTCATAAAGAATAACACCATCCAATAAAGGTTTTTTGTTTTCTTTTCTATCTATGGTAGATGGGTGCTCTGAAACAAGTTCATTGGTGAAGTATTCTGTGAAACAATGGCAGCATTTCCCATGCTGGCTCCATAGAACATGGACCCCAATATTAGATTATTTGCACAATTTTTTTCTGTCTAATTAGCTGCAGCCATGCTCCTGTCAGTTCGAATTATTTTAATTGTTCATCTTGTGTATGCATTTAGTGAGGAATGTTAAATTTAGTTCAATTTTCATCATGTGGTTTGGTAATGAAATATTAATGAATTACATGTGTTGGTTTCAATCTGAATCAATTATACTATTAAGTTATTTTGACAGTGTAATGAATTTGTGTTTTAATTGAATTGGTATCAAATTCATTATCCCATGGCTTTTCATTTATGGATTTATCTGTAGCAAAATTCATGAGTGAACAATATTTTTTCTGCATGGTTTTCTTTTAGACATCGTATGAAATAATGTACTTCCATATTGGCAATACTTAGTCATTTCGGCATGTGTTGTCATATCATTCATGAGAAGTTTTTGATGAATATATTGAAATATAGCATGACAGATAATGAACAGTAAATATTTGTATGAAAATTTAAAATATTTTATCAACATACAAAAAAAAAATCCTCTCAGTTGTTTGTTATCATTTGGATTCATTAGTCACCTTTGAAAGATTTGAACTAGATACATGTAATTCATTTTGGACAAATATTACCTCTATCATTCTAAATGTTGACCCTTGATCGTGTGTAATAAGCTGCTACATATAGTCAAGTAAATTTCTAAATCACATAACAATAATCTCATTTCACTTTACAAAAACCTACAATAAAGTAAAAATCAAGCATTTTCAGGAAAAGCCCCTCCCTTTTGATAAAAAAATAAATATTTCATTATTACCACTAACAAACATTCTGAATTGTGTGGAGCATTCAACTTGGGAACAGATTGCAAGCTTTGACAGTTGTTGGTAATAAAAATTCTCCGTGCAATATAGAGAACTCTCTCCCTGGGCTCTTCACATTATTGCTTGCTGTCAGGTACAATCAAAAGATCCCTAGTTAATCTTCATTTCATGTGACCTGCAATTTATGGCTTTCCTTGCAATACAGAGAAAAGAGACTTTTTTTGTGGTACATATGAAGATATCAGTGAAGGAACGTGACAGACAGTCTCTGATGTGAGACCATGCATCCCCTTCTGTGCGTGACTCTCATTCTATGCCTCATTAGGATGACATTATCTTTTGTAATTTGAAAAGAACTGCACGGAAGTATGATTTCAAATTGGTATTATCTTCCCCAGCAATGATTTGCTGCAATTTGAAGAGAGATGTACAACTGAATATCGATTTTGTCACAGGATCCTAAGTATGGTACACAGAAGGATTGTCATGATGTTTTAGCCATTATTTTCTTTTCAGTGGAATAGAGAGAAGGATAGATGGAGAGGGAGGGAGGATAATTGTAATGGATGATGACTCATCATACTAATTTTCTACCCTGATCATAGTTTCTGCGTAACATTCTTTGGAAAACGATGACAAATTTGTACAGTTTTTCTTTTCAGGTTTCATCGTTTCGACAATGATGATTTTCCTCTTGTTTGGAAATCATCGGCATCATAATGAAAATGGCCGTGAGGCATTTTCACTCTGCCAGTGCACGGCTTCTTGTGTTCTTCTTCTGATAAAACTGAAAGTCTTGAAAAATATCTGATTACTTTGTGTGCTCGTGGTTCATTTCGTTCCTCTATCCTGTGCCCTTGATCCACTGCTAATGACACAATCGTTTCATCCCACGTATGGTCTGAACACCTAACATAGGAAAAATAGGACACAAGATCATAATCATATTAATATGATTGCCTTGCATTTCCAATAAGGGTATTCAGTTCATTAGGTCACAATATCTGAATTTTAATGATGAACATCTGTGCTATGAAGATAAGATACATTTTCACTGAATTCAGTGACTGGGTATGAAAAATATTGTTATACTGTACAAAGTGTACAATGCATTTTATATGGTATAAGCCTATTTGACTGAAGTATTGATTCATATCTCATAGAAAAAGTTATATTTAAAATTCAAAAGCGAGTAGTGGTAATTCAATCTGCCATTTAAATGTAAGAAGTGTAATTTGGAAAAAAAAGAAGAAAAAAAAAAGATTGTTTGTATATGGAGGATGACATGTTCCGTCCCATGCTCTGAGAAGCTTAAACATAATTTTGTTTATTGGAAATTTTAAACTTGATGGCATTCTGTACATTTTTATTTTACAGATCAAGGATACATGTAAGCCACAACAAATATATATGTGTGCAATATCTTGACTCTACTGGAATATTTTAAACTGCTTCCAAATCATTTGCAATTGACCTGCATTCTAGATACCAAGGGTTAGTGTCCCCATGAATATGACATCTCTTTACTTGCCCAATAAGTGCTTTCAACGTTTTCAGTGCTTCCAAAACGCTCCATCACCCCCTTCATAAATTTTTGATTGGCTCTCATTTGCTAGGAGAGAGGCTACAAAATATGTGCATTATTGGGTTGTAACTCTCAAGGGATATCTCATCTTCCATTGGACCAAAGTCTTTATTCTTGGGTACCTTCTTGGCTTCTTGCAGCTTCCTGTAGAAGATGCTTTCCAAAGACACTTTGGATGGATGCTTCTGTAGGTATTTCTCTCTGTAAGTGCTCAGACAGGAGATACAGTGAAACATAATATGATTATTCCTCTAGGGAATACATGTCTAGGAATAGTCAAGTAGGAAAATAGTGACATCTACTTTTAATTAAAAATAAACGTAGTTCTCATTGTCTGAAATTGGAATAAAGCATATCAAGGCCACATATCGTCTTGATCATGGGGTAACAAGATTATAGTTGTTCGATGCCACCTTTACATGACAGTTTTGCTTGGTGCCTGCCTTGTAAAGTTCCTTTACCAGTGAAAGCATGGACTTACTGTCTAGTAGGTCCATGGTGAAAGGAATCTAATTCAGTATCTCTCTGAGCACCTATAATTCATTGTGGCATTGTAATTGGATAGATGTCAGCAGTGCATCCGTCATTTTAAGCAGCAATAAATGTGTCCACCCCTGCATGTTTCACATCCCCCATGTAATTTGTTCTAGTGTCGGCACTTAACAAGGTATTCACATTGACCCTCTTGTCTGGGTTGTCGTCACCAAGGACCAGGGAAGTATGTCTTGAATCTTAAACACTATGGTGACAAGATGCTGGTCTGCGCGCCTGCAATTTCAAAGCCTTGTATGCTGTCACGATTACGAAATGCCCAATTAGGAGCTACGGCACGGATATTAGACTTTGCATATTGCGGTGAGACTTTGATTCATTTAGCAGCGAATTCAAATTATCAGGGTGTAATGGGGTGCGATAGAGAACAGGTGGACGGGTCGTACTTTCCAAGTCAGGAAACCGAAATGGAGTTTTCAGATGGTGAAAATTGACATCCCACAAAGCCCTTTTTTGCCTCTACTCGCCGAAAGGTGCCATAGACATCACTAATGTTGGGTTTCACTTGTGAGGGCAGTGCTAATTAAGATTGATGAAATATTTGTTGGTGACACATGTTTTCTGTCACAAATCTGGAGGCATATCATTGAGTACCTGTGACTAAGGACATTGACTTCTTTTCCATGTTGAAGTTGTAAGTGACCGGTGGTGTGTAGTTATGTCTTAAAGCTCATATACAGTCTCGGCAGCAAAAATCATACTGGCAAGAAACTTATCTAACATAGTCACATACTATTCTCCTTTTATCATAAGATACATGTACGAGATTATTTAACATTCCATTCACGATTTTGAACAAATTTTAGTGTAAATATCTGTAAGAAACGCTTGGTAACGGCTTTTCACTGACTCACGCTGAGACCATATCCACCCGAAGGTTCCCCACACAATAAACCCAGCGCTTCGCACTATGTGTAGCGTATTCTATAACACACAGCAATCCTCATGTGAGTAATGTGTGTGGCCGTTGTTCGAATTTACATCCCCTCTTTTTTGGGCCAGGGATTTTTATTCATTTCACCTCTAATTCGATAAATATTTCACTTGAGGAGGAAAAAACTTCACAGCATCTTAGTTATGTCAGTACCCTGCTATTTATTAAGTAAAATCAAAGCAATCTCACGAAAAGTTTTTGAGGGCTTCCCAAAACTATCTAATACCTTTAAGGATAAGTAATTGTCCCTAATTTTCTGTACTGCAAAAATGGTAAAATTTATCATTTGTAAATCTGGTCAAGATCAAAAGCTGATGCATGAAGAAAAGTAATAATTACATGTCAGTGCCTCAAGATGATTGTTTTTTTTTTTTTTTTTTTTTTTTTCCAATTATTCTATAGTTACAAAGACTGCAGGGAGATTGAAGTAGAATTCAAATACATTTTCAGAAATATGATGGAAGCCTTTTCTGTTTATAAATCTGTATCTTAATCCATAGGATGCAATTTAATATTAATATAACATGGATTTTCTAAAGACTTCAGTCCAAATAATCGCGGGCTTAGTATTCAAAGGATGAATGTTATATGTATTCACTGCACTGTGTAATAAAAGCTTATGAAGAGTTTGATCTCAGGAATTCACATTCAACTTTGATGTTTAAATCCTCACACTCATGTTTGCAGTGATGTAGCCATTCCAATGTTGTTAGGCTCTAATAAACACCCTTACAAGAGGTAGTCCAAACATACCCTTTGAAGCCAACCATCACGATGGGATCACCTCTCCTGTATCCATCCTGACCTGAAATTGATCCTCCCTGATCTAAACAGTCCATTGCCACAACAGAGAAGCCCCATGCAGAGACAGGGCTAATTTGGATGCTCTAATTCCATGGCACCAAAAACATAATTACCCCAAAGTGCAATGTTCAGCTACAGATGTATGCAAGGGATATATCATTGGATCTTTCAAGAAATATCCTAGCCACATTATTCTCTCTTGTGTGTGTTGCCTAGTCTAAGCAGCATCTGTACTCTAAAAATGTTCCCCTCTGTTACATGAGAGTGTTAGGTAAAGCCCTTTTCTCTATATTGCCCTGAAAATAAAATAGCATGATAATCAGATACATCCTAATAGACCCTAGTTTCCAGAACTTGAATTTGTCATGAAATTGCAAATTTGGTTATCCAAGTAGAATCTGAAATACTGACTCTCACTAATTCTAAGGCATTACATGAATTACAAAGACTAATTTAATTTGAAGGAATTATGCCACCCTCTGTATGTACTATTCCTCTCTAGCTTTTATGAATGCTGCCATTTGAATGATTTGGCCAACCAACATACCTCCATAGCAATGTCCTCATCATCTGAGGATATTTGGTAATGAATATGACATTAACTTTAAAAAAATCAATTGTGTCGCTTGTTCTCTTTGCTCAACTTAATATTTTGAAAATGTAGTGTGAACCTAATATTCAATGTCGTGCAGACCACTATCAGGAATCTAGAGCATATTCCTGTTTATTTTTGTACAATTTGTGCTGCAAGCCCTATTCCTTAGAGATTCAGTTAGTAGTTCTTGATTTCTGCTCTGTTATTCCTTGCATCCAAGGAGTTGCCATGTTTTCTCAGGTCACTCAAGAGGTAGAAACTACTTCTCATGCTGCCTGGCTTTTGCTTCTTGGCTGTACTTGGCTGAAAACTTGTCCCCATGGGATAATCTTGGATTGTATATTCACAGAAGTACCCCAACAAGAGATGTTTCATAAGTGTTTTTAAGTAAAGATTTTATGTCTCGTTTATCATCTGTTGAGAGCCAACCATACAGAAGGGCTTTTATTAACTCTGTTTAAGTACATATGCCCTTCTGACTCTCAGCATACAGTATACTATAGACGTGATGGTATTTCCATGGCATTACCGGTACTTCATTTATATTCTATACCTTTACTTAGTAAAAAAAAAAAATTTTAATACTGATTTGAATACCTTTTCTATTCGAATTATCATTGTAATTTTATTTGTAGTTAATATTGTTTGAACTCACAGTACAACTGATAGGTATTCTCACATGTATTTCCACAGTAGTATCTTCACACACTCCCATTCTGAATGGAACAGACAAAACAACGGGAATTTATATTTCTCTCACTCTCAGTGCATTTTTTACTGCTTTGAAAATCACCATCCCTTTTTTTACTAAGATCTTCGATAATGATGTAAAGTCAGTGCTCTCATAGACAAAGTGCATCATCAATCAACATGCAAGAACCTAGTGCATCCGTGGTGCATCCATATAAATCCCAGATATACTTTACAGTCAGGTGAAATATGGAAGTCATGGCATGTTATGGGTATCATGCATAGAGAGAATGTAGGTACACACTATACTACAACTATTTGCCTACTGGTATTTTATTTCTCTCATTTTAAAGTTCTATATATCATTCTTTATTAAAATGATTAATGATTATAATAATTATTTGTATAGAGTGCCTTTCTAGTTTGAGTACTGACCACAGCATCTTCTAGCGTACCCTGGTCATTGGCTTCTCCTCTTACAGAGCACGCTCTCACATCCATATCCCACATTCTCCTCACAGATCTGCTATGTAATTATTATTTTGTGTTCATCATTAATATTAATTTCAATTTGTTTTACATGTGGCATTGTTAAGTTCCTGGCAACCATGAATTAGATTATGATAAACAACAATTGTTGGTAAAAAGCCATGAGCTAAATACCTCTGGCTTTAGCATATTCACATGCCAGAGGTATTCATCTGTACAACAGAAAATGAAAATGCAATCAGAAAATGGACTTATACTCTGGAGCAAAATATTGATTTGTTCATGTATGTCAGCCATTTGCATTGCCATACAAACATTTAGAGGGGGATGTGCTTCTCTGCATATTAATCCAAACATTTATTCTCATCACATCACATGAAGATCGATTGTGAACCATGCTTATTCCTACACCTTGGGCATCGGTTATTCCCCTTATGAATTGATTGGGCAAGATTAAATTAGCTAACGTATTGATTGGAGAGTGCCTGTTAGGGAAAAGGCATCCTGGTGCATTTTCCAAAAGTCAATTCTTTTGGAAAAGAACAGGTATTTGTTTCTTACTTTCTTTTGTTTTTACCTTTGTGCTCATTTATCCCCAAGGCAAATTATGAGGTAGGAGGAAGTACTGATCAATTTCAATTACTCGGTTGGCAAGTTCCTTTTGAGGAGTTGTGCGTGTGACACGCATTGCTTAATATATCGATAAACTGCATTTACGTCGACATTAAGATTGAATTAATCATATAATCTGTTCATGTATTAAGAGGAAAGAGCTTATTTGTTCTGTAAAACCTTGTTCCATTTAGTCTAGAGCATTTAATTAGAACCCCTGTCCCCCATATTGAATTAAAATTCAATTTGAACTGATGCATATGGTATGTGTCTTGAAAGAACTTTTTCTAAATTAGTGCTCTTTTATTTGCTTATGTATTAAAAAATTCAAAATATGTGAATTCTAATACCGGTATATTTTCTACAATATTTAAGTAGTGGAAACATCTAACAAATTATTCTTTTTTCTTTTCTCTTTTCATGTTACTTCATTCATGTGATGTCCATCTTCACTTCCTTTAACTTCTCATTGATACAGGTAAGTGGAATAATCTGAAAATAAATAGAAATCATGAGCAGACATATTTTGTGTTTTATATTTCCTTTCTTATTCTAGTAATATCTTTATTTCTGATGGACACGTTACTAATACATGTATCTGGCATTCGATTAGATGCACAGATTTCTTACTCTCATATCCATCATTCATAACAACCTTGTATATACTTTCATTCAGTGATAGGGTTCAGTGAATGAAAGTATTTATTGATTTAAGTGTGTCTTGAAGATATGTGAAGATGCCATTTTTGTCTTACATTGTTTATCTTTAATGAAAATAGTCTAGATTGATAACTTTCTTTTGGTATGAACCGTTTAGATGAATTAAAGAAAACAAATTTGTAATCCTTGTGTTGACAGATGCCAATCAAACAAGGCAATGATGATGGTCAACAATTAGCTCTATAAGAAAAGTGATGTTTTGTTTGATTGATTGGTAATTACTTTTACCTCCAGTAATATGATATTCACATCATTACCCAGATGAGATATAAAACACACTCCTCTGTCCATAGATCTTCATTTACATAAACTACGCATAAGAAAGAAGATGTCCAAACAGTTTTCAGATGATCCATTATGCCATGTCTGTTATAGGCTTAGAAGACTGTAATGGCTTGTAATTAGTGTCCATCTTCCTTTGTCCACTCTGTGTGGTTTGGGGTCGTAATGGACTTGATCAGTCAGCAGCTGGCTGGCTGCTGCTGAAGGTTTATGGGGAGAAGGCGAATTAAAAAGAAATTGAGAAGAAGGGATGAAGAGGGGAAAGGATGAAGAGTGGAAGCAAATTAATCTGCTGGACATTAGCATTGCTGCAGAATCTAAATGCGCAAACTTGAGACTGCATGGGTAAATCTGCAATCTATTGTCAGAGATTTGTTTTGTTACCTCTGCCAATACTTTCTTGTATTTGATGTACATGTAGAGTCATGGTCATGCATGCACTTCAAGGGCAAATCTGTGTATCTAGGGTCCTCACTGGACACAGGCAATAGAGGAATGTGGGGCAGTGGGGACAGGCTTATGATATATGCACATGTCATTATTGTGAAGGATTCACACAGTGTAGGTGTCAATCAAACCAGATTAGCTACACAAAGAATATTATTGCCCCTTCATGCATAATTGGCCAGTGCCAAACACCCAGCTATCCACTTCATCCATGTCCATCATCTTTCATGCCTTTAGGTGATTGAAATTTGGATGTCCTAAGGATGAAATGTCCCAGCCATTTATCATATTGACCCAGCTATTGTCAAATTTGCAATACTCTTGACTTGAAATGTATTATCTATTTATTCCTGTCTTGAATTTCAATAACCATGGTGGAATCTGTCTTTGCCATCAGATTTGAGTTTTGGGCTGTTTCAGCTATCATATTTCTGTCACACATTATCTCGTCTTTTTCAACACCCTTTCTCTGTGTGCACCCACTATATCTTTCTTTCCTCTTCACTGTATTTCTTGCTCTCACATATTTTGCTGATAAAGGAGAGTCTGGTTTGTATTTCATAAGAGAGTAATGCAAGCGAAAATACATTATTATTTCAAACTCATCAAACAAATGTAAAATACAAAAATATATTCAGTAATATACTGTTTGTAGATCTGATTTCTCATTAGGACCCCTTTTCACTACCTACATATAGGTATTATGTGCTGAGGGCCAGAAGATTTTCAAATCATATCATTTTACCTTGAGTTAATGCCATTCCTATTCTCAGTGCTCAGGTGATATATTCATATTTACCAAGAGTAAAAAAATGAAAAATAAAATGTACATAGTATAGATACAGCTTTGATCTATTAGAGTATGCTCTCAGTATGGACTGTTGAAGATTGCCAAGCATCTCTGATTAATCCTTCCCAGCTTTGAGATGTAAGTGACCATGATGAAATCATTCCATCATGATGACACCCCATAAACCCCATTGCACCTGTCTCTGACTACCAATTCCAGTCATTGACTCCTATCAGCTGTGTATGCAGTGGACTATAGTATGTCATTATTGGACATTAAACAGAAAATGGCATAAAGAATGGGGAGATTATAACATTGTAATTTATACCTTCAGAGATTGGCTGTTGCCATGGCGAATCGATGTGTGTAAAAGAAAGATGTACATTGTCCTGAGTGTAATGCTGCATTTAACTTTGCTACTTAAACTTATACCATGTCTTCCTGCCTCGATGTATTATTTTCATATTTTTAATTCAGATCCAGCTGCAGTGCACATATTGTATTTGATTTACTTGACTTTAATATTCTATTCTTTCAGACCTTTTTCATAAAATTTCTTCTTTGATGAAAGAATCTTTGTTCAAACTGCTGACTGTTTAGATTCAGTGCATTTCCAAAGTATTTTTCAACCTTCCTGTAGGTTTATATTTTTTTTTATCATAGGGGTTATTTATGTCATATGTTTTCATATTTTTCAATTTGATTTCAATAGCTATAGAGACAAGTGGGAATTATTATCTTTTGCTTATCCTATTAATATTAAGCCTTTTTAAAAGCATGGACTGCTTGAAACAAAACAGCCAGCTTTTGTTCCTGTTCCTCCCTCAAAAAAAGTTTTAAATTAGATTCCATGCTGTCAGTTGCGACTCAACCTTTCAATATTCAAGCCATGTATGCTAGAGGGATTTTCAACCTTTCTCTCAAATGCAGAAAGATGGCATTTTTATTAGGAGAAAACAATATTTGATTAAAGTTCATCTTTGATGCATAGCCAGCTTATCATCTAATGCATGCTTCTAGAGTTCTCTGTCTACATTTTATATTATATGGGTTCTTGAGGATATTGTCTGAAAATGAAATTCTACTTGTTTGGGGTTTTGGGTGTGGAAAAATGGTTCAGATTAATGTTATTTCTTTCATCTCAAAGATTTTGCAGCAAGCTTGGATCAGTTGGATGTAATCAACAGCTTTTTTTTCTTCAAGAATCTTGCCAATTAACATGAAGGGAATTTATATTATACACAATTCTACTGATGAATTGAATTGTACAGTACCTGTACAGTAAAAACAAATATATTACTATACTGATTTGTTTTTCATGTTTATTCATTTGAATTACTGTCAGACTTGCTTATTTTCATTGGAGTCTCCTTATCAAGTAAACTTATTTTAGCCAATTATCCTGATCTTTTTATTAAGGAAATTGCATCTCGAATCTTTATATATTGTTGATATATCATCAAGTCTTACCCAAGTAATCAACAAGAGAAAAATGAAGATTTCTATATTAATATCAGGTCCTATCATAGTCCATCAGTACTCCTGACCATAATGGAAATAATTTCAGTAATCTACAAAATGATTCTTGCATTCATACATAACTATCTCCTCTTTGTTTACAATCCAAACCTCCTCCCTTGCGATGTGAACACAGCAGGCACCGCAATCATCTTCCCGTTTCCAGTAAACTTCATCCTTCATTACCAAATCCATTGGGTTTCATTAAGGGGGCCATGCCAATCTTTTTCTTGTCATCTCACTATTACCCACATCCCATGGTAGTTTTCCCGCTGGAATTGGTGATCATGAATATGACCTCCATATGACTTGCCTCCATACAGACCCTATCATTCCCCTAGAGTTCTCCTACTCAACAATTGTTACAGTCGAGATAGTCCGGGCGAGCATTGTGATATTTGCTTCATATTAAACTGCCCTGATGGAGTTGGGTTGCACTGCAAAATTATGTATCAGACTAGCAGAGCATGCTAGTTTGACTAAAGAAATACTTTCCCCTTTATTGATATGTTGCATAAGGCATGTTAAAGGAAATGTTTGTGTATTTTCAGTTCTGTTTTCTTTTTGTCCCTAAATTTTCTTATTTTTATAAGTGTGTTAGAATTGCGAATTAAATACAGTGGCATATCTTCCCATGTCCAGCAAAACATGTTGTTTTCTTTTGCGCACAAGCAATATAGGAAACAAACAGGAAGATTGTTCTTTGTATTCTGCCATGCTTGGACTAGCTTTGGTCAACAAGTCTACAATACAGCCTTTCCTTTTTTTCTCATCTTCAGACAAGGAAACAATGGTCAAATCAAAACATTCCTATTGTCTGTTTCTTCTACAACTCCTCCCCTTTGTGTTGGTTAAAATTCCTAAGCTGTGTTTTTCAAGAGCAATGGAGGTCGAAAAATGTTAGCTCTTCAACCCATCTTCTTGTGTTATACCATGGTATGATTTCAAAAAAAGTTTGATGACACATGGTCTAGTGACAATAGGTGCGTCTCCATCAGCCCGAGTTTGCTCAAGCTCGAGATTCTAGCCCGATCAGCGCTTCTCGAGAAAGAAGTCCGAGTTTGAAAAACCCCGTCTCCATCAGCCCGAGTCGAGCGTTTCCTGCTCGTTCTTGGAATAAACTCCAGCTTCTGAGCATGCGCACTTCGAAGATGGGGAAAAAAAACAAAACACATAGGATAAATGAAAAAAAAGCAAAGAAATACATAAAGAAAAGATAAAAAGAGAGAAGGAAAAACAAAGAAATACAAAAGCATAGAAAGAGGAATAGATAATGGGGAAAACAAAGAAAAATATAAGGAGAAAAAAAGAGAGAAGGAAAAACAAAGTAATACATAAGAAACAAAGAAATACATTAGGAAAAAGATAAAATAGAAAGAAAAAACAAAGAAATACATAAGGAAATATAAGGAAAAGATAAAAAGAGAGAAGGAAAACAAAGAAATATAAATGGATGAGGATAAAAAAAGAACAAAGAAATACATATGAATAGATAGAAGAGTAGACAATGGGAACAGAAAGAAATACAAAAGGAAAGGATAAAAAGAAGGAATACAAAGAAATTACATAAAGAAACAAAGAAAAGACGATAACAAGAAGAACAAAGAAATACATAAATTGAAAGAAGAATAAAAAATGTGGAAAACAAAGAAATACATAAGGGAAAAGATAATAGAAAGAAAAATAAAGAAATACATAAGGAAAAAGATAAAATAGAAAGAAAAACAAGTAAATATATAAAGAAATATGAAGAAAAGTGGATAGAAAGAGGAACAAAGAAATACATAAATTGAAAGAATAAATAATGGGGAAAACAGAATTATATAAGGAGTAAAAAAGAAGGAAGAACAAAGTTATGCATAAGAAATAAAGAAATACATGATGAAAAAAGATAAAATAGAAAGAAAAACATAGAAATACATAAGGAAATATAAGGAAAAGATAAAAAGAGAGAAGGAAAACAAAAAAATATAAAGGGAAGAGGATAAAAAAGAAGAACAAAGAAATACATATGAATAGATAGAAGAGTAGACATCAGGAAAAAAAGAAATACAAAAGGAAAAAGATAAAATAGAAAGATGAATAAAGAAATACATAAGGAAATATGAAGAGAAGAGGATAGAAAGAAGAACAAAGAAATACATAAGAATAGAAAGAAGAATAAATATTTGGGAAAACAAAGATACATAAAAGAAGAAAAAAGAGAGAAGAAAGAACAAAGTAATACATAAGAAACAAAGAAATGCATAAGAAAAATAGATAAAATAGAAAGTAAAACAGAGAAATTCATAACGAAATATAAAGAGAAGACAGAAATAACAAAGAAATACATAAACAAAGAAAAGAGGAAAGCAAGATCGAAGAACAGAAAATGGGAAAAACAAAGAAATACATAAAGAAAATATAAAAAGAGAAGAAAAACAAAGAAATACATAAAGAAAAGAGGATAGCAAGAAGAACAAAGAAATACACAAGAAAAGAAAGAAGAATAAAGAATGGGGAAAATAAGGAAATATATAAGGAGAAAAAATAAAAAATAAAAAACAAAGTAATACATAATGAAAAGATAGAAAGAGAGAAGAAAATCAAGAAATACATAAGGAAAATAAAATTTCTAGGATTGGTGTCATGAATGAATTAACCCGAGTCAAAACCCGAGTGCGTCTTCACCTGCGAATTAGCGGGTAATTCTCCAAATAGCGCACTATTTCACCAAAACTCTTAGTTGATTTGGGTTTGTAAGCTTGAGATGAAACCCACGAAATAGCCCGCCATTTGCATCTTCATTACAAACTAGCTTGAGCTAGTTCTGATCGGGTTAGTTTCCCTGGATCAGAATTAGCGGGCTATTTTGGAAATTCGGGCTGATGAAGACGAGCCTAATTGGTTGGTTCTAATTGTAACCCTAACCCTAAACCTAAAATACAACCCAGTCACAACCTACTTCTACATGTATATATCTTTGATGATCTTAATGTGAATGCCAGACCCCATGCAATTTCCACTGAGTTTCTTTGAATCAATAGCTACGTTTATACGGGACTCGTGGATTCGAAACTTTAAGTTAGCGAAACTTTGAGTAAACGAAACCATGACTCCCTAACCGCAACGAGGGTTCATACGAGCCTGAAACAACGAGCTGTAATTACATGTACAAGCCGAGCGATCATCGTGGTTGACCCAGGAAGTAGATACTACCGATTGTGTGTACAGTACACATACAGATCCTGTGTTCATAATGTGTGCGAAGGGTATGACCCAGAAATTTAACATGACAGCAAGGTCATCCTAAACCACAAGCCTGCGAAACTTAAAGTTTATTCTGTTCACATGGTGCGAAAATACAACGGAGGACCACCCACTGCTCATGGTTCGACCTTAACCACAAGCTAGCTTGTGGTTCTAGAACTACTAGTAAACTTAAAGTTTTGAAACCACGAGTCCGTTGCTGAAACTACAAGATAACTACAAGTAAACTTAAAGGAAAAGTTCACCCTGAAGATTACTTGAGTTTAAAAAATGCAGAAAAAATAAAGAAAAATATTGGCGAAGGTTTGATGAAAATCGGTCAAATAATAAAAGAGTTATGAGTATTTAAAGTTTTGGATTCGTGACGTCACATGCGAGCAGCTGCCCATTGGTCATGTAATAAATATTCCATATATTGGCATTTTTTTTACGTTCCGCGATAAATTAATATTGTTTCTTTTCAGAATCTAGTATTGAATAACATTTCTGACAATATATCAAATGCACAGACGAAAATATTCTAAATTTTCTGAGAAAACTGTATTTTATGGAATATTTATCACATTACATAATGGAGGAACTGCTCGCATGTGACGTCACAAAATCAAAACTTCAAAAGTCCATAACTCTGTTATTCTTTAACGGATTTTGTCCAAACTTTCGCCAATATTTTTCTTTATTTTTTCTGCATTTTTTTAACTCAAGTAATCTTCGGGGTGAACTTCCCCTTTAAAGTTTTGAAACCACAAGCAAAACTTAAAGTTTATCTCCCATCGTGTGAATGTAACTAATAAGTAGAGATTAAATCACCCATGCTGGTCTATTGGATGTGCTCATTATAATTCATCAGATTCATTACAAAAGATACTCAAATTCCAGTGGGAACAGATTAAGTGCTGATGTATTTCCATTTATTCATGAAAAAGTGCAAAGGTGTCTCATAGAATTTCAAAGGAACTCTACGTTCTATTCATGATAGGGCAACTTAGGACATTTATATAAGAGAATTAACTTATTGCAGGACACATTGTAAATTGTAAAGATATTTTGGTGTGCAGGAAAAAAAAAACAGGATGTGGCAGGAAGCAATCAGCATAGCACGATAAGTTTTTTAAAGATTTAATCTATTCCTTTTCATAAAGATGTATTTTCCCTCTTTTTATTGCTGTTCTCTTGCTGAGACTGTAGCTGTGTCAGGAGGATTAACAGAACTAATGAATGTATGGATTACCAGAGACTTGTCTATTTTTATGCTCCAGATTCACTGACTTCTTCCAATGAGTCTTTATTTGAGGCTTGATTGTTTTCGAAACTCTCACTGGCCATGGGGGAAATGAAAGGAGAAAAGCAAATTCTTCCCTATTTCCTTTCAGAAGTGATCGATATCCTGTGCTATTTAAAGGAAAATTAGTTCTCAGAGAATCCTGAGTAATGAAAACAGTTGAGATGGAATTTGTGTAAGCTTGATCTGTAAAGGGAGTAGAGAGGAAGGGGGGGGGGGGGTGTTGGAAAGGTGACATCTTTTTGAGATGTTGGACAATAGTAGGGATGAAAATTGATGCCTTGTCTGTCTCTATTTGTCTCCTGTGCAGTTTAGTGGCTTTTCTGTGAATATGCCTTGACAGGCATTAGTTAAATGACATGGAATCCATATCATAATCAGTCCTGTTGCTAATCTATACCTCCTTTATTCAATAGAGAGGTTAAAAGATAATCTAGAAGGGCATTAAATGACATCATTTTACATAGAATATTGGATCTCTTCAGATGATTTAATCTTTGGTTTAAAGTGCTGTTAATAGTTGATCCTATAAGAGCCCACTTATACGCAACCAGAAATGGGTGACAAAATGGCCCCGTCTTATAAAGAGTTGCGATTGATTTGAATTAATCATAACTTAAAATTAATCTCAACTGTGTACTTAAGAGATTGTGATTGATTTTAAGTTGCAATTGATTCAAATCATTCGCAACTCTTTATAAGACGGGGCCCTGGTGTGCCATGTGACCAAGAGCAAGCCAGTGTGTCTCAAGCTGCGCTATGAAAAATGCTATAGCAACAATTGCTACACAGTCTGTTCCCTACATGAACTGAATTCGTAACTTCCACCCTGGACCAATCTGACCAAATACTATACTTAGTCCTAACCAACATAAAACCCAGTTGCAACCCTAACTCTAACTTTATATCTTTAACAAAATAAGGCCTGAAACAAATGTCACTGGGGCATATGTAGGTTCTCCTCTGGAACACCTCTGAAGTGTGGTCATCTACTGGAGATAGCTAAGTCTAGGTGCCTTACATGTATGTGACATCCTCCTATCTCTCTATCCAACAGTAAGATAAATAAACCCAAATTGAGTTTAATCATTCACAAAGAAATGATATTTGTAAATAACTGCTGCATGTAGCAAAGCAGCAAAGAAAAAAATACCAAAAAAAAAGAAGAAGACAGATTTGCACGTCCTAAGATGAATGACATTTACATGTATTTTACAGAATAAACTATAAAATATTTTTGTATCAAGCATTTCAAGATGAATTTATGAGCAAGGTTGGTATTTTCCTTTAGAATATCCCTTTAAAGCATTAGGTTCGTTGACCGGTAATACCTGTCTAGGCCTTAACTTGTCATAGTAATGATAGGTTTTCTGTAATCTTTGATACATAAGGTTTCACTTATTTAACCAGTTTTACAGCTTTTTGTAAGGAGTTTATGTGCTACTGAAGATCAAAGAAAGCAAGTTAGGAGGAGGTGGGAATTATTGCCACAGCTTTTCCACTCCATTGGATAAACATGTGTTTCTTTCCCTGCTCTTTAATTTAACAGCTTATTGAACACATGGTTTTATCTCCAACAACACAGGTTCTTCTCTGAATTTAGTCAAGGTGACCACATTAAAACAAAAAATGATAATTTTGATAAGATAGATATGAAATATTATTTTATAAGTATTTCATTTTAATTTAAAAGTCATAAATTTGGTAGTATAGGAACAGAACTCCTTGTGGCTAATGTCACATGACAATAAGTTATCACAAAATGAACCAAAATGATAATGTTTCTGCTTAAAGAAATAGATTAGATGTAATTGACCGCACTCTCTGGAAACAATCTTACTTTCTTCGAGGCTTTGGAATGACAAAAGGGTGTAAAATGAGAATGTGATATGTGAGGATTCCCTGATTAGTTCTACTTCTTTAGCTTTCACACAAATAATGACATAAAACATCAGATCAATGACTTGAGATTTGAAGGATGTCCAATCAAAACAACAGTTTAAATAGGAATGATCTACTTCTTAGCATGAATAATATGTAGGCATATGTCCACACCATGTTAAATACAGAGGTTACTTTGGATACACTCCACTATATTGAACTCTTTGAACTTTCAAAGTCCTATGACCATTCAGGAATGTGCATTTTGGGGACTTATATTGTCCCTTTATGGATGTTTTTTTTTTAATATTGCATGCATATGGGCCTTATACGATTTTTCATATTATTATGTAATTTGAGCTAACAATGATTTCTATTTTTTAATTTTTTTTTTAAACCAATAATTGTACATATGTAGGCCACTACCTTTTCTTTAATTTTCCTGTTCATTCAAGTATCCTGTCTTACTTTTCTTGTAGCATCAGAGAAATGCAAATGGTATTTATCACAATGATTATAAAAGGTAAAGATTTTATGTAATTTTCATCGGTCAGTACTCGGACTGGAAATTTTTTTTCTTCTGTAATTAACCTAATTTCTTATCCTGAACAAATATTGCTATGAGCAACTTCTTAAAAGAATTTCTTTCTCCCTGCCTGTCACTATGACCATCATGAAACACAAGGAAAGAAAGCAAAAGAAGATGAAACAGAGTTGGTATTTTTTTCTGTTGCTTGTTTTTCAAACATTGCCAACTGTTACACATATTGGCACCAGCTTAAGTGCTTTGAGCTATTTTGCTTCTATTATTTGGACTATTAAGTCCAAATTGCCCAAAGTGGCTCGTTGAAAATACCATTTGAGTGCGTGTGATGATTGCTGGTCTAAGAAGTGTGCCACACAGAAAGAATTGACTTCTGATGGGGTCTAGACATGTTATTGCAAAACTGATTGATGCAGAGAGCAATAATACTTTTGAAAAATTCTTTGTACCTATTTCTTCTGTCCCTTTTGGTGACAGCGTGATTATTTGTTGCTTGAAGAAAAAATAAAATCGTGCTATTCCCGCTAATTGCATTTATAATGATATTTTGTTTTTGTAAGCTTAACTTATAACATTGTCACTCTGTCAGAACTAAAAAGCTCTGTTTATGCCATGAAGGCATTTGAACAATTACTTGGAAAAAGTCCTTGATTTTTGTTTTTCTTGGGTTTGATAAGATTTTTTGAATCCCTAATTTGATTTTACATCTTAGTAATATTAGGATAAATTAGAAAGGACTGTCTCCAATTTACTGGTATTTGAAATTTATTGTGCGATTGCATTGCTTTAGGATATTTTTGGATGTTGCATTGTCTACATATAAACCTTAGTTTTAGCATTCTTTTTCCTCTGTAGCTTGATCTAAATTTGAACAAGAAAACAAAGTGAAGGTACATTGGCATGACGTATTTGTTGCTACAACATAATGAATCAAATCACATGTATTGAGAAAGAGGCTTTGAATCTTTATCATTCTATCCTTGGCTAAGTTGGCGTGAGGTGTGTAGCATCATGGATAACAAGCTGCTATCATACCTGATTGCTTCTGTTCAATGACCTCATTTGTGATTCTTATTATATTCATTTTGTTGACAGCCACCTTGTTTTTCTATAGGATAAAGAACGATCAAATGACGTGAATTAGCTTTCTGCCAGACCGAGGTCTGTAACTGCTATGTGAATAGATACTTTACTTTTCTCAATAAAGGAGATCACAATGCTTCCAGATAGTGTACTTTTTAATGTTGTAATTGATGTTCCCTTTTTGATATATCTCAAAGACTCTTCATTCAGAGTGTGTGAAACTACAAGAGATAGCAACCAAAAGACTGACTGTAGTGAATTGTCCAGTTTTAAAAGGGTGAGTCTATGAATTGCATGTTTGGCATACTTTACATACGTCTTCCACTGTTGTTTCCTTTTATTGTTTGATAGTCTGGTATTGCTGCCTCCTTCGTCTTCCTACATTCTTTGAAAATAAAACCTGATGAGCTAACAGAGGAGACGTACTGTAATATTTTATGATCTGTTCGATTGTTATCAGTACCATTTAAAAGTTAGGACCGCTCAGTAATAGAAGATATTCAGAGATGTTTGTCAGACAATTTAATGTGGGATCTTATCAAATACAAGTAAGTAAAAATCAGCCGTGTTTGACTTGGCAGCCACATCGGTCACTGTTGGTAGATTGATAATGACATTTGTAAAGTTTGGGAAGAATTAAGTTTGTTTGGCCGTCGCTATACTGGAGTCATAAAAGAGGCAAACATACTACAATGTACGTCAGAGAAGAATTCAGAGAAGAAATGTAGAGATGTTATACTTTGTTGATACTTTGAAACTATGGCGATAGAGGGAGATTGACAACATAGGAATTTCATTCTGCAGCTATCATGAGTAAGAGAGAAACTGAAGCAAAAGATATATGCAATTTTTAAGATTTTAGATCATCTTGGCTTTGGTCTTTTTAAAGTGGTGAGACAAAGTAAAGAATAATGTTTTAACTTTATTTGAAGTATTGATCAAGATACCCTTGGAAGTTGAAAGGAGTATAGGTCTTTTCATCAAAGACACTTTCTCACAGGGAGAGTAGGGCCTATTACTACCCATCCCATGCATGTCTTGACTTGTTCTTTAAGTCTTTTATATACTGAAAATGATTATTCCCATGAGGATGAAAGAAAGAAATAAGGAAGATTTTCGGAATTGATCTTTCCATAAGTAGTTGGGATCAGTAGCACAAAAGGATTTTGTTTTCCTATAGAATTCTAGGAGATATTCTTTAACTAAAGAGATGAATAACAAATCTGTTTCCTTTACACTGCTCTGTTATTGCCCTTTAAATGTCGTACTTTTGAAGATCTTTCACAAGAAGTTGTTTCTTTAGTTATGTACCATTCTGTCATCAAATTTTAATGATGATTTTAGGAAGTGTATGATTTGCCTATGTTGCCCTTGCCCCATTGTCCTCACAAGTATGACATCACAGATACCAAGAAAACTAGAAATTTGAAGAGGGAGAATCTTTGAGCCAGTGATCTGAGCTATCATGTCTCCACTTGTATTCCCACCTGACCTGTAATCCTCTCATAGGAAATCAGAAGAATATACAGAGGCTCTAAAGCTTTCTCACCCTTTCAACCAAAGAACCATTGACACAGGGGTAAACTTCATTGGTCAGTGGAACAATAACTGGTCAAGGAGGTCCAAAGAAATAGACATTGGATAAGCAGAGGGGTGTGTAATACCTTCATCCTGCCCATTGTCCTGTGATAAATGGTGACAGCCTTATTGGGACATTGCACAAAAGGTACGTTCCTTGAAGGTCAAAGGAACATTCCACAATGGCTCTATGAAGTCGTCCATGTTCTTGATCCACCAAAGAAAAATGACCAGCTGAGATATACACCTTTTGTTCAGCTCATTTGTAGTAGATATTGTGGTTGAAGATAACATTGTCTTGGATCATCAGCTTATGAAGAGGAGGGGGCTGGATGACTCATGTAATAGTGTGTTGGACTGGCTTGCATGTTGTCTCATCTTTTACCCACCCATCCTTCCAGTACAGCAGAGTACATTGACATTAAGAAATTTTACCTGATAATGTGGACCTGGATTTTGAGCAAGAATTGATGCTGTCTCTGATGTGGAGATACTATAAAAACAGAAACTGGAACGGTTAGACTATTTGCTAGGATATCAGAAGGGTACAAGGTATGTGAGAAGACTTACGTTTATGATATACGTGTTTTGTCATATAGTTTGGACAAAGTTCTCTGAAGTAATTGCTTATTTGGTTGGGGTCGGGCTAACTCGGCACTAGGGCGAACTCGGCACTACGGGAAAAGTGAGGCCGAGTTAGCCCGGAGGGTTTAAATCGATCATGAAATACCAATCCGTAAGGTTTTGTTGTGATTACTAGCTAAGAATATGTTTATTAACCATTCTTTTTGATAGAATTGTATGAAATACTCACTTTGAAGATAATCTTGCAATTTTCTTGAGTTAACATGATATAAAAGTGAATTTCTATGCAGTTTAATCACACGATACTGCTCCGAATCGCCGTGCGTAGGCCGTAGCCATGCACTGTGTTTGCTACGGTATTTGGAGCGATGAGTCGGACACACATTTTGCAAAACTGCAAATTACTGGAAAACTCGGTAAATTTGTTTTTATCCATCATGAATTTGGAACTAATTAACATATAATGAGTTGTTATGTTTCAGACATGATTAAGATCTACGGAATTTTGCAGTAATTCATTCATCAAAATATGTCTCCAGATACGAGTCCGAGTACCAAACACAGTCACTGAGTCAGTGAATGCAACGCACGGCGATTGCGAATATATGCGAGCTGTGAGTGATTAAACTGCCCAAAATGTCACTTTAAATTGATATTAGCTCAATAAAATTGCAAGATTATCTTCAAAGTAAGTATTTCATACAATTCTATCAAAAGAATGTTTAAAAAACGTATTCTTAGCTAGTATTTAGTAATCAAAACAAAACCTTACGGATTGGTATTTCATGATCGATTCAACCTCTCCGGGCTAACTCGGCCTCGCATTTACGGTTGGGCCGACTTCGCCCTAGTGCCGAGTTAGCCCGGATTCATTTGGTTCACTGCTTGCCTTACCTTTTGTATAGTTATATAACTTATATTGATCAAAATTTACCATAAATATATGAGGGTAAGTAAAGGTGCTTTCAATCCCTGGAGCTCACAGTGTACATTGTATGCAATATGTCGTCTTTGTATAGCGCATATCTTCAATTGTTATGTTTTTATGAAAAACAAAACAAACTGAAAATACAACAGATTTGAGGTACATTTTAGCATGAATTATGTACATGTAGTTTATCTGTGCAATATCTGTAGGGACAAAAACACAAAACACAGTGCCATTGTCCTAGTTGTAATTGTGACGATTTTAACTGCACTTCACTTTTAAACTGATTGTTCAGTTTGACTTGATGCTATGTATATTTCATATGTGTTCTACCTCAAGTACTTTGCAATTGACCCCATCTGTTTCAACAAACTTAGTATGCATTAGCCCTCCTGCATACCATTCGTTATCATTTACATTGGAGGAGAATGTCTTTACTTCCCCCTAACCTCACGTACTATGACTCCAATTTCGATGTGGTCTGGCTTCTAACTCAAAGGACTAATATTTATCTCCTGCACGCAGTAGGTTTGATTATTCACCAAGCTTTATTTTATTGTTTGATCGACCTCACGTCAGAAGGATAATGCAAAGCCTTGCTATGCCAAATCAAGGAGCTTTAATCAGACTACTTTTTTTTGTAACACCAGGGCTGCTCACTAGCGGGTCCACATTGAAATTTGGGGATGCAGGTGCATGAGGAGGCCCATGCCATGTTGATGGTTTATTTGGATCTGTAGTGAAATTTTGGGCGCCCTAGTGCACTTTTTCCCAAACCATGCTTACACTCAATCTTACAGAACTTAACTTTGTTTGTACTGTAATTCAGGAACAAAAGGAATAAATGAACTGAAACAAGTCATTAAAATATGTGAAATTTTTTCTTGATAATACAGTTTTTGATTATTCATTTATTTGCAAAATTATGGTAATATTTTTTGAATGAAAAAAGTTTACATTAACTACCCACATTAGTTGAGGTTTAAACCTGAACTAAAGTTAGTTGGCTTTTTAGGACTATTTTAATGTCTTTAGTGAGTATTTAAGTGACCATGCAGTGACCAATCAGTAGTATGGTCAAAGTTTGGCTTTAAGATTAGCCATGGCTATAATATGCTGTTGACATAGTGGACTGTTTATATCAGGGATTTGGGGGTGGACTGCTAACATCCGATTTGAGGATGTGAGATCAATCAGAATAGCGACAGGCAGCAAGCAGAAGCCCTGTGCATGGACTAACGGATCCCACTGACCCTCTTTAAATGGACATTGGATGCACATACTGGGGAGAACAAAGTGAAGACTGACGACTGAGCAGCACCTAGCTGATATTCTCAAAGAAAGATGGACGTGTGCAGAATTACACAGTGATAACTGTATGCACTCTGGACATATTGAATTCTTAAAATTGAATGTTTAAAACAAAAACAAGGAGAGCTATCCTGCTTGCATTTAAAAAATTAACGTAGAACACAGTTTTGGCGAGGAGTCTTCAGACAGGACAGTTATTCAGCAACAAGGACATTTTGTCACTGGTACAACCAAGGAGGTTGCATATTGGTTACAGCAATCTTGATTTTCTTGATGGATACATTTTCTCCGTGAGGAAACAGCTTGTTTTTAAGAATCAGATTTAGTATTGATCAATCAACTACAAGGTAAGTCAATCCAAGGATAGATTTATTTCTGGTTTAAAGTAATATCCTGGGTATCTACTGAAGATTGAGAAAGGCTGCATAGGTTTTGTACACATTATAGAGTTTTTTTTAAATTTCTCTGTCTTGTATCCTGTGTATAAAAACTGAAATAACCTGCCCTCCACCTCTTTGAAGATAGTCTCCTTTTATATGTTTTTCTTTGTTGACAAATAGAAGATTTAATTTTTACCAACTTCAAGTTTCTAGACATGCTGCAAGTTTTGTGTGAGCAGATCACAACAATTTATTCATCAGTTTTGTGCTGTTTGCTCCATCATTTCGTGTTTTTCACTTTTTTACTGCTTAATCATGAATGTGTTTGTATTTGTAACCAACCAAATTTTAGCTTTCGGTTTAAAAAATAAATACGTGGAAACTTGCAAGGTATTCCTGGGACACTAGAAGGGGAGTTATTAGCCTGCAGCTAATGTCTGCATTGGTCTGAGGTATTTAGATCATGCACATGTTTGACACAGATCTTATAGGTTGTTGATATTACATACCCCTAAACCTCCTCTGTAAAGTCAATACTTTCTTCCTTTCCTTTGATTTACCCAGTCTGCTTTGATTAAAGCTCTTGTACAGTGTTTTGTCAGATTCTCAGAAACTAGTTGAGTGAACTCAAGATGCTCTAAATTCTAAGTTGCTGCATTTTGTGGTGTTTCTTTCATATGAACTGCATTAGGAGGTAAATAAGCAGATATATATAGATGATAAATAATTGAGATCCCTGGCTGAAATCAATTTCACTTTTTGTTTTCCTATGTCCTTGTTTTCTCTAAGCAAACAGTGATTATATCCTTGATATGGCTTTTAGGAAATTTTCCATACCCTAATGAGAAACATGATCCCATTTTATTTCCTTACGTTCTTTCTTATACTGCCAATGATTTTTGAGGGAATCCTGGAGATACACAATATGATTATGTATCCCACAAAGTTCTGTATATTTGAACAGACTGTCCTGGACCTCTCATTCTCTTTAGAATCATGTTTATTTCAAAAGTTTGTGTATTAATATTGTATGCTTGGAACGAAATCCTCATTAGTAGTGTAATTACTGTAAAGGTACACATTTCTTAGAATCAGAGCCATTTCTTTTTGTATTGCATAAAAGTTTGCAAACATGCCTTTATTACATACATGTAGGTATTCACCACAGCATCCATTAAAAGCTTTCATCTATATGTATTCTCTTCAATTGTCTTTGATTAGGAATTGAAATTAAATACACTCAGCTCATAGGGATCGAACTGATTTAATGTTTCAATCAAGGAACATATCATGAGATGAATTTGCACTATTAAGTGTGCATGAATTCAATTTACCATTATGATAATAGATTTGTACTACTCTATGCTTTGTAGCTTTTATTGCCTTCTCATGTCACACGTAGAGCAGTCTTCTGCATTGAAAGCTTCATCAATGTCAGCATCGTTTTACTCATTTAGGGAATAATGGCCGTCCACAAGTCACTTAACGGATTAGACTCTGATCCAGTTGGGGTCTAAATTATCAAACTGATGAAATATGTGAATCTTTGGACTTGCAAACAGATGTTGCATTTTCTTCTTGTGTCTGCCCTTTAGCAAATAACATCACAAAAACACATTTTCTTCTATCACTCTACCCTCATGTCCGTCAATTTAGAAAGAATACTTAAAGTTGTTTTGACTTCTTTCTGCATTTCATCACATCTATGATTTCATAAAGATTGAGGAATCAAGTAAATTCTTATTATGCCCAATCATGTCCATCAAGATTATGCACCGCCAGTGCAATATTGAAGCTGCCTGCAAGTCGTAGCAAGTTACAGGCTACCTACATTGGAGGTGAAATAAGAATTAATTCTTCCGTTTCCTGAAAAGAGGGGTAATAATCGTGGTGTGATTCGGGCATTTGATCAGTTTCTTCTAGCGTCTGTGTGATGCTAATTGCACGTCCAAGGTAAGATGCGATAGGTTTGCACCCCTCCAATATGACACTCAAGTGTTTTGGCCCGTGGCTGCATCTCATATTTCTCCAACGATGGTGTTTCATGGTTCGCTCTATAATCTTTACTCTTCTTCTTTATTTTAGGGGTCATTTGGAATCTGCACTTTCATTGTCTACCTCTATGTTTGTATGTAGATTTTTATCCTGCTTCCCCCATCATAGCATCTCCATTTTGAAATAAAGCTTGGTTTTCAGTTCATTATTAATGAGTAAGACATGGGATCTGAGATAAGTTTAGCTCCAAAAAAAAAAAAAAAAAAGCAAACAATGTAGAAATTGCCCCAAGGCCATGGAAATATTAGCTTTACTACAGGAAATCCAGAAATAGTTTCCATTCGGAGATCCTTTTATATAAAAAGTATATCAGAATTAATTTATTGTGAAACAGAGTAGAAAGAATTGGTTAAGGTATAGACATTGCTAGTGAAAATGACAAATATCTTATTCAATTATCTACTTCTTATCAGAACATTTAAACAGATATAATTCTTCTATAGTATTTTGAACTTTGTATGCAATTAATTTACCCTTTCCTTTTTTGAAAAAATTATGATGATTTGAAGGAAAAAAAATATGGAAATCTTCTTAAGCCTGCTTTATTTTGATGAAAGGTATTTTTTAAATATTTGGTTTTATATATTTTTGCTCTATCCTCTACTTATACCACTGACCTGATAAATTCAAAATATTGACCCAGTCCAGCTAGGGATGGAAAGTGTGGGCCACAGTGTCACTTTCACACGTGTCACTCAAACGTTAAGGATAATAGGAGAGAAGTAGGTGGCTGAGTGAGTCTCATTAGAGCATTATTGGCCGGTCAAGAGGTGGTAAATATCATAAATAGTAGAAATCGCTCAAGTATACCAGATCAGGGCCCTCTTGCATAAAAAGTTGCGATTAAACGCAACTCAAAAAATTAAACGCAAGTCCCAAATACGCGATCCTGATTGGTTGAAAATGAAGTTGCGTTTAATTTTTTGAGTTGCGTTTAATCGCAACTTTTTATGCAAGAGGGCCCTGTTGTACTACTGCCCTCATTCTCTTTAAAGTGTACCAATCACCAAAAGATATTTTGCTCTGAGTGTTAGAGGTTCCATGTCATACTTTATTCAAATTATGAGCTTCAAATATTACTTCTATAAAGAGATATTGCAATATTAATTACACTCTCTATATAAAGGCTAAGCATAAAAGCGACTAGTGGCGTAGACTACCCAACGCATCCGTACGCTTGCTTCAAAATACAAGCTCGCGCGGAACCCAACTCGAGTTGGGTTCCATGTAAGCACCTAAACGTTATCCTTTATTTCCTTCTTGCTCCTAAACTCTTGACCTATAGAATGCCAGATAAAATTCTTTGAGCTTAATTTTATACTTTTTAGCGGCATACAAATTATTTTTTTTAGGTGGTTGGTACACTTTAAAGGCAAACTATGGTAGAAAATGATGGACATGAAAAGAGATGGGAATTTCAGGCATATGACTATGATGCAGTTGGGGTTATGTAATTATAACTAAATGATGCAAACGTTGATCTTGAAATCAACATGTTTGTCAAATTATTTAATATTTTTCTATTTTCGAGCTTTCTAGGAAATATGTCATCTCTCAATCACAAAAGGCCTTATTATAAAGTAGTCATATGGTCTTTCTCTCTCTCCTGTAACTGGCCACATTGAACTGTTTTCTCTTCAGTTCAATTCAACAACATCTTCTACATTTTGTAGGATACTTGTATACCAGGGATTACCAGCACAGTCTTTATGAGTGATGAAATCTAATTTGAATGATTGATGTGTGTGTGTGTGTGTGTATCATCGGTAGTATATGTGTGTTAGTTTCTTTGAAATGACCATTGACTGGGCCTTCAATTTCCATCATCATTACCTGCAGCTGTGCCAAATCAACTTTCAAAATTGTCAGTGTCTTCGGATAATCCTTCATGACCATATCAGCTGCATCCAGCATCCTAACATCCTCATATACCCAATGTCATAATGCATACCATTTTTTATACTGCTGTTATAAGTTTGTAACTGCAATATTTAATAGTCTATTCAGGCAGACTGTGTTTATCTCCTCTTTGGTGCAATGTGAAGTGGGTGACACTGAAATTGCATCACATAAACCATGATGTAGATGTCATTATTGAGTATGTCTCGAATCTTGATGAAGTCGATATGAAAGTCAAATATTTGTTGAATATGGAAGTTGTCCTATGGGGTTTGACAGGATCGGGTGTGGGTGTGAAAGCTAGTAGGAGAATTTAGGAGTGATGATGAAGTGTAATTTGGGGTCAATCCATTCTTTTTCACCCGCAAGCCAGGATAAGATCTTTTTAAGCACCCGTCCACATATACAAAAGAACCTTACTATGAATGGAGCCTTTCTGCTATATAGGAGTGGAGGGCAGATTGACTGGAAAAAAAGAGAATTTTTAGAGCTCGAAATAGCGGAGTTGATTGAAATTGATTCTAAGTTGAGCCCAGGAGGGATTGAGGGGAAGAATCTGCTTTGTATGTACACATAAACATTTGTCACGAGGGGAAATGGAGTGGCAGAGGTGGCATGTACTTTTTAAGCTCAACTTTGCACCAATTTTGTGATTGTCATCTGACAGATATGCCATGTATATAGGAAAATAAATATTTGATTCCTTACTATTCTCCACGCATATGTACTTTACTGTACTGCACTGCACAACGGAAATGATGAATGTAAATACAGGCAGTTTTAAATGAAGTGTTGTATATATAGGCCTACATGTACATGTATATTCGTAGAACACCAGTGTGAAACTCTGAAATCAATCAAATGGCACATTTTACCTACAAATTTTTACAAAGCAATTTCTTTTACTTTAGACTGCATGTTATGGACTACCAAGTTTTATAATGATTGCTTTGCAGATTATTAATGTTTCCTTTTATGATTCAACTTTTTTTATTTTGATGATTGCATGGACTAGCTGTGTGCATGCCTAGTACCTCCTTGACCTTACATACATTTCAATCCATCACAGCTAAAATTTGTGCTACATGTACCTTTGATATCTGCGGGAGTAGGAAGTACATTGCCTACATGTAGTTGTTGTCTGTATCTGTACTGTTAGTACCTTCTTATACTAGAGCTGAACTTTGTTGAAGAGATGAGCTGGATCGATGTTGAGGTATTATCTAAAGCATGAGTGGAAGCATGCAGGGTTGCCCATGAAACCTCCACCTAGGGACACCCAATAGTACCCTTGTCTGTGTCTTGATGATTGACTTGTCTACAGCTGATAGAAACACACTGGCTAGGGGGAGTTCAGTACACTGCTCATGGACTAAACCCTTTGTGTGGAGAATGTCACCCCTGCAATTATCTCATTAGCTGTATTATTGGAATAAATTGCTTTAATCAATTTAATTCCCAGGTGAGTCGCTTTCCATATGTCAGGATGTTTGTTTCTGTGGAAGTCCAAGTTAGGAGCTCTCTTTGCGAGAGTACGATCACAGTACTTTGAATGCATTTACGTTGTAAGACATTCTTTTTACATACATTCATTGAACTGCAACTAAAAGTACATTTTACCTCTTGTTTTACAGTTCATCAAAATAGAACTTACTTTGAAATGGAATAAATTCAAATTTTAAAAAAAGAAAGAAAAAGAGATTTGTGGTCCGAGGCGAGAATATTGACTCACTGGATTGGATGAAAACCTGCAGCAATACGGTATTTAATATTTTGGATCCATCCTTCAACTCTAGACTGCACTTATATATTTTCCATGAGTTCTTATCAGGAAGATCTCTTTTGTATTCCTCAGGCAGTGTGCTTCATACATTGTAATGAGAAGTACAACATGTATCCTACATGGAGGCCCACTTTGTTACTCCCAGTGGGGGAAATGCCAAGGGCATAAATATTAATAACTAAAAGCCCGCATGAAAGTCAATGAGGTGGGACCAAGTGTATTATTCAACCCCTTTCAGCCTACAGAGGTACAGTATTTGCTATTCAAGTCATGCTTATATGCAGTTTCTGTGTGAGTCATTTTCTTTTTTCAAAACAAACTCTTGTCTGTATGCAGAAAACAATTGGTGTAGGCTGTATGTATTAGTTTATTTTGGGCAAGACCTACTGGTTGGTGTATATTTCGACCAGCAAGGAGCATAATTATTCTATTTTTAAACTGTATGGAATCTTATAATGCATCATGTTGTTAAAGCAATCCACTTACGTTATTTTCCATATTTTGTTCTCATGTAAAAAATACAGTTACATGTATGTACATGTAGGTCTACGTGTAATTGGACATTCCACTTCGGTTGTGCTTTGTACTTTTTCTAATTAGAGATCTTGTTATTTTAATGGGACACTTCTTTTCTACTCCTGAATATTAACTCTCCTCCTCTTAAAGGAAATAGGGATGCATTATGCATCCTTGTTTTTGTATTTAAAGTCTAATAAGTACAGGTGTAACAACTACAGTTTGTTGTTTTGCCTTCTGCTCAGAATTCCTTGTATTTTAGTGGACTGATTTTTTAAAACAAGTTACTGTACTAACTCTTTCTTGATAGCAGAAGACAATTGAAATGGTATTCTCCTTGACATTCATCAAGGATTGATGAAGGCTATTTCTTCCATTAGCCTTCTAAGTGGACCGAATCTAGAGACATGGAAGGAGACAAGCTAACGGATTTCTGCACTGAATGGACTGATGAGCGTCTCTCTTAAATGATCTCTTTTCATTAGTGAAATATTTAGAACGTGACCTGATGTGGTCAGCTTGAGATGGATATCACATAGGTATCCCACTCCCTCTTCCTTGTCATGAAATTTTATTGAGTGATGATCAGATGAAGATCTTCTCATTCTTGCTTTGCATTGAACGTGACCCTAATAAGACGAATGCTTTATTAATAAAGTCTGAACTATGAGAATGTTACAGTATACATGTATGTCACATAATGCATGCTTGTACATGTACATGTACAATGTCTAGAATGTTCTTCATAACTACATGTGTGTACACACTTAATTTTCACACTTAATTTAATTATTAATTTGAATTTTAGATGAAACTTTTTCTTTCTTTCAGTTTAACCTGTAAAAAGTGCCAAAAATTGAATCATATGGAGAGGGAAAATTGTCTTAAGTGAACGCATAGCTTTCAGTCAGTGGCATCCCTAGAGGGGGGTGTCACACACCCCTCCCCCCCCCTCCCCCCAACTCAGAATTGCTGTCAGCAAATGTGCCACCTCTGGAAAAAAAAAAAAGGAAGGGAGAAAAAAGGGAGAGGAAAGAGAAAAGGAAAAAGAGAAAGCAGAAGAAAAAGAAAAAGAGAAAAGAAAAAAGAAAAGGGAAAGGAAGGAAAGGAAAAAAAAAAACAGAAAAAAAAACAGGAAAAGGGTAGGAAAGAAAAATCAAGTGAAAACTGGCCACAGCCCCCCCCCCCCCCCCCCCCACCCGAATATCCATATTTGGGTAGCGAGGTTCCTGGATAATTTATTATGTAACTTCTGTACATTTTCACTACGAAAAGTTTTTAAATTTAAAAATTGAAAAGTTGATATGCGGGCAAAAGGCGTCAGCCCCTCTTGCGAAAATGGGCCCGTATGATCAGGATCTCTACATCTGCGATTTTGTTTCATTATCATTTGTGGGGGGGGGGGAGATTAAGGTGCAGCATTTTTGTCGGGAAATTTGGGTGTCAGACCCCCCCCCCCCCCCCCCCATTGAAAATGATTAAGCAACGCCCCTGCTTTCAGTGCTTATTCACAAAATTGAAAACAAGTTGCATGAAGATGCATTTCGTACGTAGAAGAGAAAAATGAAAGACAAAGTAATTATCGCTGCCTCAGGGAGTGTACTAGTACATATTTATATGTCACCCTTGTAAAGTCTTTCTTTTTTATATGAAGGAGTAAGTTCTAGCATGTCTTCCCCCGTCATCCTCAATGTTTTGGCTCCATCCCATATCAATGCTTGATCACTTTCCTCAGCTGTATGGCCATCGATACATCATCCTATTACGTTTCCAATCTACTAAAACAGGGGTCCTCTAAGAACCCTTAGAGGTTGGGAGGAAGAGGAGGGGCACTTGGTAACTCATCTATCTCCCAGCATCCTCTCTGTATCTTTCAGCATTCTATGTGTTTGCTCGGCAGACGAGCATCGATTGATCAGCTATCATCCAGGAGCATCTTTCTGTCTCCCAGCGCTTCCTTCCGTTGTCTAAATATCACCCCCTAGGGGTACGGTAGGGATGGGTTACACCGCTATAAGAGTGTTGGTTTTAGGGGGAGGAGGGTAGCTTTATATGTACCCTGGTAATATTGAGTTTGTGCTGGCTGGTTAGAAAGCTTGGTTTCATCATAGATCACTTTGAAAATTATGTACCCAAAGTTGCTCTTTGATATTGATCCATGAATGTGTGTGTAACAAAAAAACTTGAAACATTATGGAAGAAATAGGACTTGAAGACAGTGACCTGAGTGTGAGCATGAGATATAATCTTCAAATACTGTACACTGAATGTTACATCATTCTACCATTGTGTTGAGAATAGAGATCCCTGCAGTGATCAATTTGTCTCATGTTCTAAAGTTCAGCTTGGCTTTCGGGCTACCCCAGTTTTCTTTGAATAATTAAGCAAGATGATACCACTTGTTTTGCTGAACATAGTTATCAGAATGCATCACAAAGAAGCTTTATATCTGCAGCAATGTTTCATATGAGTGAATCTGTTCTGTGCATGCATTTGCCTTACAAGGCATGTACATTTTACCCTATATTGTGTTCTAAAGTAGAAGGGATTTGGTAGCAATTTAGGTTTTTTTTCCCTTCCTAGGTCTCTAATGTTAATGTAAGGATGACGTGTTGACTAGGAGAAGAAGGATATATTGCATTTTTATGACTAGGAGACAATGTTCTATGTTCTTCATGGCTGCGCAAGGCTATGAACATAGTGCCCCTGATGCAGGCAATTTAGCCATCCCTCTCCCACAAATTGGTCGATACCCTTTCCCATATCCCTGCTCCAAATCCCCATCAGTGGAGTCCACACCCCTCCTTGTCGCCTCTCTCAAGTCCCTTTTGATTGTCTTCTTGATAGCCAGGCATTAGACCTGTTTCAAAGTAATAGCTTTCCAAATGAGATGGGACTGCTCATTTTCCTTTCCCCGACAATCTCAAATTGAGTTTTATACTCTGTCTTGACATGCTATATATGATGTGATGCTGTGATGGAAACATTACCCTCTCTCTTTGTGGTGACAATTTCATTTTCTTTGTTTTTTTTTTTCTCTTATCGATAAGCATTATGATTGAATAGTTTGGCTGGAATTGATACGATAATGGAATTTCTTCATCTTCAAATTGTATTTTGTATCTTCATTCCACTTCCATGCCTCCTTATCTCTACAATATACCCTCCCATTCCAAATGTAAGAGAGCCTTTGAGGCACAAATGTGTCCACTTCAAAGTAGGATATTTCTGTTTGTTTTTACTTCTTATGCAATTTTGATTTAGAATATATACCTTCTGAAAGTGTTATCAACAACTTGAATTCAAGACATTGCTTGTGTTTCATTTTCACATGCACAATCATCATATTCTGCCTTGGGGTAATATCATATTGCTCCAGCTTTTTTTCTGCAAGAGTCTGTTGGCTTGAAGGCTCTTCACAGAAAACCCATCATTGTGTTTGCTGATTTTTCTATTTCTTTTTAGTTATTTGTCTGTTTGCATTACAATTCTGCAGAGCTCTTCATGGAAAACACGTTATCTGTTTGAAGGAAAAAATACCTACAGTTCTCTACTCAGTAAACATATTTTTATATTTACAGATATCAGTATTGCTTTCATTTTTGTTTATAAGATGGAAAATTTTGTTCACTGATATCCATATTATGTTTCATTTTTTTTTCATGTTCACAGGAAGATTTGTCTGCACTGTAAGTGTCCAAGGGAGGATCACATCGTGATGGCTGTGGACCAGGAGAAGAATGTGAATCGCATGATGACTGACTTCCAGAGAAGCTCTGCATCAGATGATGATAGTGGCTGTGTCTTGGAGGAGTACACTTGGATACCACCAGGGCTCAAACCTGATCAGGTAAAATCTTCTTCTGCTCGTAGAAATCTCAATGAAAATGTCTTCAGTCCTGTTGTTATTTTATGTAATGTAGGATATGTCATGGAGTTCTTTTTCCCTGTACCATTTATAAGATATCATAGACTTTCATGGTTTTCAAACATTCTCTGCCCACTTTTAAACTATCCTAAATCTGCCCTTGTTCCAAGATAATAAATGTTTTTGGTCAGCCTTAGAGTCTTAGTACCATAGAAAGATAAAAACAAATGAGAAACCTTTTCTGAGGCCTTATGGGGCCACTACTACTGATGCAGCCAACCTAATAATTCAATTCCCAGGGACTTCCATCAATATCACTATTTCTGTATGTAGATAATGAAAGAGTTCCTCACTCAAGCTTTGTTTATGAAGGAATACATATAGTTCTGACATCCTCATGCTACTCACATAGTGAGGATGTTAGGTACTAGCAGCAATGACCAGCAGAGAGTGCATTTAAGAATATCTTTCCTGAAATCCTGCATATGTTAACGGCTCCTCTCTACAATGTCATCAATGTCTGTACAGGTTCATCGTTACTTCTGCAGCCTACCAGATGACAAGGTGCCGTACGTGAACAGCGCTGGGGAGAAGTTCCGCATCAAGTCCCTTCTGCAGCAGCTCCCGCCCCATGACAATGAGGTGCGGTACTGTAATGGTCTAGGAGAGGAGGAGAAGAAGGAGTTGAGGATGTTTAGTAGCCAGAGGAAGAGAGAAGCTCTGGGGAGAGGAGCAGCTAGACCCATACCTATCACACTGACAGCTAGCATATGTAATCAGGTTAGTGGTGTATTTCTCTTTTTAATAGCACTTCAGATATGCTTCCAATTTCATTTAATACAACCAATCCAAATAGATGCATCAGGGTTAAAAAGAGTAACAGGCCTACTGAACAGTCAAGGCATTGTCACATTTGTGTATTCAAGACTCATGGGCTTGTCAAAATGCACAGTTGTAGACTTACATTTCCAGTAAGTGTAGCCCTCATGCTTCATATGATTCAAAAGTGTACCACCGAGACTTACTCCATATGTCTATAAATGGGTCACTGCCCTTGTGTAACCTTTGAGTTGTATCCAGTCTGGTGTTTTCATTTTGATACGAGAACAAGCATCAGATTCCCTTTCCAAACACTACGTAATCCCAGGTGTGAGATATTTGACATTCTTATCAATCCCTTGTTACTCTATGTGTGTCTGATGGACAAGGTGACCTGATGACCAGAAGAACTATAGTTCAGTTACCTGTATATTACTTCCTCTATAACAATGTGTTTTGTATCCTTTTCTTTTTTTGTGTCTTGTTGTCACACTTCAAAGATTATCTTACAAAAGTTTCCTGCTTTCAATCATTTGATAGTACTATGACCAAGAATATATTTCAGACCTGTAAATCATTGTTCGTCGCAGATTAGACACGCTCAAAGTCATCTCATTTAAAAAGGTGTTTGTAAACCTTTAAGATTATGTAAGAAAAGAGATTATTACTATCTCAAAAATGAATTAATGTTAAAATTATATTATTACATGTATGTAAAATAAAGTTGTTTGATACTATCATTTTGATATTAAACTATATATCAATGTTTTCATTTTATTATTTACCTCAGTGTGGTGGTGGTATCAGTGCTGGAGACATCGCTGTGTTTGCATCGAGAGCAGGTCACAATGCTTCATGGCATCCTGGTTGCTTTACATGCTGTGTATGTCAAGAGCTCCTGGTAGATCTAATCTACTTCTACAGGGAAGGCAAGGTCTACTGTGGAAGACATCATGCAGAGTCTCTCAAGCCCAGGTGTGCTGCTTGTGATGAGGTGAGTAGGAGAGGATGGGTGAGGGATGGGAGTTTGTGTAAGAGGAAACAGGGGCAGGACAATGTAGGATGATTTCGGCTTGGGGGATGGGGGAGTTTAGAAGGTGGTTAATTAAAGGAAACCAAAACCCAAGGAGAGAATCAATGTTATTGGAAAGTGAGAATTCAGAGAAGCACTTTACAAAAAGTTTCATTAAAATTGGTTAAAAAATGAGAGAGTTATGGAAGTTTGAAAAGTCTCGTTTTACTTTCTATGGGGATCCTCAAATTGGCAAAATTGCTTCAAAATGGCTGATTTTGTGAACAACTCTCCATTTGTTTTGTACACAGATTTTCAGATTTTCCCCATTATCTTTCAAGGTGCAGTTAATCTCCTTCTGAGCTCAACATATATAATGGGAAAATGTATTTTACACCACATATGTCGAGTTCAGGAGGAGACAAGGAGCACCCTGAGAGATAATGGGGAAAATCTGAAAATCTGTGTACAAAACAAATGGAGAGTTGTTCACAAAATCAGCCATTTTGAAGCAATTTTGCCAATTTGAGGATCCTCATAGAAAGTAAAACGAGACTTTTCAAACTTCCATAACTCTCTCATTTTTTAACCAATTTTAATGAAACTTTTTGTAAAGTGCTTCTCTGAATTCTCACTTTCCAATAACATTGATTCTCTCCTTGGGTTTTGGTTTCCTTTAAGGAGTGTGTGATGTAGACAGGCTGAAGGAGGGGGTGTGATTTTAGAATGGAAATAAATATTGAGTCACTCAAAGACAGTTACAATCAGGGAGCTAAAGTACTCTAGAATTCTATTAATAAGGTAATAGTTGAAATGCTTGTGTATAATTTTGAGCGATTATAAGACAAAACATGAACCTTTTTTTGCCATTAAACTGGAGTCTATGGAATAAGAAATCTTATATCTTAAGATATCTTGGGATAAAGATGGATTTTTGCAAATTTTATTATTTATTAATATCGTTTTCATTTATTGGAATATCTGTATGTTGCATTCTTCTAGATATTTTAGAGCTTACCAGATAGGAGACATATACCAGGTTAAAGATAAAGTGGAGTTCTGGTCATACAAATTCATTATGAAAGAAACTATCTGAAAGCAATTGGGAATGTGTATACTGTGAGGTTTTGGAATCATTAAAATTATAAGATATTTTCTCCATCTCGCTGAAAATCACATACACTGCACACATAAATGGGTACTCACATGTGGCATGGATGTTCGGCCCGAACACTTCAGCTATTTCTTGTCGTGTTTCGAATATGAGGGCATATTGAAGAGCAATCCCTTGCAGGAGAATTTCTATTATGATGTTCTTCCAAACTGACAAAAAAGGAATAATAAAGCTCACAAATTATATTTCACCTTTCCCAGAACTAAACCTTCTCTTGAATGTATTGGAAAATGTCATCATTCAAAATCCACTCATTCTACTCAGTCAACAATATCTCATTGAGCATGGAACTGATATCATTTTTATTGTTTTTTCCCTTCTGTTTCCAGATAATCTTTGCAGACGAGTGTACTGAGGCTGAGGGTCGTAGCTGGCACATGAAACACTTCTGTTGTTTTGAGTGTGACACACAGCTAGGCGGACAGAGATACATCATGAGAGAAGGTCATCCTTACTGCTGTCAGTGCTTTGAAAGTCTCTTTGCAGAGTACTGCGATGCTTGCGGAGAGGCCATTGGGGTCGACCAAGGTCAAATGTCACATGAAGGCCAGCACTGGCATGCCACCGAGAAGTGCTTCTCATGCTGTACATGTCATAGGTCATTGCTTGGGCGACCGTTCTTGCCAAAACATGGACTCATATATTGCAGCAGTGCTTGTAGTCGAGGAGAATTGGCAGGGAAAGATGGCAAAGAGACCCTGCACATTGCCAAGGATAGTAGAACTGATAATGAGAGTAGGAGTCGGAGACCAATTAATCTTGATGATTTGAACCTGGACAATTTGAGCGTTGTAGCATCCGAGACAGGACGAGAAACATCCCTCAAGAGGAGCAGAGACATGTCAAGAAGATCATTACCAGATCTTAGAAATGGTTCTTCAACAGACTACAGTAGACCGAGGAGTGCAATGCAGGATAGGCGAAGGAAAGCTAACAGTTCTTCGTCACAAAATCTGTCCATGCACAAAGGTCAACGACTGGATCAGAAGGGTCGGCCGCAGCCTCCTCCTAGACCTCCATCTCATACACAGGTGGATGGAAGGATGCAAGGAGGTGCAGTGGATTTCAGAACAGCTACTAACACAATTGGAGGTGCAAGGTCAATGCAGGCATCGACTGTGAGCACTCCACAGCACAAGAGGTATCAGACACCATACATTGCACAGCAACAACAACAGCAGCAGCATCATGGAATGAGACAAGATGTTACAAGACAAGATGCTTTAAGGTATGAACAGCAAAGACAGGTGCAGCACCAGCAGAAGAATCCACAATACAATTCCTATGGGAGGAATAGTCATCCTGAACATAGGTACGAAGAGCCACACAAGAACAACCGTCTCCGAAGTGAGAGCTACCATAACAACCTTTGTGACAATTACGAAGAGCTGGAGCCTGTGTCACACCGCAAGGACATGCAGAGGAGAGCTTCCATCAAGTCGGAAGGCGGCGATCGCTACAGTCCGAAGAGAAGGCCTAATGAGCACATGTCAAGGTCAGCCTCTCACTTTGACCGCCATGCTGATACCTATCACTCCGAGCGAGGTCGGGATGGTCAGTATGGATCACAGAGGATGACAAGAACTGTCTCTTCTCATATGAGATACGATAAATACAACAGGTATGAAGATGATTATTATTACTCCTCTTCTTCCTCTGATGACGATGATGGTGACTATTTCATCAGCTCTCGTAATTCATTCATCAATGCAGGGCCAAAGATCCGATATGTTGAGAGGGGTCCTGCCAGGGTGCAGATCAACACCCTTCCTACTGTACATTATCCCAAAGATGGCAAAAAGAAGAAGTCCAGATCTAAGAAAAAGGGCAATTGTGCCGTCTCTTAAATGATAATTTGTTGACAAAATCTCCTTCCTTGTCTCTGTTTTCCATTACATTCACAAGTTTTCAGCAAATGCCAAGATGATATGGAGTTGCTGAAATCTTTATTGTATTCATACAGTCAATTGAATTCAGTTGGAAGTGAAAAGATACATGCAGCTTTATGATCAAAATGTTTTTTATCCTACCTTTCTGTCATCTTGATGGTTCAATGTCAATCATAATTTATGAATCCATTGAATGAATTTTAATCTTTCCTATAATTCTAGGATATAAATGAGTCGTATTCTGAAGGTACTGTAGATGCAATGATGTGTCCAACTGATCTTAAACTTGAACAATGGGATTTTAAAAAGAGCTAAAAGGTAGAATTTTTTTTTCTTAACCATTAAACTTTCACAATATGTTCATTTGAGTGAAATTTGAGGAAAAGCCATCTTGAATTGAATTTTCTTAAGTTCTCAGAGGAAGGTTTGAATTAATGCCTCGCCCATTTCAAATGCAAATTAATTGGGGGGGGGGGGGGGGAAGGGTGCTCTACTTCTTTTTATACAGAATGCAAGAAGGAGCAATTGTTTTAACATTTTAGCAGTCTTACAATTTTCTTGTGATTGATGTAAATCATAGAAATCATTCATGTTTTTTTCTACGCACATTATCATAGCTTTAATTGCTTAAATTTGTACAAATCAAGAGAAAATTACCTTCTTTTCATGAGTGCAATTTGAATCCAAGTTGATGTGATTTTGTTTTATTTTATTGTTTGTAATTGTATGAATTTTTGAAAGCCAACATGCATCTCATTCAAGATTGTGTTATTTAAATTTGTGATGTTTCAGTGTATTCATTGTCCAGGAGGAATTCAAGGCCATATTTATAGTTATGATAATTATCAAAATATATACTAGTATCGTCGGGTTTTTTTTTTTAATGCTCAAAACAAGCTTCTAAATTTGACTGGTTTTTATAAAAAAATTTGTTTGGAAATACAGTTAAAACAAAGAATAATTGTATAGACTAAATAATGTTGATTTGATTTCATCTTTCATTTGTTGAATTAGTATACTGTTTGAAAAAAAAACTCTGATGGATATATCGCAATTCATCAACTGAAATTTAGAGAAATCTGACAGATTGTTGCAATGTATTAACATAAACGGCAGTTTTTAAAATCATGTATCATGTTCTCTTTTGTGAAAATGGGAAAAGAAAGCATTCATTGATTGGGTCTGTAGAATGCTTTCTGCATATATGCCTTGTCATATTTGTTCACATTTGGTGGGCATATGATGAAATTCATAAAACTTTGGATATTTTATTTCAAATTGCAGGTTGATATCTTCCCTCTGTATCTCTAGCTTATAAAAATAAAGTTTAGTTCTGGTCATGCGATAACATTGTGAAAGAAACTGTCTCAAAGCAATTGGGAAATGTTGATCATGACTACATAATAATTGGTGTATAATGTTAGGTTTTGGAATCATCAAAATGATAAGACACCGACACGGTCTCACTGAAAAGCACATGCACTGCACACAGAAATGGGTATATAGGACTGCATATACATGTGCCATGAATGTACGGCCCGAACACTTCAGCTATTTCTCGCCATATTTCAAATAGGAGGGCATTTGAAGAGCAATCCTGTTTAAGGGACATTTCTACTATTGAAATAAAAAGAATGAGAAAGCTCACAATTTTTTTTTTTTGTCTTTCCCAGAACTTGACCTTCTCTTTTAACCTGTATGTATTCTTCTCTTGAAACATATATATGTTTGATGTAATTAATAACAGTACTATCACTGTTTCCATCCGTTGATAAAAGCTCATACTGACCCTTGTGAATTTGGCAAATGCCATCCAAACCTTGAATAACTTGAAATTAAATATTAACCACTAAGATATGTTGACATCTGTTATATAGATGTATAGTTTGCTAGAATAGCATTGTATGTTTGAAGCTATTGCTGTCTCGTGTGAGTGCATCATATGGTACTGTAAGTAACAACTTTCCTTTCGTAAATTATCAACTCTGTACACATATACATAAACAGAAAAATTCTATAGCTAATGATGTACATGTAAATATAAACTGAATTTATGGTAAATACATGTGTCTGTTCTTGTAAATTATGAAAAAGTGGGAGTATGGGATATTCATTATAAATAGAAAAAATAAGAACTATTTGGCAGTATGAATTGTAGTAGAGGAAGACAAAGCCAAAATAAGGACTATTTACTATCAAAATGTACTATAAACCATATGTAATTTATTCTGGCTTATAATGATATATGTGTTCATATTGTTGGAGATTTTAGAAGCTGTTCATGTTATTTTAGTGAAGTATTGGTGCTTTTTTAATGCTCCATCTTTTCCATTTAGTTTTCCAGAAGTATGCAGTTGGTGAAATGGCAAAAAAGGAAAATAAAATTCATAATTCATCCGTTTAAAGAGATGTTTTCTAATAGCTTTCTTTATGGTGCTACCCCCCCCCCCCCCAAAAAAGAAAAAAGAAAATGATGGTGGTCACTGTTGGAGATTATGTTGATGCTGTGAATGATTTGGAGATGATGCTTTTGGTGAGAATTGTATTTGATTGTTACATTGATGGGTGATGTAATAGTGTGGCTGATGATGGTGCTGATTATTGTAACATACAGTTAACCTTGCACAACTCAAAGTCCCATAAGTCAAGCTTTCCCCAAGTCAAATCAATTTTTTTAAACCAAACTTTGCAAAACATGTATTATCCACATGTCCTTAAAGGTCATGTAGAGTTTTGGTAAGCCCTCAAAAACTGTTCGTCAGATTTCTTCAATTTTTGTTGATAAATAGCAAGATACAAGCAATACTAACACACTGTGAAGATTTCGTCTCCTAAAGTTTAATTTTAAATAAGAGGCAAAAACTAATTTATGTGCTGGGACAGGCATGTAAAATCCAAACAAAGGCCGCATGTGCTATACACTGTACACACACATGTAAAACCAATGAGTAGCTACACAGAGTGATACACATGCTGTCTCTATGCGAAGCCCCAAGATTGCTGTGCGGGGAGCCGTCGGGGTGGAAGGGTCCTAGCATAATGGCAGTGATCGAGCATTCCTTACAGATATTTACACTGAAATTCACCAGAAATCATAGATGGAATACCAAATGATCTCTTACAGACATCTTTTGATACAAGGAGAACAACATGAGACTATATTTAACATGTTTCTTTCCCATTTCCTTTTTGCTACCAATACTGTACATAAGCTTTTTAAGTCGAACCCTGCACAAGTCGAACCATCTCTTGTGGTCCCAACAGATTCGACTTATGCAAAGTTGACTGTAGTTGCAAATGACATCAATCACATCTTTTTGTTCTGACAAATACAGGGCCAAGTTCCCATTTTTGTATCTGCACTTGTTAGGGTAAGATCAAGTATTCGTTCTCTTTTGCATGACTAAATTTGGTACTTAGAGAATAAAATAGCTTTAAAAAAAAACATGTAGGAGAAAAATTAGGATAAGAATTGCCCTATTTTTGAATAAACAACTGCTTAAAAAAAAAATACTGGTAACCATGCAAATCTCTGAAATATGCAAAAGAGAGCTTAACACCACCTCTGCAGGTTCTTTTTACCTTTTGCAAAAATGAATAAATAAACAAAAAATAAATAAAACCTAAAATATGACAAGGATCATCAATACACCAAAACAAGTTATATCAAAAACTGAAGAAAAAAACAAAATAACCAAATCATGCAGGGCAGCTCATGTGGCACTGTTGTAAGCTTTATAGTACTACAATCTAGTTGAGAAGGCAACTCATTTGAGCTGGTCTGTTTGAACTTGTTTATATGAAATTTTTGGCAACTGTTGCCCTTTCAATTCGAAATCCAACAGATATTAGTTTCATAATTCTGTATTCTGATGGTAGTTCTCAAATATTTTTTTCTTCATGTTGTATGTTGACATGTTTACATTCAAGATTTTTCATTCTAACCACATTGAATATAGGATATCAGCCCCTCTAAAAGCACAACAAATACCAAAGAAACACAACTTTGAGATCATTATTTTAGGTGAGAAAGATATCTTTTATTCAATGTTTTCTCATATTAGTGGACTTGATTAGATTCAAACCACTAACAAAAAAAGAATCTCAGTACATGGCATTTTTACAAACACGATATGATACAGAAATAGGAATTGTTGGTCACATCCAAAAATGCCACATCAATGCTTTCACCATATAAACATCCTATATTCATATGAATGCAAATATACAATAGAAATACATAAGAAATAAATAATGAATTGGAAAATAGCAGTTTGCCAAGTAGCAAGCAACATAGGTGTAAAGAAAATAAAAATGAAAAGTGCAAAATGATAATTATGTGATATGCTGTCTTGATACAGCAGATATGTTGTGCACTGATCCAAAGGTTTGAACGAAAAGCTATCTAAACAAAAAATACTAAACGTAACTTGATCCTAGAAAATAATCTATCGATGGGATATCAATTCAGTTGTCCTTAGATTCTGAGGACAATCATGCAAAATGTATAGAATCATTTCTGTAAAACTGTACAACTTGCTTGCGCTCGGTTCTCATTTTCTGATTGTCCAACATTAGACACAAGCTGGCGCTCTTTTCATATAATAACATATCACACATTGACTAGGCTAGCTCTTGATCTAGTTTGTTTGTACAGCAAATGCCCAATTATCTTGACTAAAAGGAAATAAATACTTGTTTTCTATGCATTGTAATTTTGATATTTCTTATTTGATTCAGTGATATATACTTCATTTGGTTTTTCTGAATGATGTAGAAAGCTGTTAGTAAATTCAGAAATAAATTTACATCACATTTCAGTTAAAAAAGTGCTACGGTAATTGTACGAAATGAAATGCAAACCTTACATTCCCTAAATAAAAAAAATTGCATACGTCTATTTCAGAGTGCATTGCTTTTAACAACAAAATATTACAAATTTTTAAACTTAATACTATGTGGGTAAAACAACACTACAAAGATGTAAATCTGTCTTTTACTTTTTGCTATAAATCAGGTTATATAATTACAAGGTCTTAGTAAAGAATCCAATATTCAATATGGTATCTGAAAGGATATAATCTATCTTAGGTTCCTGCTTTATACAGAAAAAAAAAGGCATTATGTGACAGAATAAATACAATTTTTCAAATATAAATGACACGTTTATATAATATTTCCACCAAAACAATATAATCTATCTTTAAAAAACAGGAAAACAGCATTTTCGATGTGTGTTAGGTGATATCTCCTTTACAATTAAAACAACTGACATAGAAATGCAACCTGAAAATACATTATTATCTGTTCTTTGTAAAAGGTAAATAAGAATCACACATGAGAAAGGTGGGCATAAAGTGACTATGCCTTGCACTGATTACCAAAGGCAATTGAATATACATCATTAATTTAGCACACTCCAATCAATGCTGTAGTATTTTAAGACAAATGGCTTGTCAATTAGAGAAGAAAAAGAAAACCAAACAAACAAAAAATACCCTAACATGGGTTCACAGCTACTGCTTTACACACAATGGCAAAATTTTACACCCCACATTCCAAAATTGGGCTGCTAAACAATGAAAGTTTCTTAACCTCAAAATTATAACAAGGCACTTATTTACAATATCTCACAGGTTTTATGAAGCAAAAGCTGGCACAGTTTGTAAGGTGATAAAACATAATCATACCTTGAAAATGGAATGATGATAGTCAAAAAGCAGGGAAAGGTAAGTGAAGTTCTTGGATTATTCTTTGGCCAAAATATTCAGGAAAACTATCAACATACCACATTGTAAAGAAAGCAACATTCCTGATCAACAAGTTTTATGGAGTTTTCAAACAAACAGGGATAAGAAGACATTAAAGGACATTCAAACCAGAGAACATTATGTGTAATCTTGTAGGGTTATATACAAAATAATATAAAACTGACTTTGCAAGAACGCCTCTATGGAACATTTAACACAAAGTACATTAAAAATTTGTATGCAAATTAAAATGCCTGCATTTTATAATAGCTAGCCAGTATGCATATGTATATGAATGACAAATAATTTGTGATCTGATTTGATACATCAATTCCTAATTTCCATATTAAGGAAGCACAAGCAAATTGGAATATCATAAAGATTAGAGAGAATTAACTGTGCAATTTACAAAGAACATACCAAAATTGAAAGATGTCCCACATGTAAGTAAAACTGCTGTTTAGGCAAGTAAAAAAATTGTAAATGCACTAAAATGCTGCTAAATTATGATGCTAATGAAATTCTGGATGCATTTTGTAAATTGATGATATGAACTATTGTACATGTAATTTCATTTCAGCAGCATTTGTGAAGGGTACATTAAAGGAATAATGAATAATAAATGTTTATAAATCCAGTTTAGTTATATAAATGTGTAAAGTAAAGTCAAGCAATAGATAATAATTGTACCCTTGACTACTAACTGGAAAGTACAGATTCTCCAGCAGTAGATGAGTAAATAAGTAAACTCTTTACAAGTAAACTAACATACAGAATAAGGAGAGGATCACCTATTGTCATAACAAATGATGGTCTGATAACCTTATGCAGCATTGTCTAAACTGCCCTCTTGTTCCATCTTTTCTCAAATGTTCCTTTGTAACTGTATGTAACTGCCATACAATGAAGACTAATTTGTTTCTCTTTTTATACTGAAAAACTACAAGATATCAATATTATACTATCTGTACATTATCATTTCCTCAAATTATGCATTATCATACTAATAGACAAAAGAAGACAGAATTGTCAGACTCATAAGAATATAACTTTTGTTCAATATACAAGTACATGGAATCATCATTTACAGCTCAATGAACAAAATACAAGACCCCTTTATAAATGAAAATCACATACTCTTCCCAAAATATAAACTTCCTTCTTCCTTGTCTTCTTTGAAGACTATGCCTAGATACTCAAGGTTTGATCAATTCAATATTACTATTATTCATCCTTTTATAAAGCCATTTCCTTGATAAAGTATACTATATTCCAAGATGCAGGACTAATCTCTATAGACTTTGTCCATGCTTAGTGTTGTGGCTCTAAAACCAAGGTTGCAGACTTTCACATACACTTTCTAACTAACCTTTATGAATATCTGACATCATCGTTAAAAAAACCCCTCAACAATGATGAAAAAAAAAGAAGGTGGACAATAGCTATCTTGATTTGGTCCATGTTGATATTGATTAATCAAGCTTCGATATTAACAAACAAACAAAACAAGTATAGCACATCAGAGACTTTTTAGAATCTGAAACTGAAAGTTACAAATTGTTTTGAGGGAAGCACCTTATTGTTTTTAGGAATTAAATTACACAGTAAATGTCAGACATACTCTGAAAAGAGAAATGCAACTGGAGTTAATTATAGATATGAAGTGGATAAATGACATCTGTAATGAACTTTTTAAATCTGGCTGGTACTTGTGATATCCTGTATGCAATTACTTTGGAATAATTATATAATTATTTTAGAAGAAATCAAATCAATATGATTGATGCATGATATAGATTAATGGTTGATTTCATCCAGGGTTTAATAGAAAAGGAATATGAATATGCTTGTAAGTAAGCTTCAGGGAACCTTTGACTTTAATTCCTATCAGATGAATAAAGTACATGTCATAAAGGAATACTGCCTTAACCAAAGACATCACAGCACTGAGTTGATCTTAAGCCTGGTTTATCCCTCTATCAACCAAGCTATACATACCACCTTGGTAAACTGTTCATATGTTTTTCTTATCTGACAAGCCTTGCTTCCCAAAGGTCTCCTCATTTGTCTTTCTTCAAAATATTGTTGCTTTTTCTATTACACATGTACTCATATATTACATTTGGTGTTAAGCTCTCATTCTTTCTATATTAGTATACAAATAATTCATGTTTGCAAGTGCATTAGTGAATATGCACTGCCCGAATGTTAAGTCACAATGGGATAATGAAAAAGACTTATGCCCACTGCAGTGCATATCACTAAAGTATGAGCCACAAAATATGAATTATTTGCTTTATAAAACAGGTCAACAATATGAAAATAAAGTAAAAAATTGGTTACAAACCCCATCGAAATGCCATGAATTGCACAGCCAAGGAGGCCACATTTTACTTTCCTTGATGACATCACATTAGGCACATTCAAAAAGTGTAATGCGCTTCTCAGCGTGTGCATCAAAGTCCCTGCCATGGCCTTATCATATGAAAATATGCGCATTTCATTCGGTCTGAAGTCTGTATGCACTAGAGGTATGCATACGGACATCTCAGCTGTGCACTATCACTTTTTGCAGTGTGCTATCACTTTTTAATGGGAAATTTTTTGGACGGTCATGACGGTAGGGAAATGCACAGTCACATGGTGTCAAATGACCGATTAGAATGCCTACATTCTAGAACCTTCTTACACCTGTAAGTATTACCATTAATGTTGTTACTGAAATTATTGTTGGAAGAAAGTCAGATAAAATAAACTTGAAACTTAAAAGAGAAATGTGACTTACTTACAAAACATACTGTTCTCTGCTACTACATGACCATTAAGCTGTAATCAAATGCACATATTTTGAAGGTAGGAACGGGACGGTATCTTTTTTAGAACATACATGTATGTTTCGTTGTAAATAATTTAGCATATTTCGGTGTTAGCAATTTCGTTGTAACAGATATTACTGGTACAATAGACCTTTATCATACTACATACCATCTCTCACACTCACCCATGTCCACAAAATAAGTTTACAATCTGATATAGCAGTGCTGTTAACTGTTGTCCAATCAAGCCTCATGTCTCTGTTGCATAACTCACACATCAAGTATGCAGGCACAGTCTCTAATCTACTCATCTATCTCTTCTCTATCTCTAGAGGGCGATCCCAGCGCTGATTATCTGAGCAGCTGTTTCTTGCATTTGGTGGAACAGAAGATGTAGCCCTCTTTGGGCAGGAATGATTTGCCGACCAGAGTGGTCTTACAGTTGGAGCATCGGAAGCAGTCATCATCTGCATGCCAGTGATGGTTGTTGTGGCTCAGTCTTGGCACACCAGCTCCGATCTTCAGCCCGCAGCTTGTACACATCTGAAGAAGGAAATAGGCATGAGCAAGAAAACAAAATGAAATAATGAGTAAGAAGCATAGATGCCTAGGGGCCAGGACCCCATAACAGTTACGAGGGGTAACCATCCCTATATAATAATATACTAATATACCTTGTCATTGAATCTTTTCCTTACTCACTCATCCATACTATATATTATTCACTTTAAAACAAAAAACAGGTGAAACTTGTGATAAAATGACTATGGGAGAAATTTTACACCTTCGAAAATGAGGAAGACTGGTAAAAGGGAGTAGAATAAACAGTTTTTACTCTTCACCATCAATTCAGAATCTTGCGCAGGAAAGAATGTGTGAATAATAATATAGTAAGAAGTAATCAAGTCATGATGGTAACTGTGAAGAATGATATGCACAAATTTTCTGTTTGTCATAATGGAATATTCATCATTTAATTACCAAATTCACCATGAAAAAAAAAATGGGGGGAGGAATATAAAAGTGGAAGTCCCTTGCCCAATATGGAAGCTGAAACTTTAGCCTTCAGCCATCAAGTATTCCACAAATCATGGCACATTATTACCATGTGCAATCTGGATACTACCAGCAACTTCACAAACCCCTTGAAGAAGAAACACAAGGTCTCTCCACAGGAACATTAAATCAATCATCAATATTCATGCAATTTACATCAATATAAGGGCCTATACAAATAAAATGCTATAATAAAAACTGTCAATCTAATAGATTAATTGTACCTCTTTGATCCCTTTCTCTGTTCAGTCATTGTAGATATTTGTTGAATACTGAATTGTCATTCAAATTGTATCCCATCAATCAATCAAATTTCAGTAATCAATAGTTGTTGTACATGTATGATTTATAACCGATTTTTACAACTCCTTGTTTATTGGAAAACTTCAATACTTGCAGCCACGTGCACAATATACAATCAGATTAAAGTACAATTAGATTTTGAAAGAAATTGTCTAGATACCACAAAATTGTAATTGTGAAATCTTTTTGACTGAGGATGCAAATAGTCAAATATAAACAGTACAATATGGGTATTGTTACCTTTCCATTCAGAAGAAAATCCCACTTGGGCGTACATCAGGGCAATATAACCCAACTTATAACCAATTTGACCCTTCTCCTGTTGGCATGCTTACAATACCCCCCCCCCCCCCCCCCAATCTTTGATATTCATATTTGTAACCTAAACCAAGCAGATTTCTCATCTTTCATTTTCATATCTGTAGTGAATTGACATGCTAGATGTATATGGATTATATCTAGTTTCTTCCACCATCTTACTTTCTATTTCTTGGTCTCTCCCTTCTTACTCATACACTCTTCTCAGTAGAGCTGGTATCGGTAAAAAAAATCTGTCGACATGTCGCAACAAAAATATTCACGATGTCGACATTATATCGACATAAGTCAAACACACAAAGTGCCAGTTTGTATGGAGTTGACCCCCTTTGACGTCGCCAATTCTTGCATTTTCACACGATCTACGTTTACAAAAGCAATTTGAAAAATAACGTATTTAACACCACTATTTATAAATATAAAGTTTGAAAAATGATTAAATATGCATCTATCTTTCACAGCAATACTGCAAAATCAAAGTTTGACAACCGGAAAATATGAAATTTTAGCAATATTTCTTTGGTTACAAACAGAAAATTTAACCTGCTAAACTTTCCCTAAAATTCCTTATTTTGGTTGGATTAGCAAAAAAATCACTGTTATGAATCCGTAAATTGTTCATTTTTCTACAACCGTACGATATTTACTTGCTCTGAATTTTCTGCTTGGAGTTGTGTCAGAAAAAAAGGATCTCGGTGTCAAATCATCAAGACTGATATCACAGAAAAATATTACAACTGTGTCCCATGCATTGAAATCTGTGTACGGCTGAGCAAGCTCTGTGCACGAGTTGAACATATGCGCATGAGCAGTCCATGAATGAGCTGGCTACGCATGCATCTAGCACTGCAAAGCCCCCAATTTGAGAGCCCTAAATATGTAGCACTGCATGCCGCGATCGATTGTCATTGAATTTGTGCTGATGAATTGCCTTCTAATCGCTTTTATTTTTGTTGATGATTGTATCTATAAATTTTCAGGTAAGCTTCACTTTTCTAGTGTGTGACCATGACGTATGAATAAGACCCCTTTTATGTCGACATCAGAGCATGCATGTCGACATGTCGGCAACGTTAAAAACCTTTCGTATGTCGACAGCAGTGTCGACATCAAGCATGTCGATACCAGCACTACTTCTCAGTAATTGTACCACTTTGTATTATAAACGTTAAAAACCCTTCGTATGTCGACAGCAGTGTCGACATCAAGCATGTCGATACCAGCACTACTTCTCAGTAATTGTACCACTTTGTATTATAAACATCCTGTTCTGGACATTCCACCATTTTTATTCACTGATATGAAATTCTTGGTATTGACCACTCCTCGCATTACTCATTTGAGGAGTGGTCAATGCAATTCAGTGTATGCTGCGAGACATGTCTAATAAACCATTTTTGAATTGAATTGAATTGAATAGTCATATTGTTTGTAAAAGAGAAAGTACTCGGGTTGTTTTGGAATAAACACTTGTATTTTAGACATCAACTAGACAAGTTGATTTCATTTCATTATTGATCAAATTAATGTCCTGTTTGAATGGTTTATTCATGATATGTAACTTTTATTAGCTTGTCCGTTGACCCTTTTTAACTGTACAATATTTTCATACATAAGTTAATATAAATTCCATATTTATATGTTATATATATGCAAATGTTAATCTTTCATTGTAAATATGACAGTATTGGTCTTTTGACTTTTGTCATGTGATTTATTGCCAATAAAACCGAAATTGAAATTGAAATTGAAATTGACAAGTTGCACTGCTCCTCTGTTCTAGTCTTATATTCTTTATGTACTACCTCGATATATAAAAATATCTAACCAAAAATGCATCTAACTAATCATAGTTAGATATCACATAGTGTGCAGTGGGTGAGTATCAATGTTTTACTACTTCTTAGTTTTACCTTAGCAAACTTCTTTGAGTGGCACTCCATGCAGTAAGGATGGGTGTCCTTAGCAACGTACTGCTGTCCACCTAGAGGGGTATCACACTCAAAGCAACAGAAGTGGTTCACATGCCAATTCCTATCTTCAGCTTGTGTGTAGGACAATGCAAAGATAAGCTGGAGAGAAAGGAAGGAAGGAATAATAAAGAGTCAGGTAATAAGAATCATAAAAGTAAACATAACATACAATGTACTTCATGGCTCATATCATGGGATAGGATAGAAAAAAAAGCAGGTATGAAATTTAAAAAATGACTTAAAACTAAGAATAACATCAACAACTAGTTATTTAGTACTTATTAATGCAAATAAAATGTCTCTATTTTTATGTGGTTTATAAATATCTTTATTTGATGTGGTTTTAGGAATTACTAATAAAAATCAAAACATTACACAAATTAATATAAGTATTATAATTCTATTATTTCATTCCATGAAACTTTTGCGAATCTGGAACACTTGCCAAATTCACGAAAGTTTCATGCATACTAAATTGTCTGACTCTGCAGTACTATGGTGGTGTACTCAACATCATCAAATTCAGCATACAAGTTATAGACATTACAGGACATTAAAAAGTATGTTATAATCAAGGTATACAATTTGAGTTGTTGTATAGTACTTGGGATTGTAAAACACACACTCATCATTTGCTTTGCAGTCAATATTCTACACTCACCAAATTCTAAACTTCAACCCTGAACAACAAACAATACCTAACTCTACTCACCCTACATCTAAACTAAAACCCAATAGAAACTCTTACTTAGCCATTTATCTTTTGACGAATAACACCCAGATCATTTGTTGAGTCACTGTACTTGGAACCACATGTTAGAAAAGCTTTACTGAGTCACATTTATTTCAAATATATGGATTACATATCTACTAGAAAGCACTTGATCTCAAATAAAAAGTATCATAAAACTCACTCTCACTTTCCTGTTTTTTAAAGCCAGCAATCCTAATAACTCATTTCTTCCTCCAATCATTTGGGCCATTCTTTGTAAAGTGAAACTTTTTTGACAAAAATGAAATTCATGCTTGTTGTTTTTGAATAGTATATTCTTGAAGAGTAATGTCTAAAGTTACATGGAGCACAATTCTTTTTTAAATTGAAGACCCAATTATGCTAATTTGCATACAATTACATTGGCATAAATTAAAGCAAAAAAACATTTTTTTTTTCACTGTATAATAGTCATCTCTCAGTATGAGCTTTGATAGGTGTTGCCACTTTATAGTGAAATCATACCCTTCACAGGTCCTTTTGCAAGTAATTATTAAAGTTGAAGGAAAAAGAAAATTTGTCTATGCAGATATTTCAGAAATAAATTTTCTGAAATAAAATCACAGCCAGATTCTTGAATTACCATAGAAACTATCCTTAGGATCGCATCTGATGAAAATGAATTTAACATATACAATGGACAGGAGCAATCTGGCAAATCAATCAGAATGAAACATTGAAAACAACCCACAAATCTATTATGACATAATCATGACAATGATAATGGACTATTCCATTTCTAATGTGAGGGGTGTTTACCTCATCACAAGCTGCACATCTTGGTTTGAGTGTATCTGCATAGTGCCTGCCACAGTAGATATTATCCCCCTTGAAAAAATAGATGAGATCAACCAGCAGTTCATTACATGTTGTACATCTGAAACAGCCCGGATGCCAGCATTTATCCACTCCAGCCCTCTCAGCAAAGACGGCTACGTCTCCACCGCTCATGTTGTCCCCACACTTCACACATTGCTGGGTATGGGAAAGAAGATGAAAGGAAAAAAATGTGAGCATCTCAAAAAATACATGTGAGGATCAATGTCTAGGGGTATGAAGTAAGATACCTCTCCAGTGGTGAACACAAAATGACTAATGCTGGCTTACACCTACGTGTATTTACTTGGTAAACACAACTATATGCACACACCCCTCTTGGATCATTAATAACAGCACAGGAATGACAGATGAAAGAAGGTTGAAATTAAGACAGAGAAATATTCATAATGAAGGCTGTCTCAATCTTCAAATAAAAATTGATTGTTGATTATGAAATATTTGTATGCCCTTTTCACAATGGAGTTGAGATGGGTACATCAACATGAAAAATGCACTGAATATGACACATTGTACCATCCTCTGAATATTTCAATTACTCATATAAAAGATGTCTTTTTAAAATGTGAAACATCAGTACAATCAGGAATGCAAAGATACATGTATTGTTGTGGGGTTTGTATAGAAACCTAAACATTATCATCCCGTATGTGGTATCCATAGCAAATCATGTGTAGAGAAAGAAAAATAAAACTTGAACATACAGGCTACAATGTATAACACAAACAAACTACGTTACCAACTACCAAGTCATCTTTCTTTACCTACAACTACAACTTATGTTTGCACAAAGTACACAAGAACATGTCCCTCATAAACTTGGAGATCCACCAATAAAACTACTAAGTCTTCATCAGGTTTTACACAACACACAACGAACAACCATGACATCAAGAAATCTACAAAAGACTATGTACAATACATGTACATTTACCTTCAAATTGATGCAGCAAAAACTATGTTCAATGAACTCTTTTATCTTCTTTCATTCTCTCAAAATGATAGGTTTCGTTTTGAAACAAATCACATCAAAGAAACAATGGAGTTATCATTCACACTTGAATCCTTTTATACTCGTACAAGAGTAGGTTTACATAAAACCAGTCATAAACATACAGACGGATGTCAGAATATGGTCCTCAACTGCGAGGAAATAAAGACAGTTAATCATTTATTATGCCTCTTCTGGAGTATTGGATAAAGGTATACAAAAGCTCTGAGTTTGTTTGTCATTAGGCTTTAGATTGATATTAATGTAGTAATGGCTTTCAATCTGTTAGATAAGTCAGAATTTAGAAAAGAAAGGTAATTTCCAATTAAAAAAAAGGTTTTTAGTTGTGTAAAACATGTTTTTTCTGGGGAGACTGTGAATCTAATAATAGTACTGGTAATCAATAACTGGTATTAGATATCTGTCGTCTCTTCCACATAATCATACCATATAGATCAGACAAGTTTCTTAAAAGGGTCCATGAAGTCACCTACACATTTGTAATAGACATTATCATTAGATAACTATCAGTCTCACACTGTCAGAATTGTTTTATGAATAGAGAAATTTAATGTCATTAACAGTGCTTCCATGTTATTCATTAATAAGATGATAAATGAGCCAGCATACATTATTAATTCATAGGGAGATTCAATACTGCTTGGTTCGTTTCCATTGGCATATAATTTTGTTTCATATTTCAATTGCAAGGTTACAAGAGAGATTCATTTATGTGAATTATTCCAATGCAATGCAGTGTGAACAGACGTTTTGCTTCAGAGAGGACAGACAGTGAATGACTATAATTTCACTCTAATTGAGAGATGTCGTCCTGGGTCGATTCAAAGGAAATATCTGTGATTGGTCTTCTGCATGATATCTGTAACTGTACATAAAGTATCCTTCGGAACAAGCCAAGGAGTTTCTAAAATGGAAAGATATGTCTCCCTCCTGTCAAGATTCCCTTAATATCTTACGAGACTTCATAATCTGTCATAAATGTAGATTACCACATAAAAATATTAATCTGCCTACAACAACCAAATGTAAAACAATGTTCCAAAGCAATGTGTCTCTAAAAATAAGTTTATGATGAATAAAAATCTCTCAATCAGAGTGAAGTATAAATGAAATGCATAAAGATAATATAATGTCAAATAGAAACTAGAATGTATCAAATCATAAAATGTCACAATGCTCAGTCTTCTGTATAAGTTATGATATAAATCCAACTTCCCAAGGATATTTCTACCTCTAAATGTAATTTCTGTTAAATCAACATGACAAAATGCTAACTCTATAGAATATTTTTGTTGCTATTCCTACTGATGGATAATCCCTTTAAGCCATCCTGATAGAGAAGCCCAGCTTATCCATCTAATCAAACTTTAATGATCCTGTACATTAGGCTCTGATACATACATTGGTCACATTCAGATAGAGTCAAATAGATGGAACTGTGCTATATATTGGGTTATCTGTATAGATGACTGTAGGAAGATACTGGTTTCATCATGCTCCATTTTAATACATACAGACATGTCTACAGATACTGCTGAGATGAAATTGAACTGATTTTTACTTGAATCAAAAAAAAAAAAAATATATATATATATATTATTACTCACAACCTCTGTCCATTCTAGAGACAGAGATACAGCTCATAGTGATTTTTATTTATTTTTTAAAGGACACCTTTTCCAATTGAAAGTTTAAAAAAAACTCCCCTCCCCCCTCCACAAAATATAAATAGATTAAAATCATGAAGGGTGACATATTGAAAATTAGGTACAATTAAATAATTAAATAAATATTCCTTTGAAATACATGGTATGACCTAGAAAACAACATTGGATGAATGTCTGAATTTATCCAACGTGAAGTCTATTCACTTAATTAATGGTGAGCCATTAGCTGTAGGTTATACAGAATCTGGTCTGTGTGCAGCATGTGATGAAGACTGATTGCTCAATTTAATTGACCATTTCCATTATCAGATGGCTATTTCTAGACCTACATGTAAGTATAATTCAAGCAGTGTTACCAAACAATCTTACCCTGCATGGAGATCAAAATAATCTCTACATGAGAGCATAGAAATTACTAGTAATAACTGCTGTACAAGAAACAAAAGAAAGACATTTAGGTGCACCATTTTTGCTATGTAATATACCAATGTATTGTGAAATTCATGTACATGTAATTGGCCAAATCCATGTTATTATAAGAACTCAGTCTGGAGCAAAGAATAAACATTTGCATCACACAATAGATGGTGAATTCAGCAGCACAACTAAGTTGTTATTTCTTTGTTTCCATGAACAGTTTCACTTTTTACTTTCAGGGATAACTGACAGGTTAGCAATGAAATTCCAAGGTCTTAACTACATTCACTAAAACTAAAGATTTATTCACAGTGGAAACAAGGTAAGTATATTGCTCATACACTGCAGGTTGGTGTGAAAGCATCTTCATGCAAGACCAGTTCACTTATATATATATATATATATATATATATATATATAATGTTATATATTTGTTTATTTGTTTGTAATTATATTTCAATTTTGTACATACTTTGTATCATACTCCCATACCTCATGTGGGTCGTTGAGTCATAATAAACTTCTAAACTTGATAGTCTGTTACACAAACATTCAAAAGGTTTCAAAAGGAAAGTGAAATTTAGACATATTGTGAAGCAAAGCTTAATTTGAAGTCTTGATGTTTAATTGTTATGTGATGATCTTGAAAGGCAGACTGCTATATCCCCTCCCTGAATTTATTTATCTTGAAAATTGCTGCTTTTATTTGTATTTCAGTATAATGTGAACACTGTCAGCACAAGTCATTTTGGAAAATCATGGAAATGAGCAGGTGTGAACATGGAGTTATATGTTGAAAACCAATTTACTACCTAGTCATCTATGTACATTGTAATTGTAGTGCAACATTAAATCTATTGGCATGGGTGTGAACATACAGTCTGTTGAAACCACTTTGCTAATACGAGGCTTTCTGTGCACGTTCTAATTTTAATGCAATATGAACGATAGAGTCTGTCGGGAATCACTTTCCTACTAAGCCTTTCATGCACATTCTACATTTACTTAGAGGAACATGAACACTGTTAGCATGTGTGAACATACAATCTATTGGGAACCACTTTACTACCAATAGTTTGGCTTCTCACTCACATTATAATTTTGGTACAATATGAATGCTACTGGCATGATAGAGTCTGTTGGGAACCACTTACTAGTATACAGGTCCAGGCGCTCCATAGGGAGCCTAATTAGTGTCATGATGTTGGTATGTTGAGTGACATGTTAATAGCATGGTGTAGGTCTAGGCTAAGAACCTAAACAGCCATGGGCAGTTCAACCCTGTAACAGTGACTAGGCTTGTTTAGTGACTAGGCTTGTTTAGCTGCTAGCTTGCATTTCGAGGACACTGTCAGTGGCATAGACCTCTGTCCAATTCACAAGCTCCAATCTTATTGGAACTTATAAATTACCATTCTTTGTGCATATTCATTATTTTGGCTGTAAATTGGATAAACATATGGAAGTTTGTCCTTGCATGGGATAATGTTTTTTGGAAAATAGCAAGAACAAGCTTCTGAATCATAAAAATGTAAATTATGGGTTATCAGAAATATTAGCACACATCTTTAAACTCTGAATTGAGATGCTGTAAAAAGGTTTTAATCAACAAATAGACTTAAATTCAATAATTTTTTGTCATATTTGTTAAAAAAAGATTATTTTGGGGGTTTCCTGTTTGTTTCTGTCCAATAACAAAGATCCATATTTCATGAAACAAGTAATGCAAGGCTCTCATTTTTTGTGTGAAAAGAGGAATAATGCTCAGAGATTTTTAAATATACACCTAGCAATACCATCAGTGCCTCAAGCTAATCCAATGTTACATTGTGTGTCATTTCCTCCTAATGCACTCAAAGCGGTGTGGTACTGTATACTCTTTGAGTCTTGACCGATCTGAAAGTTAAAATAGAATTCTCTTCCCACTGTTAAAAATGAAAATATGACTTATTTATTTACCCATTTAGAGCTGGATGTAGATGAAGCAGAAGCTGTGGAGGTGGTAGGAGAGGGTGGCAGGTCTGTTCCAACTCCTTCACTGGTCATCTGTGGTGTATCTCCATTGATTTCAGGTGGTGGTGGCGGGGGCCAGTACTCCTGGTCTGTTCCCACGGAGGCATCAGTACCAGCAGCATGGACAGGTGATTCCTTGGCTTGTGATGCAGCGTTGTAACCGTTGGGGGCTGGGGCATCACCTGCACCAACATCATCATCAGGGGCTCCTGGATGAACCCCCTGTAAGAATAAGGTTGCAAAAAGAGAGATAGAGACAGATACAAAGAGTCAAAGAGAGTTATTAAGAGGAGTGAATATGTCAATGTCCCATATGGATGTATTACACATAGGTCAATCTACAAAATATCATGATGATATGAACATAGCTTTTGATGATAATGGAGAGTTCATGTTGAAAGCACATACACCAATGTAAAATAAATATGCACATTTTATTATTGCCTACAGGAAAAGAGAGATTTTATCAACTGTTTTTTTTTTTCTGGGGTTCTTTTATCAGTTATGCAGAGCGAAGTCCCTCTCAGCTTCAGTGTATATATATATATATATATATATATATATATATATTTCGTTGTCATACATGTACACCGGCAGCCAAATCTCTATGCAATATCATACATTCAATGTTGACTTTCAGGTAGGGGACATGTCAAACCCATACACATTTCCGTGTGTATATGAGGTTAAATATTGATAGACGATATGAAAGTACTGAAAATCTTCTTTTCCTTTCATCACTGTCAATCTAAACTCATTCAAACACAAATACCATATTGTGATTTGCCATCTACTCTGAGTAAGTTTTTAATTTCAATTTCAATTTTAAGTTATGCAGTTTTTACACAGATGCATGTGTATGTTTGCAGTGGCTGTAGGCAGTCACTAAACAAGGGATGTCCTCAATTTTAAACAAATGTCCATAAAATCAAAGAAGCAAGTAATTGGGTCAAGAATTTGATCCAACTGAAGTATCTGTAGAGATTCTGAGATTTAGTATTGTGAAGAAAAAAAAAGCTTTAGGTATTTGAACTTTGAACCAGGTCATATGTGCATTACTTGGTTGCAATTGGAAGAGGTATTTGTACAGACATGACACCTACCTACTCCTCACGTTGTCTCTTGCGTTTTATTCTTCTTAATGGCATAATACAACATACTATGTGGACTTTAGCCTCTTTCTAAATGGTAGACATAACATGCATTGTAATTTCTCCTGATAAACTCCATTGTTATAATGTGCAATTTCATTCAACATGAAAACAATCTGGAGGACTGCCAGTTGCTTTTACAATGTACTGTTAAATTAATTTTTTTTTCAAGGTAATGCCTATATCACAATAATACTCTTTCAGTCTTTACCTTCTATTTATATCACAATCATCCCACTATTTGCACATTCAAATTGAGGTTCATCTTCATTACCAATTACCCTAATCATTGCTTTCCTCTCCTTACAACCTACATCACTATCCTCAACATAATGATCATCAGCATCACTATCATCAGCATCACTATCATCATCATCACTATCACCAGCATCATCATTATCATCATCATCATCATCGGCAGCATCATTATCACACGATGAGTACCATCATAGTCATCATCATCATCAGTAGTATTGTCATCATTACTTCTATCATAATTACAAGACATGTTCCAATGATATTCCTTAAAATTGCTCCTCCCAAACCATGTTACCTTCTTGGTAGGCTTTGGTGCCACTGGTGGAGCAGCAGCCAGCTGAAAGGACCTTCCTGCAGCCTTGACCTGAACCGGTTGTACCATTCCAATGCCTACAGCATTCTCCTTGTACTCCTTCACAAAGTCTTCCATGTCTTTGACCTCCTTCTCACTCAGGTTCTGGCAGAGTTCTGGAGCTTGGTCGTGAGCTGGCAGCTGGACATGCATCTGTTTCTTACGGGAGTCTGCTCCTTCTGTCCCCTCAATAGGCTGACTCTCCATAGGAAGCATCTCCATGTAGCGAGTAGCCTGGAGACAAGATAAAACCAATATTAGTAATTTTCTGTTAATCACATGTTAGATGTTGCCTTTTGTATGCATAATGAGCAACCATTACATTCCTATGTTTGCTGTGAAATAGCAATGAATTATCAGAGTATTTCCTTCAAACTGAAGAAGGTACATGTAGTTAAAATCTTAACTTGAGGACCATGACACTGGATAGGATTTCAAAATAGAAAGCTGGGTTTGAGACTAGATCAAAAACCTATTTTTAGAAGGTGGGAGTTTAATAGGTCATAAGAGCAACAGCAGATCAAAATTTATGAGGCAACCTGTTTATGAGAGTGAAACAAGTAGGATGACTTCATCTTATTGGGATTTTATGGTTTGAGAACTGAGAAAGTGTTGGAATGAGAGTGTGCTGAAAACAATGTACAATGACTACAAGTATATCTTATTGCTGCATCTTAGTCATATTTTGAGAAAAAAAAAGGTATATCATATTTTCTTCCTTAAGCAGTATGTAAACAGCAATATTCTCAGACTTTCTAAGAATTTTGATTTGGCCATACTTAGAAACAAGAAGATTCATAAATAACAGATACAGATAGTACATATTGACATACACTTCATACATACATACACCTCCAATGAAAATTACTCTAAGAATGCTATTAGTTCCCTTTTCAAATAATTTCTTTACATGTACTTATTTCACTACATGTACATGTAGGTATATCTCTCCTACAATCAAATTCTTCCCTGTCTGTCGGTGTCCTTTCACCTCTCTTCCACTTCCTTCAATAACTTTCATTGTCCTCTCTTCCATCACTCCTCCCAAATAAACATTCCTCTCTCTGCAGCCAAGCCATGGGAATTTGTAACATCAAGGCAATATCAATTATATTGCCATGGTAACAATTACTAAAATTATGTCTGCTTTATGTGTACAGATAGTACTGTGAAATGAAAATATTCTCCACTTGCTTCTCTCAATGTCTGACAGTTGAACCAAACATATGCTAACTTGCCCAACAGGAACCCCCCCCCCCCCAAAAAAAAAAAAAAGAAAGAAAAAAGAAAGAAAGAAAGAAAGAACGACAGAAAGAAAAGACAGAAAAAGAAAAGAAAAAGAAAAGAAAAAGAAAAGAAAAAGAAAAGAAAAAGAAAATGAAAATGAAAATAATGAAAATTAGAAAAAACAATAATATTCACAGGGATATTTACATCAACATGTATATTCTTCTGCTCTTCATTATCCCAATTTTCCTCAAAAATGTTGTATACAACAAACTACGCTTATATTCCTGCGAAGAAACAAATTATGATTTCCATTTTCTATGATATCCTATGACATGTAAGGAGGATAAGTCATTTGTCTGGCTCTTAATCCTAATGCATCTATCTAATGGTAGTGTTTATATTCCTAGACAGTGTTTACCCTCTTCCAAGATAAACCAAGAAGACTGACAAAGCATAAACACTCTCTGTGAAATGGGAGCGTCTGTCAGGCTTTCATGTTTGTACTGTGATGACCAAGGATGTGTATATTTTCATTGCTCTAGGGAGTTCAAATACATGCAGAGATGAATACATGGCGGCTTGTGCATTGGGTGGTGTAATTTATGCATACAACCATACATATCAGATATCAAGATAAGTAGAGATATTCTGATAAAAACTACACTAACATATCCTTATAAAGTAAGGGATAAGCAATTCAGTTCCTTTTATTTATACAGCCAGTGTTGTTGTAGGAGCCTCGTTTCTGGTTTTCATATTGATGAGAACTAGTAAGAAGAATACAGGTGTATATCTTTCCTGGTATGTAATGTAGGAAAAGAACCATCAAGATCAAGTATCTACATAAAATTATGAACATGTAAGAAGCATGAAAGTACAAATGGATGTACATATATTCACAAGTGTACAGAACATTTTCCAGCTACAGTACCGTAGACTGCCCTGTTTCCGCTCACCTGCGTGACAGGGCTTCACGGACACAACGGCCGTCTTCCACTGTTCGAGTTTCTTCAGTGCGCAATGAAGGTGTGCAACTCACGCCGCGGCCCGTGCATGCAAGCAGAGCTGCTAATGAGCGCAAAACTTGCAAAGTTTTTGCAGCGCGTAATATGATAGTACGCGCACGATAATGGCAGAATGCCAATGATTTGAAAAGAAAAGACTATTAATTATGGCTTATCAAAATATGGCGAGGAAATAATCATTAATTAGCTTGCATGTGCGCCCACTAGCGAGCGGAATTAGGACGGGTCATCGCGGAAAAGGGACTGGAAAATGCTTCGCGCAGTCGGCGCACTACAGACGGCCGCTTAGGAATTCAGGAGTAAGAGTGTCATGGTACGATTCGCTAGAATGTTCGCGTCAAAATGGTGTATGTTAGCGCCTGTATAATTCTTTAAAAGTAAAATTATCAGTGAAAAACTGCAAAAGCGAGCAGAAACCGGGCAGTTTGAAAGTCAAATCTATGAATCATAATATTTCATCAACATATTTTCATATAATTAACTCAAAATACATGTAACCTTACAACTTAAATATTTGAAGCAATACAGTGAAAAAAATTAAAAATCATACATTCTAGAACTATGGATCTAACATATAATTATAATTTTAATCTATCCTTATGAATGAATAGATATTCCCCTTTACAGTAAAGTTAATTAAGATAGCGCAGATGAGTTGCAATTGATTTGAAACGACAGAAACTTGATATCAATTACTCCTATCCTATCTCAAAAGTATACACTTGCGATTAAGTTTAAATTGTGATCAATTTGAATGAAATGCAACTCTTTATAAGACGGGGCCCAGAAAGAGTTAAAGATAAAGTTGAGTTCTGGTCATACAAAGAATAAAGTTGAATTCTGCTCATGTAATTACACTGGGAAAGAAACTGTCTTGAAACAATTAGGAAAAGTTGATGATGTTTATTGGTGTATATTGTAAGGTGTTTGGAATCCTTAAAATAAGAAATTGACACATTCTCACTGAAAAGCACATGAACTACACACAGATATGGGTATGTTGGAATGCATACACATGTGGCATGAATGTTTGGTCCAAACACTTCCACTATTTATTTTCATATTTCGAATATGAAGGCATTTGTGGAGCAATCCTTTGAGGGGCAATGTTCTTCCAAACTGACATATAAAAGGAAAGAGAAAACACAAAAATGTTTTCATCTTAAAGGGAAATCCAACCTTAATAGCAAGTTGCTTTGAAAGAAAGAGGAAAAATCAGAGAAACAGATTGGTGAAAGTTTGAACGAAATCGGACAAGCAATAAGAAAGTTATGAATTTTTGAAAGTTGTAATCACTATGCTTATGGAAATTTCAAACTGGCCGAATAGGTAATGTCACTGTGATGTAGCTGTGGACAACTCCCCCATTCGCTCTAACACATAAAATGACTAAAATGTCACTTTTTTTCAAAATGCATTACTCAGTAGGATCTTTTCGTTCATGAAGACCTATAACAATATGCTATCTCCAATATATTTTGAGTACAGCCCCGAGAGTAAAAGCGCCTCGAAGAAAACCGCAAATTAATGATATTTTTGTGTACGACAAATGGGAGAGTTGTCCACAAAAATGTCACAATTGACCCACCAAATTGCCAATTTGAGATTCTCATAGATGTAGTGATCTCATTTTTCAAACATCCATAACTTTCTTAGTCCTTGTCCGATTTCTTTCAAACTTTCACCATCCTGTTTTTCTTATTTTTCTGCTTTCATACAAATCATCTTATTACCAAGGTTGGATTGCCCTTTAACCACAACTCAACCTTCTCTTCACTGAATTTCTAATTGTAGCATACTACATGTAGTATTCATCCAAATAACTGAAAAAAGTCAAGTAGAAAACAACTTAAGCTAAGAAGTATGTACACCTGCTACACAGCTATAAATGGCAATTTCCTACCATGTTGAAGTTTGAGTTGATGTTCCTATGTAGTACTCTCCTGTACAGAATCTTCTAGCCTGCTATCTGAATAAGTTTCCCCAAGAGGTCCAAATTTACATTCAAAAAGAAGAATTGATGGTGAGTTTCTCCCTACGTGAAAGGATATCATAACACTCTTGAGTGCTCTTCCATCAAATTATTCTGAGCAGAGAGGTAGATGTATTCTGAGTCCTTACTGACCCATTTAATCCTACCAAAGAATGCCATAAAATCTGGCTTCATGGAAAAAGTAGATGAAAATAATGTTTACTGATAACAGTTTACTTTCAATTGAAATATTTTTTAAAAGGGTGAAGAGTTTATTTTAGTCTAAGAGAGAGAAAGAATGAGAGAGAGAGAGAGAGAGAGAGAGAGAAACTTCTATATTTTGATGACAATTTTTCTTGATCTATCAAGTTCCGTATTTTTTTAATTCATAAATTTATTCTTTCGTAAGATGTCATTAAAAATTTTACAACATGCTTGTCTCTTATATATATGAACATTACTCAGTCACAGTTTATCACCAGGGGTGTCATTTACATAACATGTACTCACATACATAAAGGTACAAATGGATTTAAAGGGCAATCCAACCTTGGTAATAAGATGATTTGTGTGAAAGCAGAAAAGTAAGAAAAAGAGGATGGTGAAAGTTTGAAAGAAATCAGACAAGGAATAAGAAAGTTATGGATGTTTGAATATTGAGATCAATACATGTACATTTATGCAAATCTCAAATTAGCAATTTGATGAGTCGATTGTGACATACATGTACTGGCGGACAACTCTCGGAGTCTCCCAATTGTCTTACACAAAAATATCATTAATTTGCGGTTTTCTCCGGAGCGCCTTTAACCTCGGGGCAGTACTCAAAATATAATTGTAGATTGCACATTGTACAGGTCCTCATGAAAGAAAAAGATCCTACTGACTAATACATTTTGCAAAAAAATGATGTTAAGGCATTTTGTGTGTGGGAGCAAATGGGTGAGTTGTCCGCCACTACATCACCTTGACATTACCTATTCGGCCAATTTTAAATTCCAATATGTGTAGTGATTACAATTTTCTGAAATTCATAACTTTCTTATTGGCTGTACGATTTTGTTCAAACTTTCACAAATCTGCTTATCTGATTTTTCCTCTTTCTTTCAGAGCAACTTGTCATCAAGGTTGGATTTCTCTTTAAAGCACCTCAGCAGCACCCCCCCCCCAAAGATCAGTTCTATAGAATGCGATGAAATATCTGTGAACTCCAAGTGATAACAATCAAGACTGCCATTCTACACCAGAAATCACATATTCCATGAACAATTCTGTCCAGATAGTATTTCAGATCTGCAGGTTATAATGTTGCTGGAATAATAGCATGCCTGATAATAATGCTCAATACCTTGCATGAATTTAAGCAACCAGTATGGAAGGAGGATTCCAAAGCTAGGAAAATATACTGTGGATAATATTTTTGAATGAATATACATTATATTTTTTCAAAAACCCATCAAAATTACCGAGGTCATTTTCAGTTTCATCAAAATATTTTCAACAAATAGCATCCCTAGTAAAAACAAGGGAAATGCCAAGGGCAGTCTCACCTGCATTGACAATTAACGGGGCAAAATTTTCACTTGGTGAAAAATCAAAGGTTGGGGCAATTAAGGGATGGTGCCCCTGAGCCCCTCTCCCGCGTGGGCCAGGTACCCTATTTGTATTACTTAAATCCCCTCCAACTAAGATTTATTGGACGGTGAAGTTCATTTGAAATCAAGCTGCGTGTTTTAAAGAAGCAGAAAATGTGTACATGAATTAATTGCCATTGGGACACTTTTGGGGTGCTGTCCCTCTATCAGACCCCTTGAAGATAATGATCTACTATACGGTACTTGAACAACTTGAAGTCTCCTTCCCCTAACAATGATTCCTACCTAGTTTGGTTACAATCTACAAGTAGCAATATGTTTTACAGAAGGAAAAATGTCAATTTGATGTCACAGGCTATGGGAGGGAGGGGGGGGGGGGGGCAAAAACCCACCCCACTCCACTCCCTCCTTAAGGGATACATGTAGGTACCCTATTTGCATTAATTTAGATCCTCTTTGCCTAAGGATGATTCTTACCTAGTTTGGTTAGAAGCCAGCCATGCATTTAAAAAATATCTCATTTTCACAATAGGGGCACTTTAGGGGTGCTGAACCCTCTTGGGCCAAGATATCCTGTTTAAGAAATGAGGTCTCCTTCCTAAGGATGATACCTACCAACTTTGCTTACAATCTTATGACAGGGCTTAAAGACATAAATCTAATTATTGCCATTATTGGTGTTCTTTGGGGTGGTACTCCCAAAACTTTACCCCCCCCCCCTCCCCTATATTGGTAGGTACCCAATCTGCACTAATTTAGATCCTCCTTGCCTAAGGATGATTGGTTGTAATCAACCACCAGAAAAGTTATGAGAAGTCAAATGCATGTGTACAATACACGTAAATACTACATACATGTACATGTATGTAGAGACAAAAGTAAATTTTACAAAAAACTTAACCAAGCTAAACTGTCAGTAGGTGACCTACAATACTATGTGACAAAAATGTAAGATTTGGGTATTCATTTGAAAGAGGGTGACATAAAGAAATCCCTACCAAGAATGATGCCAAGTTTCAAAGAATTTGAACAAATGCTTTTGAAATAAAGTAAAAATTCAAAAACTTAATGTGGAAAGTTGAGTTTTTGTTAGTGCTTTTTATAAAGGTAATAAAGTTGTGTTTGGCATGCTTCTCATTAGTCAAGAAGACACATGTATGTGAGGAATTTGCTATGGAAAGATTGTTTTCTATACATGTAAGCTCTGTTATTTGGGTTCAAGACTGTTTGAAATTGGATTCCTTGAATCACACCATAAGTTTATGAATGAAAACAAATTACTGTGTAAGGTTCGTTAGATTCTTTTTTTTGTGAACTAGGAATCGCGCCATAAGTTTCTGAAAGAAAACCAATCATCGTTGAGGTTCTTTGAATTCCTTTTTACGTTAATTGTAACTGGGCGTCTGCCCCGTTTTTATTGATGAAGGCTAATCACTGTAATATTCCTTCATAAGGTAAAATAGTTCTGCCCAGTTAAGAGATTGAGGGTCGGAATTTACGTAAATTAGTTCAGAGGTACATTGTAATTAGGTAATATTAGAAAGTTTGAGGGAAGTGAAGGATTGAAGGTTTTAATGATGCAGGCGCATTAATTTTTAAGTGATACGGTCAAACCAGTGATGTGATGTAGAGTACTCGTTATATCGGCCAGGGCATCGGAGATTCATTCCTTCTCTCATGCTTGTTCTCAACGTACCGTACCTGTAGCAATTTGCTGTGCGAAGGCCGAAGTTGGTTCTTGATACTTCAATTCTTTAGGAGTTTGGTATGTACATACAATTTGAAATGTTGTCATTTGTGTATCAGTATTGAAAATAAATGTCAGTCAAATTAGAGCGTTTAAGATGGAATAATATTGTGACGGGATAACGATTCATGACATTGATTTTTATATGAGTAACACAGATTTCTATGTGTGGGACATGTACACAAACATGTTAGACCTGGAAAGGTGTGTGGTATATGTATTTCAAGATTATGGTTAAAGAATTGAGAACAATTTGATTAATTCATTATGGCTCTAATACCTTGGTGTGAGGCATTGAAATATATACGATTGTAAGTCATTTCTTTTAAAGTAATTCCAAAATATGATTAGATATTTGGGATGATGAGTTGTCTTTATTTACAGTTTCTTTAATTGATGAACTCTCAGGTTTCAAGTTGATATTGATAGAAGTCTTATCTATTTTGATATAGGACAAATTTTTGTGATGGAATTCAAACTTAAAGTAAAATTAATATGTATGACAACTAAGTGATTGTAAATCTGTTCTTTGTTTAACAGTAATTCCAGTATTGGAATTGACTGAGTTCAGGCAGTGCATTGGTCCCTGTGACGAGTGGGTGTTGATCCTGGGTAAGCAGTAATGTTATATTTGATTGGGCGACGCCCTATTTAGAAACCTCATTGTATGTATGGTTGTGTATCAATTATTATGATTGTACGGCATCGATTTATCGATTTAAATTGAAATCGGTTGAGATTAATACAGAGAATATTTCAGAAACTTTTTAGTTTTTGTGCAAAAAATGATTTGACTTATGGATGCTATCCTATTGAATTATTTTGAGATGTTCTCTGTTTCATGGACAACGAGGAGTGTAGTTAGTGAGACTATACAATTTTAGGGGATTTGTATGTCATTTTTGAGAGGATAATGACGATGGTCTCTTTGTCTGCCATTCTTGAGGTTTGGTTGTTGGTACAAACATACGAGGATAAGGGTGGTTAGACAGCTAGCTACGAGGAATATTGAGCATTCATAACTTGAAGAATTTAATGCAACAAGTGTAACTTTTAATACATTTCTAATCTTGTAGTGATATTTGCCAAAGGATATAGACATTCTGTCATAGTAAATTTGCTACATTCAGTGTCTTTAACTCTTTATCATTAGTTTATTAATTAAGAAGATCAATTATCTATTGACATATGTCATTATTTGATTGTACACTTATTACTGTTTTGATTATATCTTGCAGGGTTTTTTGTTTTATTATCTATAATAAAAGATGAGAACACACAACAGTGGTTGCCCATATGTGCTCTTTTTTTGAGTGACCTACTTCGAACTACGACATTAACCTCAGGTAAGTTTTTGGAACACAAGTGAACTCAAATGAAATTAATTGACCTTTGACCTTGACTTTTGTTCCACATTATTTGGGATACTCTACAACCCTTATGTGCAAGTTTCATGTAAATTAAACATATACTTTTAAAATGAGAGCATTTCCAAAATTGTTGACGCGGCTGCCGTCTCCGCCGTCGTAGGAAAAGCGGCGCCTTGTTTTATGCTTACGCAGGCGAGACAAAAAAAATGGGACATAAAAATAAAAAACTCTATTTTTTGATACCAATGTGCCTGTGAATTTCTCATCACTTATACTAGTATCAAATCTACATGTACATCTATGGAGTGTCTTTATTTAGTCTCATTTCATATGTATATGGATCTAAGAAAAATACATCAATAAAATGAAAATCATGGGCATATCTTCTTTAGTTAATACATGTAACCTGAATTTCATCACATGTGGTAAACATGTACATGTACTTCATGAGAGATCACATGGGTCCAAAGGTCAAATCATGAAAGCAAGTATGTTAGTGAACTTTGAATCAAGATTGGTAGGCTGTTGTAGTATTTTAGTCATGTGCTTCCACCTGGCTATGTAGAAGCAATTACAGTACTAATCAAACTAAAATGTATTTTTAACATTTTGGTATATTTATGGTATTAGATATTTATCTTCTGATTGAAGTTGGTCTTTGTCCTTTTATTGGTTTTAACCAGACTTTCTCTGAAGTAGAAAAAAAAAAACAATTTGCATATATATACTGATACCAAATAACCAAGCCATATTGAATATAGTTCATGAGCTCCCTACACACAGGTATTTGGGATGCACTTGTGAGAGTGAGAGTGATAAATAACCTCTAAACTGCTTATTCTGGAATGCCAGGGGTGATATTCTGAAATTTAATTTAACTTGATTTTAGTGAAATGATTTCAATTGTCTTAACAAAATGTCCACTTGAATAGCGCATCATTGCTTAATGACTGTGAAAAAAGTGGCTGTGTACTCTCAAGTCATCTGCACAAACACCAATGAAATGTTGCAATTTAAAATTTGTTAAAATTTCTTATGACAAATAAAATCTTTTCACTAAATTCAAGATAAACTAATTCTCAGAATATCACCCCTATAAGTTTCAGAAATTACATACCATTTCTGATCAGTCAGACACATGGATGGTGGGCTCTGGAAAAACTTGGTGCATCAACCATGCCTACATGTATTTCAAGAAGTCAGTATCTGGGCAAATAACTACCATACATGAAACTTTGACTACAACTCACCGTTTCCACTGTGGCACCATGTGGAACCCATTCAAAGGTGATCTGTGAGTCTCCATTGGGTTTACTTTCAGCTTTCTTTATGTCATCCTTCCTCTCCTCTTCTTTTTGGTCTGGTGCATTCAGAAATTCAGTGCGACTGACCGTCATGCGATTCAGGTTATAACGAACGGTGTGCTCCTCGTCGAAAAGACGTCCAATCTTGCGAACTTGCTCTCTGTCCTGTCCGACGATCTTGTGGTCCTCTGGGCCACACTTGCATACTTTGCAAATTTTCCTGAAAAAGATACAAACAGAAATCTTGATAGTTTTCATAGTATATTATTGTAAACCTACATTTCCTAATTCATTACATGCCACGGGAGGTCCATGGCTGTAGAAATGCTCTTAATGGAGTAAAATTACAATTTGGACAGCTTTTATGGATAAACCATTTTGAAATTTAAGCAGGTTGACCTTTGCTTACCTCCAGTAGTGAAGGTCAAGTCCAGTACAGGCATCCCCACATTTGAGACATGGCGCTCCAGCTCCAATCTCATGACCTAATGTTACCTGAACAAAAGACAAAAACAGAAAAAGATGAATAAATCACAAGCTATCAATTCCAAAGCAAAAGAAACAACTTGGAAAATGCCCAATTTAGGTCACCACTGCCTAAAAAAATATTCCAATAGTCTGCAAAGTTCCTACCTTCCTGACAACATGGTGGGAAAAGTATAGTACACCCCTACCAAAAATAGTAATGCATGCAATTTACAGATGATAGATTTGATTTGTGTACTTGATTAATGTACTGAAATGAAACATACTGACCTCCCATTCCTAAATGCATCTGGTAATGGTTTTGGAAATTAATACAGGAGGTTAACACAGTGATTATGCAGCTGTACCAAGGTTCCTACAATTAGCTTTACAAGATGTGGTTTTGCATGGTATTGCAACAAAACCTCCATTGGCCTCTGGACATGCTCATTGCTAAACCACATGATTACATAAATGTTGACAAGTCATGAGAACAGCTGGGAAATGGTTTTCTTCTGGATAAATATCGGGACTTTTTCTGGACAAATTTGAAATGTAGTGACATAACAAGGTTTACGTTCTAATACTGGTGAGTTTGGAGTGGGACCAGAATTCTATTTGAGTCTATCAGGATGTCACGTTGCCACATTTTTTACACCAGACCAATTTTCAGCGCAACCACATCAGATGGCAGCCATTCTTGAAGCGATGCCATTCTATCATCACCTAAGTGTAAGCTCATGTCAGGGAAGAAGAGATACTACTAGCTTGGGTGGGGTAGAGAAAGGGATAGAGAGCAGAAGACAAGAACAGATGGGAGAAAGACAAGGTGGTGTCGCTGAAATACAAACTTAAGAAAGCAAAGAAAGATGATGGACACGTAATTGGAAACTTGTAAATCCACAGTAAACTACAGTGTACACAGCCAAAGAAAGACCTAAAAGTATGAGTGGGAAGCAAGGCTATGTATAGATAGCTATAGCTGTGAAAAGATGAAATATGAGATGGAAAGTATGAGCTAGGTAAGTCAAGTCATCAAAATAGAAATATGATGCTTTGATGATGGGTGTAGATCATATATTAGTCTGTGCTGCAGGCCATTTGCATCTAGTGATGGTCAAGATGATGAAATAAAAACTAATCTGCATCCAAAGGATTGAGGCAAAACTTTCCACTAGCACAAACATTCTCATATTGTTAAATTAAATTTATGTCCATGTAATATACTGTTGATGCAATCATGGAATTCCTGCTTCTAATTTTCCAAACTTTGTTACCTGTAGCAAGAAGTGTTTACCAGTACTAAACTTTATATGAACTAGTTTTAGTTTATGGATTTTACAAGTGCTAAAGGTACAATTAATTATGTCAAATGGCCATGTGTCAAGAAAATGTTGGACTGCCGTATGTCTCAAAATTCGTTGTAGCAGTGAATGAGTTTGGATGGGACAGATTAAATATCTTGCATGGTAACTGCATTATCAGCTCTGACTGATTGAGGGTGACATGGTTGTGATTTGACATGTGTGCAGCCAGACACATCTACACTGCCGAAACACAAACGCAAGTGCCTGGAAAGTGCATCACGCGATAGGAGTGACTTACACGCTCCGACAGTCCCGGTTAATGAAATTAAGAGCCGCGCCGTGGGGGGAGGGAATTGGGGAATATTAAAATGTCAAGATTGGTTCTTGTTCGAAGAGGTGAAGCTGAGGAAAGTAGAAAGGATAAAGTTTCCTTAATTAGATATTGGATGCAGTACAGGAAGGAGATTAATGACAGATTAAACAAAATTCAGGCATTCCAATTGAAACATCAGGACATGAGGTTTACAGGATCTACAGGTGAATTTTGCTTCGCTGGTTGAAGGTTAATTGAAAACTGATCTGCTAGCCAGAGCTACTGATGGTAATGAATTATCATCTTACACAGTTAGTAGGAATTACAAGTGGACATTTGTTGATAAGAAACTCTCCCACTCTTTCATATAAAGAAGTTAACACTATACAAATTAAAAAACACTGTAATTTCAGGCAGTCTACAAAATACATAGACTAATCCAAATATGCAACATGAATCAATTTTCAGAGGATCAGCTTTTAATTCGTCACACTGCTATCTCTCAAAAAACATTAATTGCTGGTTTTCATTGTAATCCAAAATCAATGGTCAACAAATCTTTGATCAAATACTAATTTTTCATAAAGCCTAGGCCTATATATATTTCCCTGGATGATCATTTCAGCTCACCGAGAACAATGTACTACTCCAGGAGTACATTTTGTAGATTTTGCTTTTTATCTTTCTGGACTGTATCAATTTGGTCATTATTTCCCAAGGCACCATATTCCCTTTAAAGTCATACATGTTAAGATCTTGGGAGAGTCCATGGTCATGCATTTCTGGAGGGTGAGTCATCCACTAAATCATATTTTGTTTAACCCATCAAATAGAGTGAGATGGGAGATTCCCAACTCACTCCTGTCACAGCTTGAGACTAGGTGTGTCATCAATCACTATCTAAAAAACACTGCTCTCTTCAGTCTTACCATGGACCTTCAATGTTTCACCATGTAAGGATACCTTGTCTTACAATCATTTTTAACAACTTGACCCTGAGCAGCTACTATATGCTTTTATTTTTAGGTTGATTTCCAAATCCAGGCATGATTATATTATTGCTTATAAGAATGGAGTTGGATTTCAAAGTTCATCTGGGGCCTCGATCTTGCCAATGTGATTGAATGCATGTATAAAAAAAGTTAACAATTTGAGTCTTGAATACTCAAAATCATGTTTATAAGAATTTTATTAGATTTTTAAAGTTGTGTCAACTTCAAATGCATAAGGTCTGTAAAAGACACAGATGTATAAAGGCAGAACTGGACACAACCACAACCAAAACATATTCCTCTCCCCTAGCATCTGGCAAAGATAGATGACATATAGTTGACACAAAAAATCAACTTAACTTAGGTACCAAGGCATGTATACTTCCGCCATGCACCAGTGCAAAGACTAATTACAGCGTTTCCAGGGGCACACACAAACCAGCCAAGCCATAATCCTAGGCATTATGCCTGTGAAATTGCCCACACTGTTGACTGTAAATCGATGAGTCTAACGACTGTTGTAATGACTTGGAATGCCCTGGAGTTATCCTCTCCTCCTCACCTCTCAACTGATGATGAGCAGGAATCAAGATAGAATTGATCTGCCAGCATATCAGATGGAGATATGAACCTCTTACAGGAGCTGTGTTATAAGATACATACCATCATAGCTTATATTCCAGATGGACTGTGCACTAACAGTATGATTTGCATTTTTTGGGGTGTTAATTTGTATTAAATTATTTTATTTTTTCATTGATCATCAATAAGAATAATAAATTCATATTATGTGCATAATTCATACCTACAGATCAGCACCATACGTCATGTATCAACTTAAAGAGTTATTTTGAAAATGTTAAGCTATTTTCTTCTTCATATATGAATTTTATATATCCTAATACATTTAACTTGGGCAGTTAAGATATTAAAATGAAGGTCTACTTTTCACCAAGTTCCAAAAGACACTTTGTACATTTTCAAAAAGGCTTATAATTTTGCTTCCTTTTCCACTGGCTAAAAAGACCTTGCCAATAAGAGATAGCAGTCAAAGCCTGTGGAAAATGGGTGAGTGAACATGCTGGACATCATAAAACATAATGCGTCAATTTCGATGAGTTATGTAGATGTTTAGGACATATTCCATTATGCCAAATACTTAACCCAGAAATACAAAAGTACTCTTTAACAGTCCCATGACAGATGAGCAGATGCACTGCATACTCCAATTCCTATCAAAGGTCCCACTAGGACTGTGTGAGACTTGTTGGTGAATACTAATACACTGATAGCATCAATGTGAAAGCAAACAGCATTTGTCTTCCAATACATGATGATGGAAGTATACAATCCCTTTCTAATAAAATGAGCAAAGCCCCATTTCACACATACTACATGTATGTAGAAATATGCACCATACTTGTTTGGATTTGTTGTCAATCTCTGTTACCCTGCTGAAGACTAAGCCCTAACTCTGAATTAGACCTAATGAAAATGCCATTTAAATGGAAATGTAGCTGTATCCAATGAGCTTGGAGATTTCAAGGGCCTACACTCGGGCAACATTTAAGATTCAGAAATTTACAAAAATTCACTTGATTTGTTCCAAATGAACATCTAAGAATAGTTTTCTTTTCAAAAGATACATGTACACGCACAAATTATCACAGAAGGGAGAAAGGTTTTTAGAAAGAGATTGCTGCAAAAATAATGGTACTTTTGCCTTGCATGGCTGGGACACTAGGTGAATAATACATGAGACGTAGAAGACATCCTACGCAGAGCAAGAGAGAGCACAAACCGTGAAGGATGGGCCGCCGCTACTGCCATCACGCCACTGCTCACACGTGTGAGAAACAATCGATATAAGGTGACATACTACATGTATACTGCATCTCTTTCAGGTGCAAAATGTGTGGTGCAGAGATTATAAATCACTTTCTTTGGCCTCTTTTCTTTCATCTTTATTTCTTCCTTTCAGGGGAGACTATATGAAGGTGCTCAAGTTCTCATGAAGGTCATTTTTTGGTGCTTACTGATATCTTTGGAGTCTTCAATTTGCACCTGCTTTCTCAGTTGCCCTTTAGAATCTATTTCACAGAGATAGGTGCTGGGTATATTCCTTTTGCAAAGCTTGTCCATATTCAACTTTTCACACTTTCTCACAAATCAAAATTGGGGGAAAAATCCAAAACATTAATCAAAATACATTTAGAAATTAGCAATATATTTTTATGATGTAGAAAACTATGTATACTATTTTTCACTGGCTTTCCTATTAATCTTTCTATGCTACCATAAATCAGGAATCTGAATACATGTTGCCTGCCATATTTCAGAGAATGTAGACTAATGAATGTGTATGACAGGTGGCTCATGATGAGGAATGAAGTCTTGATTTTTTGTTAGGAACAACTGTTAGAAGCAGACAATCTTGATCAGTCCTTGTCAACACACTGCCTCCCAAAGTGAAATTAAAACTGTACAGAGAAGAGCTGGTAATGGGTCTATATAGTATTGCAGCTGTGTTCCAGGAGCCTGCATGAGGAGGTCTACTTCATATTACTAGGACCATTCACATGAGCAACAGAATATCATGATCAGAATCTCACCTTTTTCAGGACACGTAAAAATTCCAATTGGATTGCGATTCCATGATAATGAAATTTGTTTTGGTTTGTATGTTTATTTTTTTGATGAAGCCGAAGCAAGTGGAAGCAAAATCAACCCATATCACATATGTGCAAAAACAGAAAGATATTTGAATCGATTTAAAATCAATTTAAAATCACATTTTTCTTGCTTGTCAACAGGCTCACTTATGAAAGAGATTTTGTTGTAACTTTCTAGGGCATGAAAAATAATAACGTTGGGTGGAACTTCCTCACGGCTTACAACTGTATCTAATATTTGCCAGCTGTCAGAAGACAACCAAAAGCTCAACAATAATGCACAGGACATGAAGAACACTGTATGTTTAATATAAAAATCATTAGATGTGAAGTAGAGCAGATCACAGTATGACTCTTCAAAGCAAGTACTGCATGCTTCACATGTCTGATGGGTAATAAAGAGAGTCTTGCACAAATGAAATGGGCATATATAGAAAACTGAGAGTTATTTCAAGAAATAGATTGAAATCATCAACTCTCGTGGTACAAAACTGTACAGTAAAACTATTTTAAAATGCAGTCTTTCTCTTTCATAAGATATTATTAAACGAAAGGCATGAATCGGAAGTGAGAGTTAAACAGTGAAAATACCATGTATACAATGCACTTCCTTTCTTCTCTACAGATGCACTATCTCATCATTACCAACTGACTATATTAGCTGCTGAGAGCCAGAAGGGTGTTAACTCTTGAATATACTACTGCCTCTCAAGCTAAAGCCCTGACCCAGTTCACTTCATTCTCAAGATTCTCTGGACTGGGAAACCCTTCCAATGACAGTTACAAAAGAACAACAAAAGGATGACATAACTCTTGGAATTCTTAACTCAATTTTAAACAAAAACCAGGAAATTAAATTGTACCCATTGCTACCTTTATAGCAACTGGAGTTATTTCAGTATTTATCACCTGTAGGCTAATCTATTGCAGTTCAATACTGATCAATAATGTACTCACTGAACTAAAAGGTTCCGTTGCTATAATCATTATCTGCCTTCTGCAACTCATCAATCACACAAAGGTCCACTGTAAACTACTAACATTTCAGGAAAAAGACATTTTGTTTATACAATGCAATTATACAACATTAAATCTTTGAAGTAGAAATGCTGAACTACACCAGTCAAAATAACACCAGAAATGCTTATCAGAGAACAGAACAGAGAAAGTTGAATCATTCAACCCTTCAGAAATCCTTGTTTTTATTAATACCATACATACAAGTGATCTTACCCTGTCTCTGTTGAACTTGAGGAAAACCCAGCTAAATAAGGTAACTACACACACCCACAGAATGGGGTCTGCAGTGGGTCCTATCAAATATTCCATGACAAGAATGGTGTCAGAACTTTGCTCAAGCTATCCCTTTAGCTCTACCAAATCAAAATGATCATGAAGCAATTGAAGCTTCACCTTTCCCACACTTCAAATTCAGATTAGAATAATATTTAGTGGGTGGAATTGTTAATGCGCATCCAGTCTTACTTCCTGACAGCATAAACAACTTTGGGATCAGATGATAGGACGATGTGAAACCACATCCTCTGAAAAACATAACGATTGTTCAAAATGTGCTGGTACAGAGTACAAATCATACTTAATGTTCATTGAAAAAGGTGTATGAAGTCCATTTTCATAAATTTTTAGAGGGTCAAGGTTCTGTCAAGTGTAAGGGTTTTAAGAGTATTGTCATGTTGCTGGTAAAAGTGTCTTAAGCCCCGTCTCAACAGACACTTTTTAAAACGCTTCGACCGGGTTGATACCGTGTTAGATTTCTTTACCCCTTCCTGTTAAGCCGCTCCTACTGAGGTGTTGACCGGAATCTACCCGGTATAATTTTGCCAAAATTTGACTAGGTCCAACGAGGGTAAAATCACAACTCTACCCCTGCTAATTCCGGACAGCCGTTCTGTTAAGCCGCTCTCGGGGTAGTTTCTGACCGGACAGCTCGACATTGCGCAATGACTCATCGCGGGCGCGAACACGTGTGAGAAACTGGGTTTGTTTACTAATTACTAGTTACTATGGGAACCTACCCGGTTAGGTTTTCAGCGAGCGTCTGTTAAGACGGTGCGCCGGGGTGGACCACCCGTGGTTTTATCACCTGCTGCCCCGCTTTTTTAACCCGGCATCAGTCCCAACTCCGTCCGGACGCGGTCTATTAAAACGGGGCTTTAGCATGAGCATGCCATAAAGCAAATTTATGGTAACTTACTTCTAAGGTTTTGATTGCTCTATACATGTTATACCATTTTGACAATATTACAAGGATTTCTCTCTTTATCAACTAATAAAAAAGTGAAAATGGAAAGTAACTACAAAGGCTAAACCTTCTTTTTTTTAATGAAGTGACTGTATGTACAGGGGAATATCCATTCATGAGTTGCCTCTGTGATTCCCTCTTTGAACTTCTTATGAAAATATTGAATTACTGAAAACTAAAAGCTTTGGTGTAAAAGTTTCATCTCTATATTTAGATCATTCAATTTGTCATGTCTGAATATCAAAGACTATTACTATTACTGACAGAAAAGACTTTTATTGCCCTCATTGTCACCAAAATACAAAGTACTGTGTAATGTACTTTAAAACAAATTGATGAGGGTATACAAAATGAATAATATCTTTTTTACACGTACCGACTGAGCCTGGTGCACATTTTAGTGCTGCACATGGCACTTTGTTTCAATTTGCTAGGTCTCTCCTTCTCACAAGCTCAAGCTACTAGCTCTAACAGTTCTCAGAGAGTTAACTTTAACACACTGGATTGAACATAATTAAATCCACCGATCCCTGACTAAACAGATCTTACTGAAAATCTAATTACTTGTCTCTAACCCAGAACCATATTTGATTGAGGCAGAACCTTTGATGAAATAATGCCAGATTGCAAGGACAAATAAATTTGATAAATAGAAATGAAAAAGACCGAAACTGGTTAACTCTCTTCATACCAACAGTAGAAAACATTACTGATTTTCTAGGTAAAATAATAGCCAATGGTAGTTTCATTATCAACTTGTGGCTTTCAACTATGGTTGTCTACCTACTTCATGAAACATTATTGGTCTTCCATCCATTATATGCTAGTTTTATTTTTTTTAAAGGCCTCTAAAAAGTGAATAAGCACAAAACTTGGAAATAATTCAGCAAACATCAAATATATGACTGCTCTTTAAGACAAGAAGGCCTACACATGTGTATCATACTGATATGTTCATAAGCCTGAAAAAAATTCCAAAGATACTCACGTAATCCTTTTTCAGAAAGATTTCATTGCTGAAGATGCCCCCATCGCTAAACAGTGGTCTACCTCCAAAGCAACAACAGAACAACTCTGAGATAAGTTCCATACCCAAACACTCCACCCAAAATACAAACTCAAAATGACTCCTTGTGTCTATCTAAACTTCCTTCATAGACCAGGGCCACAGACAATGGATGATCCCTCACCCACAACTAATTGAATGGCTCTTATAGGATGACAAAGAGTACTGTCATTAAAAACCTCTTTGTTTTTATGAAGAATTAGAGTGGCGGTCATAAAAAAGCAAATGAATCCTGTGGAAACAGATCCACACACACATAAAGTTCTAGTCATAGCCAAGGTAAAGAACCCATATAATACACTCTGTCACGCTAGCATCCTTGAAATGAAATACCCTAGGACTTCTCCCAAATAATAACATCCACAAAATAACACAATTTTCCTGCTCAAGTTGGAAGAACCAGTCAATGTTATACAGATATGACATCTATGTAACTTTGAATTTTTGATTTATTTGTATGGCACAAAATGTAAGAAAACAACAAATAAGTATCCGTGAACTTTAAAAAAAATAATAAAGATTTTATGTCTAATAACAAAACTTGAACTCGGTTAGTAGATATTGTTCATCAACCTTGGCTCTTCAATTACACATATCATATGTCTTATTACTTTGACTATCACTACCAGCATAAATAATATGATCACCTCAAATTTATAGTACTTGTAATTAAAATTAATAAATGATCAGCAAATATTACCCTCTGTTTTGGGGGTAGCATGGGGCACATTGCAGTCCTAGGAAAATTGAGGGCAACATATCAAATGCCAAATATTGATAACCCATTTCAAGTCTATTTCAGATCGATTCTAGCTAGGCCACATCTTGTTCCACTTTTCAGAAGAAAATTTACACTGGCTGTGTTCACATCCTGACAATGAAATTCATTAGTTAAAGAATCAATAAACATAAACGGTTGCTCTTTTACCAATATCATGCCATTTTAAACAAATATTAAATTCTTATAACATTCCCATCAGATAATCTCAAATTCTTCACTGGATCTCTTTTTGAGATTTTCTTTAGCACGAGCCAAATTCCACAGCCAATTAAGCCTGAATGAACTCAACATCTGTAGAGCTGTTGTGGGCTAGTGGAAAAGTCACCGCACTATGGATCACAAGGTATGAGGTCCAAGTCCCAAAAGATCACTTATGTCCTTTGCCACACTTGACCCAGGTGAGGTAAATTGGTATCTAGCAGGAATTCACTCCTTGAGTTGCTGTAGCACCTTAACAGAATGCTAAAGTCCGGGTAATACTGTTGGAGCACCAAGAGTAAAGTGTGATGACATAAGCGCTATTCAGCAACCCACTACAGTAATATTATTATCATTAACTTTTTCCCCATACCCTTTTTTCTTTTTGCAGAGCCTTTTTTGAAGCTCTCTAGGACCCCGTTCTCATTACGAGATTGGAAAGTGGATCGCTCCATCGTGGATCGCGCCAGGGCGGTCCACTGGCACGCTGCTGGCACGCCACGGGTTCACACCTGCAGAGGGTAGCGCGATCTATCGTCACTCTTCTCTTTTTCAGGGTTCTAACATCTGACGTAATGGGGTCAACGTTTTCGCGCGTAATTCGATTCGACTTAACGCTAGCGATCTATACCGATTGTATACTGTACACTATATGCGAGCTGTTGTAAACACTTCCTCGGTCACGGCGTACTTCCGGCATACTTCGCATCTTCCTGTTCTCACTACAAAAGAGAGATCGATCTAGCGCGCACTAGATCGCGCTATCTCTCGTAGACCACCTCCCAGAGGTGGTCCGGTTTGGGATCGCTGTGGATCGCCCTGGATCGCGGCGGAACGAAGTCGCCGCGTTTTCACCATAGAGGTGGCGCGATCTAGCGCGCGCTAGATCGCTCTATCCCTTGTAATGAGAACGGGGTCTAGCTGAACTGATTCCTGCTCTACTGCTGGTGTATTTTGTTTTTGCTGGATTCAGGGCTTGTCATACCAAAGTTCATGGTATCTTAGACCCCGTTCTCATTACGAGATTAGAAAGTGGATCGCTCCATCGTGGATCGCGCCAGGGCGGTCCACTGGCACGCTGCTGGCACGCCGCGGGTTCACACTTGCAGAGGGTAGCGCGATCTATCGTCGCACTTCTCTTTTTCAGGGTTCTTGTTGCCATGACATCTGACGTAATGGGATCAACGTTTTCGCGCGTAATTCGATTCGGCTTAACGCTAGCGATCTATACCGACTGTATACTGTGCGCTATATGCGAGCTGTATCCTTACATTGTAAACACTTCCTGGGTCACGGCGTACTTCCGGCGTACTTCACATCTTCCTGTTCTCACTACAAAAGAGAGATCGATCTAGCGCGCGCTAGATCGCGCTATCTCTCGTAGACCACCCCCGAGAGGTGGTCCGGTTTGGGATCGCTGTGGATCGCCCTGGATCGCGCCGGAACGACGTCGCCGTGTTCTCACCATAGAGGTGGCGCGATCTAGCGCGCGCTAGATCGCTCTATCCCTTGTAATGAGAACGGGGTCATAGTAGATAAGATTTTCTCAAAATGTATTCTACCAAGGCTGCTTCTCTCAAGTGGACGTATCACAACATTCCTTTAATCAGGATCATCTGGATGAACGATGATCTAACTTGGGATTACAAGCGAAGGCCCTCCCAATCTCCTCTCCCGCAAAGAGGTTCAGAAATCGGATCATGAGATTTAGCGACATGATTCCATGCAAAAAAAAGTAATTAAATGGCTGAAAGACATCACAGTTGCCTCTTGCTCCATGCATGATCAAGGTTGTAATTGCATCACTGAAGCATGACATATAAATCTATAAATAGGACTGAAATCAAATTTTATCAGCTGGGCTAAAAATGAAATGTAGATGTCAATTTGGCTCAGGACTTAATTGGTGTAAGCAATGGGATATCTGACCTCATGGAATAATCTAGGAATAACTCAGTGGAATAATTATTGCCTGATCATGCAGAACACATACTGCATCTTGGTGGACATATTTCTACAACCTTGTATTATTCAGTTCCTTCTCTATAATTATAACAATATTCAGTTTTTAAATATACCGATATGTCCTTTCTGTTGTACAATTCACATAAAAAATACTCCTACCCATCCTAGACAATCTTACTTTTTGATACTCTATTCCATTTATTCTGTGTGTCATGGGTAAGCTAGATTAACAGGTTAATGGGTATACAGTTTGATACAAAGAGTCATATCACTGTGATAAGATGGAATTTTGGTTCCTTCTCATGAAAAAAAGCTTTAAAAATTATCATGCTTAATCATTTCATATCAAAGAACAATACAAAAAAAAAATAATAATCAATATTCTGCTGCTACGGAAACAGTCCCTGCTAGTGTTACAGTACTCATCATGCTAATAATTGATTTTGCTGTATTATATCAATAAAATGTTATCAGTTGGGTATTGTTCATTGATGTCAAAGTGAAATTATTTCTTACATTTTTGCTATGATAATCAATCCTATCCAAATCCCCTACAGTCCATGGTTTCATGGCTCTGACCCTGATCTTCCACAAGTAGAGTATGAGAAAGATAGACTACCTGTAATGTACAACAAGGGAGGGGAGAAGTACAGTACCCTTCCCATGTTAACCCCCTTTCTTTATGTACCTTTCATCATCATGTAACCCTATCTCCACCCAAATCTTCAAATGAATGTGCAAATAATGTAGGATTGGAAGGAGAACATAGCAACCAGATGGATGAATGGGATGATTCATGCATCTTCACACATACCTCACATGGTGACACATACATGTACATGTATACATGTACAGGTTGAAAGGACTTCTATCTTTACTATATATTACATAATCTTTCTTCACATATTCAAGAATTATCAAAATGTGTGGAAATGTGTGGAAATCTGAGAATTGTAAAACTGAATAGCCTTCATGTACTTGAAGATATCAACTTCCAGAGGAGAACAATTCTGGGACATCATGTACTGAGAGCCATAAGAGCATTCTACTACTATTCTTTCATAGAGAGTTAATGCCCTTCTTACTCTCCACAGGCTATACAGTTCTGGTTATCATGTGCACTGATATTGAATCCCATAAGGTTATCAACTTAAAAATCTTTATTCGTAACATAATCTTGTGATACACGTAGTATAAATGATTTATGAAGAACTGAATGAAGGGATCTAGACATACATGTACACAGTCCCTCTGAAAATAGATCATACAAGAGGATATGAATAGCACTGATAGCATTTCACATTTAATAAACAAGTGCTTTTTTTTCAAGGCAAAGAAGAATAGCAAGACATACTTTAGGGGGTTGGAAGCTCAGCTCTGGTATTGGAAACAGGCTGTACACGTAATCTATTACTGAACATGACATTTATACTGGTCTACAAGCCCAGAATCTAAGTCTGGCACTTAAACAAAATATATTGTGTTTCAAGTAAAGCCTACAACAGCATTACAATATTTCTGTCATACAGGCCAATGGGACATAGTCTACAACATAAATAATTCAGACACTGTGTTATGAATTATGACTGATGAAGGTTTATGTCTGCAATCTATCGGGAGGAGCTCTATTTGAATGAGTAGGATGAGACCCCTATGCTCAGTGGAGCATGACAGTGATTCAAGCTGGACAGATGATGACACATACTTCTGTTTCTTTCTGATTGATGGAAGATGAGGTCATATCAGATATGGACTGCTAATAAAGTGGATGACCAACTCAATCCATGCATCTCTATGTATATGGGCCTACATGTATGTGTAGTTTATTTACCCATATTATAACTGATCCACAGACACTTCCCAACATCACATTCCTTATCACAGAAGTACATGGATGTTCCCCCCCCCTCCATTTTACAATTTTAAAAGGCAATCCAACCTTGGTAATAAGATGATTTACATACATGTGAAAGCAAAAAATAAGAAAAACAGGATAGTGAAAGATTGAAAGAAATCGGACAAGGAATAAGAAAGTTACATGTATGGATGTTTGACAAATGAGAATTATGAGATCACTACATCTATGCGAATCTCAAATTGGCAATTCGGTGAGTCGATTGTGACATACTGGCGGGCAACTCTCCCGTTTGTCGTACACAAAAGTATCAATAATTTGCAATTTTATCCAACTGAGTAATACATTTTGAAAAAAATGACATTTTAGTCATTTTGTGTGTTGGAGCAAATGGGAGTTTTCCGCAACTACATCACAGTAGTGACATTTCCTATTAGGCCAATTTGAAATTCCCTTATAATAGTGATTACAACTTTCAAAAATTCATAACTTTCTTATTGCTTGTCCGATTTTGTTCAAACTTTCACAAATCTGCTTCTCTTTCTTTCAGAGCAAATTGTCATTGAGGTTGGATTCCTCTTTAAACATGATTGTTATCTTTGTGCATTTTAATACTTATTTTAAACAATACACATAAATTAGTAATGTTCACACAAATAAACTTGAATGTAGCAGATCTAAGCAAAATATGAGCACAAGAGCCGATGCCATGTCATTGAATTAGCATTTATAGAAAAATTACTTATAACTGTGCCAATTAAGTCTTAATGGCAATAACACAGCACAGGGGAATATATCCAAGCCATATAAATATGTCATCTGCAGACAGAACATCATGCTGGCAACTTCGAAAAACATATTCTCAAGTTTCTTTGGCACACTGTTTTCTCCAGTGGAATTTGAACCCATTTATTTTTCTGATGCCCGGGACTGACTGATGCCTCTTTAGAGCAGAGATTGCATTGTTTTCTATGGCGGAAGTATATGAAGCTCTTCAATATTTCCTTGTCATATCCATGTGATTCAACATACTTAACTATATGTCTCCATCTGCTTGGTCAAGTATTTTGTAATAAAACTCTTAGGGTGCACTGGAAAAGCAATTTAGGAAATTTGATAAGAATGCTCACTTGAATACAAGTACATGTAGATCAACATTTTACATATAATTAGAAACCAATGCAAAATACTGCATTTAGTAGCTTAATGTGCAATTACAGACAATGCTCAACCTCTTTCTTCCTGGTAGGGAGGTGGGGGTAAAGATTCCCCCTTTTTTGGGGGGGGGGGGGGTTGGCAGCTTGTTTCATTAATCATTATACACACAAACTGCATGTACTTGTCAGTAAACTAACGTGCAGCATTTGCACACATTGATTGAGTAACAGAAAAGCAGCACAGAATTAATATTCTTGAAATGAGGCAGTGAATCCAAGGTTTTCCAAGTGAAAAGATAAATGAAAATAGTGACCCATGTTTACAAAACAGTCCCTGCTAAAATAGTCATCTCTACCAGTGACACATCTCTATATGCAAAAGGCCTCTATTTTGCAGTGTACACTGTGTCCCCCAACTTGCAAGCTGCAGACATGTAGGCCTACATGTACATGAAAGTGCTGGGGATGGTAGAGCTTGAAATGTAAACCTCATGAAATAATAGTCTGGTCGGTTCAATTCAAGATACATTTATTATACTGCATACATGTATACATGTGATAAAGTACTCCTAGCATTATCTATGCCTAGTACTTTCCATTTCCCTTACAATTTTTAAGTTTTAGAACTTGACCATACATCGAGATATGGACTTCTTAAATAGACTAGCAGTAGGCCTACAGTTCAACAATAGTGTGATAAATTCAAATACTCTGATTCTCCCTGTTGTTTACAAAGTTCTGTTGAAGAATTCCGTGAAGAATTCTCAAATATCTTCTTCCTCAATGAAGCTTCAAACAACTTCCCTGTTTCTTCTTTTTGTTGTGTTATCATGTCATTTTCTGTTATGTGAAATGTATACATGTACTGTAGCTTGCTAAGGTTAAACATTAGTACATCTGTAATAGTATTTCAAAATGGAAGTATTTATGGTAGAAATTACTAATGGGATGATAATATCTAACCATTGAAGTTGCCAAGAGGAATGAAACTCACAATATTCAAAACAGATTATATCAACAATTTCATTGAAATAATAACAAGTTTGTGGCACTGGATAGCACATTTCGTATGATACATGTATATGAGTCACTTGTACTTTCTTTGCTTAAATTGACAGCTCAGAACATATATAACTGCAAGTTGCATTCCTTTCTGCTTTAAAAACATTTTAGTTACAACTCATGATGCTGATCCCTACTGTACATGTACAACTCAATGGAAATAAAAGTCCACTTCTCCACCTGCACACAGTACATGTACATGTCAACAAATGTTTTGATTTTCGATTTGATCTTTAATCCTGCCAACACTAATTGACATGGGCATTAGTCAGCACTCCATCAGCTTAATTCACAAAAGCTGTTGATGTGTAATGACTTGAGTGGTTAATAGTGTACAGTCAATCAACACTCATGTAATTGGTATTCTAGCAAATCTGGTTAGTATTACAATGGGAATTGTTGGCCGCATACATGATGTATGTGCATGTACCTGTCTGTCCATTCATAATACATTGTACAAGGAAATCCCCAAATCAGCAATTTTTCTATCCTTCCTTGACCTAAAACTTTGAATACTTTATTGTATATTTACTTCTTAAAATTATAACGCAAGGAGAACTCAATGATAAACATTTAAAGGTATTAATACATGTAGGTAAATTAGGTGACACAAACATATTCTGTTTCACCTGAAAGTATTGCATTGATTTCATTCAAACTGGAAAAGGGGATATAGTAACGTACTCCCTCCCAAAACCCACATGCCTCAGTTTGGCCAACTCTCTTTGACTATTCTCTCAGCTGCACCTGTACATGTTGCTTCTTGTTCCCATTTTCCATGGCACAATCGATGGTCAAATGTATTCATGGTCATGCACCTTCCTACACTTCAGGGCATCCTCTTCTCATTTGACTTTCAATGACATTTTACATTAGGTGGAGAGAAAGGCAATCAGTACAGCGTATTGCCCACACAGATCTGGACCAATGTTCTGCCTGCTTGCCTAAAGCAACAAAATATACTCTTGAAAGAAAAGCAACAACCAAACCAGAAATGTCAACTGATGAAAGATTGTTGAAAGTTTTATCATATCACACATCAGTCATCACTTTTATTATTTTCAAACTCATAAGAAAATGTAATTGTGTAAATGCCTGAGGGAAAGTTGCAATGTAACAAGAGCTGGTGAAGTTGTGAAAGGCAAATTCAGAAAATTATTTTACCTGCATATTTTGGCCCATATTTACAAAACTATAGGACAAGAAGCATTCACCTACATTACAATCATATAATGTATATTTACTATTATAACACTGACAAGCTAGAATGTTCTGTAAGATACACCGTAAGAGGCATACTCTCCAAAAGGTGAAGAAAATGTATACTAATTCTTGGACTTGGCAAGCAATTCCTGGACAGGACAGCCTACAAGTCTTAAAAGGAGAGAGAGAGAGACGAGGAGAGCTTGAAGAATGAAGAGAGGAAAATGAATCCATGGCCCGTACACATTACAGTTAGTCTCCTTTCTAAAGTATCTCAACCTCTTTACACAGATCGAAGGTATCATTTGACCCATCATATCACCATCAACCATGATATATGATCACAGGTCAGTGCAGTGCCAGTTCTTTGAGATTCCTAGGTATGAATTTTAGAAGTCTCCCACAACCCCAAGCAACAGTCTTGATTTGGAGATGACTGTCTTCCTATAACTCCCATTCTTTCTTTCTCACTTGATTTACTCAAGATTCTATTTCTTCCTAGGATATGATGAAGATAAAAAAGTGCTATCACAGTATCAGCACTTCTTCAATTGCTCTAATTAAAAGAACATTAACTCAGTTAACTTCCAATGCTTTACAGGCTAACCTCATTTGTTAATGACTCTCTCTCTCTCTCTCTTATGTACTACGTGTATTGGATATGTCATCCAAAATGATGATTTTTTTTCCAGTTAAACTCAATTCACTTTCATTTTTACAAAACATTGATAGAATTGAGTTGACCATACCTGTGTAGATGCCTAGGGCCTATATATGAACAAAATGCACTTCCCCTTCATGTATTAAAGGGAAATCCAACCTTAATAGCAAGTTGCTTTGAAAGAAAGAGGAAAAATCAGAGAAGCAGATTGGTGAAAGTTTGAACGAAATCAGACAAGCAATAAGAAAGTTATGATTTATTGAAAGTTGTAATCACTATACATATGGGAATTTCAAATTGGCCAAATAGGTAATGCCACTGTGATGTAGCTGTGGACAACTCCCCCTCTCGCTCCAATACACAAAATGACTAAAATGTCACTTTTTTCAAAATGTATTACTCATTAGCATCTTTTTCTTTCATGAGGACCTATAACAATATGCTGTCTCCAATATATTTTGAGTACTGCCCCAAGGGTAAAAGCGCCTCGAAGAAAACCGCAAATTAATGATATTTTTGTGTACGACAAATGGGAGAGTTGTCCACAAAAATGTCACAATCCAATCACCAAATTGCCAATTTGAGATTCGCATAGATGTAGTGATCTCATTTTTCAAACATCCATAACTATATTATTCCTTGTCCGATTTCTTTTAAACTTTCACCATCCTGTTTTTCTTATTTTTCTGCTTTCATACAAATCATCTTATTACCAAGGTTGGATTGCCCTTTAAGCAATCCCTGCAATGTTTAATTTCTTACTTCCTGTAGGGAGTGTATGCCTATAGTCATCATATTTTTCTAACTATACATTCTTTTTGTGTTCTCTCTCCTTTTTGTTTTGTTCTACATGTACTTCTCGCTTTAAAGTAACAAATTAAACTGAAGGTGCAAATGTGGACATGAATGACTAGTTATCTCTCTCACAAAGTTAAAATAGATGTAGGTCTCAAGTTCTCAACCATTTATACATAAAATGAAATGGCCAATCGATGCCAATAAAATAATTTCTTGCTGGAAAATTCTTAAAGGAGAGCTTACACTTGTAGGCAGCACAGTCGATGAGTTGTTTCTCTATCAACGATTCCCTACAGGATGTTTATATTGTATGCCCTGTATTGCCCACTTAAGGAAATTGTTTAAATGTGTTCAGGAAATCCCCACGGCCATGCCTTTGGGCAGCATGAAGAAGAGACTTTCCCCTAATGCGTCTCTTACTTGAGTTGATAAAGAAGAGCAAGGGTAGCAAGAAGGGGAATTTACTGAAACGATTTTGGAATTGCTTGTTCAACATAACAAACTAGAGTGCATAAATTAGAAGCACTCCTTTTAACTTATCTCCTCTCTGCTACTAGTATCTCTTTCCTTATCTTATTACATGTACCTTTTACTTCAATGATTTTTCTGCTAAATCAAAGATGATAGTTGATTAGGTTGATCATTATGTAAACATGAAAGAAGAGGGGGAAAGAAACAGGATCAATAGAGAATGTTTAACAAGAAGAAAAGGAAACAAATTATTTGTTGAGGTGCAAAAATCATTTAACATCACTTTTTGTTGAGTTTTGCAACTGTTTTGCAACAAATGTGACTGGAAATCTAGTCTACATGTACATGTGGGTATTTTATGAAAATTACCCTAAATAAATGTTTGAATAGATTTATCTAGAGCAACCATTTGGATTTTTTTTCCCAATGGAAGCAATGAATTATGTAGACATTTCAGAACATCACAAAACAGACTGTACATTTAGATGTTGTACACTTAGGTCTACATGGCAGAAGTTACCATTTTGCCACTATTCTTTTCATAAGCTTGGATCGCAATACCAGATTTCAGAACCCTTCACAAACCCTGCAAATTTCATGGAAAAGGGAGTGGACTCCGACTGACATTTCACAAAAGACACAGACAAACTGAATGATAAAACAGTGGTTCAAGGTTCAGTCACTTGTAAACACATTGTATTGTCAAAAATGACATTTAAGTCTTCAATGGATCAACACACATCATTACACTTCTGCACACAATTCAGATTGTGCATTACACAGCTATACAGGCAGTCTTTCACGTTCAGTGTACACCTGTTGAGTGAACTTCGAGGTCACTCAATGCGTCTAATCGTCCTCAATTCTGTATTCTCTCCAACTCCCTGCTGGCAAAGGCAAGGAGAGGGCAACTGAACACCAAACTATAAAAATAGCATCATGAACAAAAAAGACAGCACATGGACTAGACTGAGAACATTGCAATTGCACCCAGCCGTGATCTCTGCCTATCCACTAACACAAATTCATATTGTAGAGGGTAAAAAGCAGGTGATTTGTATTATTTTGGATAATCAATTTCAATGCAAATGGACAGGTGGACTTCGGTCTCACAACGAAGTTGGGAGCATAAATATGAAATGGTTCCATTTATCTAAATGAACTCCTTCCAATACAAAAGAGAATGTAGGGTTGGTAGTGCTCAGTTACAGTGAAATCTCAATCATGGGAAAATAGCTTTATATTTCAATAGGCCTACTTTCTCATCTTGCTCAAGGCTAAAAGCTATTTTATCCTTTCCTTCTTTTTTTTTTTTTTTTTTTTTTGGGGGGGGGGGGGGAGGTGATATTAACAATTGACGGTGGGGATCATTAATTGTCAAATCAAAAGCTCAAGCTACTTAGCAGTTAGCAATACGCCAAGGCAGCATGCATGTAGTATACAATGCATCCAATGTAACAAAGGCTGATTGTGATCAAACTATGAGCCTTATGAATATTACGCCTTGTTTTTGAAAAAGAAGAAGTAATATACTTTCAAGTGATACATTAATGTATTTATCCATACACGCTTCACAGAGCAATGGTGTTTTGACAATCAATTTGTGCCAGATATTGGTAAAACTGTGAAAACGTTCAAATGAGAACATGATATTAGGGAATTTAATCTTTAGAGGATATGATACACAAGATTCTAATCGTGTGATGATATATCCCATTAGAATTTCATAATTTACATAGAACATAGGCCAATGCCTATTGCGGGGGGGGTGGTGGCAGGGGCGTACACCCAAAGATCTTCCCAAATCAATAAATATCCCTCAAGCGAGGAAAAATTGCCCCTCCTGAGGTGGAAAAAAAATCTGATCTTTTGGTGGGTTTTTTTATACTCTTTTTTTAATTTTCTGAATTTTTATGCTAATATCACCTTGCTGTCTGCTGTGTTATTTAAAGAAGTTGCAGTTCTAAAAAATGCAAAAATAACGTTTGGAAACCACCATTTCTGTACAAAATGTGTCCCCACCATCAACAAAAATTCAATCATCCTTTATTTTATGATGAGGGCATTATTTTCACCCTCATTTTTAAAAGAAGCATAATATCAAATAATCTTCTCAGTAGGTCATGTTCGCATGTCATCCTACCGTTTTCACGGTTTTACAAAAGTCTGGCACAACTAGGTTTTTACATGTCATTGTCAAAATGATGTTGCTTGGTAAAGCATGTACAGAAGAATGCTATCAAGGTATCAATTGAAATATGAAAGCATAATACCGTAATGTCACCAGTGGTGGAGGGGGTTTGACAGTTTTAGATTAATAATTTTCAGAAACTACCATGTTTGTTGAAGAATCACTCACCATTTAATGTTGAAAATGCTTGTGAATAAAATCCACCTAAAATATTGCATCTTGCTTCTACGGTGCGAACGCTACTGCGGCGCTTCTACGAGGCTTCTGCTGCTCCAGCGTCGCCGCACAATGCACCAGTGGTGCTGCATCCTTTGCAAATAATACTGCGAAAGAAAGATAATCTAAGATAAATCACTCTGTTGCATAAAGTATTCACTTAGTACACAGCGCGCTACGTAACCATACGCAGGAAGCTATCTGGCTATCGCATTGTCCTTGCGGAATTGCGCACTGTGTAATGCGCTGTGTCATGATTTGTGTGTTGTAGGAATGGCGCATCAAGACTGGAGCATAGCATTCTCGGCAAAGATTATTGATTTCCAAAGTATTTTTTCATGCAAAAAATTTGTCTGGCCAACATCTATGGAACTAGGCTCTGTTACATCGAAAACAGAAAATATGGTACATATTATTTATTTTGTTTCAGTCTGCGAAAGCGGAAGTTCATGTTTTACAAAAAAATTAGCAGAACATAAAAAGCCATGTTGATAATTCTCTTTGGAAACGATCTTTGCCTGCCGTCATTCTTTGCGCCATCGGCAGCAAGCAAACCGCCGCATAGTTGTTCCTTATTTATTGTGGTACAATATCTGCGAGCCAATCGCATCCGTTCATTTTGCTCCGCAGAGACAAGTGCAGTTGACGCATGGTGTTGCAGCAATAAAGCTGTATACAAGGGTGTGCCAAGACTGGTGACATTACAGTACTTCTACTTTATAGAAAATAAGAAATTATTGTCATAAAGCACATGTACTTTGGTCACAATAACCCTTAAAGGGCATCTGTTTTAGAAAATCATTGTTTTTTCTGGGATGCACTGTATATGTAAAAATTCTTTATTTTCTAATTAAAATTCAAGTTTGTTTGTTTGTTTGACTGATTTTATTGCAATCCACCATTTCAAACAGGTACTAATTGATTTACAAATCTACAATACCTAAGGCTAAATGAGGTTGTCTCCTGAAGGCCTGATAAAAAGTTGATTAGTCTTTTCCTGACATAGGGAGACACTATACTTCACTGAATAATCTTGTTTTCAAATCTCATCCACATTAAGCATCACACTGACTTTGGGAAGTGCTGCATAAATTTACTAAAAATGGACACAAACACACTATACATGTAGAATCTTAATGCACAGGTTCCCTACCCAATTGTAAGCTAATGTATATGTACGCAGTAGCATGGCATCAAAGGCTCACTGGTGATTTACTTCTTTATTATTCATTATGAAAAAGACATTGTAATTCCCATTTTACCCCCCAAAATAAGTATATTCAACCGGTATTGTAGGCTACTGTCTGTAGATCTTATAAAACATCTTTCCCAAATGTTAATTTCCATACAGATACATGTACCCCAAAAAAGTTCTTAAAGGGAAATCCAACCTTTATAGCAAGTTGCTTTGAAAGAAAGAGGAAAAATCAGAGAAGCAGATTGGTGAAAGTTTGAACGAAATCAGACAAGTAATAAGAAAGTTATGATTTTTTGAAATTTGTAATCACTATGCATATGGGAATTTCAAATTGGCCGAACAGGTAATGTCACTGTGATGTAGCTGTGGACAACTCCCCTATTCGCTCTAATATACAAAATGACTAAAATGTCACTTTTTTTCAAAATGCATTACTCAGTAGGATCTTTTCGTTCATGAGGACCTATAACAATATGCTATCTCCAATATATTTTGAGTACGGCCCCGAGGGTAAAGGCGCCTCGAAGAAAACCGCAAATTAATGATATTTTTGTGTCCATAAAAATGTCACAATTGACTCACCAAATTGCCAATTTGAGATTCGCATAGATGTAGTGATCTCATTTTTCAAACATCCATAACTTTTTTAGTCCTTGTCCGATTTCTTTCAAACTTTCACCATCCTGTTTTTCTTATTTTTCTGCTTTCATACAAATCATCTTATTACCAAGGTTGGATTGCCCTTTAACTAAGCTTCAGTGGGTATTACATGTACCAACAGATAGGCTGTTTGAAACCAGAGCACTCAAACTTATGTATTGCAGATAACCTCGCACTCTGTACCTTCATACCAGAAGGAATTGCCTCCCATAGCAAGTGTGTGATCTCTAGCACATATGTGTGCTGGAAAGGAGCAAGATCGCCAGCCAAAAACAGCCTGAAAATTTCACTTGATCAAGATGATAAAGATTCTATTGAAGAATCTGGCACTCGGAAATCCAATATTCTATCATCCTACATATAAAATGTAGAAGGAAGTATTTTCTCAAAATTTTGCTGCTTATATTGGTGTTTTGACCTCTTCAACTTAGAGGTCGTGATCGCCGCCGAAATTGACACAGCCCCACATAGTGATGGTTCCGTGAGTGAAACCAGAGGGGCTTTTTGAAAGCTCATTGCTTAATTACATGTACATGCATGTACTGTAGCATATCAGTGAACAAACTCACATGTTTGAACGTGAATGTTTTTTGAATTATTCTGAAAGCTTATTAATAAGTTTAGTTTAACTTGAAAAAGATAAATGCACTGAGCCCTCTTATTTTCAATGAAAAATACTCACTTCCTACATTCTTTCATGTATCATATTTGTAATAGAAGTCAAGTTTGATGAAGACTTTAATTGAGCATCAATAAAGTTTCCAACCTATCTACATGTACATGTACCTTAATGCACTAAACAATCATTTTAATTATATTTGGGGAAATAAATAATAGAAATAAACTCAAACTCAAACACAAAGTGTCACATCAGAACCACCCAGGATTTCCAGCATACTAGTATCACATAAATGTAAGCAGCAGTTCAGTACCGGTAATGATTTTTGCCATGGATGCTTCATTATGGTCAACAGCAATTCAATAATGTGTTCAGTATAGTCTCATGTTCTCCTTGTATCAAAAAGGTTTATCCAAGATCATGTGGTATTCCATCAATGATTTCCGGTGAATTTTAGTGTAAATATCTGTAAGGTGCGAAGTCCAAAATAAATAAAATACACGGCCAAAGCATCCATAAGCTAGACTAGTGCCGACCCGGCGCTGCGCTACGACAGTGAGGTCAGCATTTCTCATGCAAATATACATGTGCAAGGTAGGCGAAACCTGATTATACCTGCCAAATTTTGTTTTTGTTTTTTTTTCCATTTTTATTCGTTCAATTTTTACAATTTTAGTAGAGCCTGGGAGGAAACCTCTTTAGCAAACTCCGAAGGTGGTTTGCATGGCTAACAGTACGTGGGAATGGGTGATGTGTAGATCTAGATTTTTTTGTTGCTATCATTCTCTGCATGCCACATAGCTGTACATGGGATGAATATATGCATCCCATGTAGAGCTCTGTGGCCAGTCCCAGATTGATAAGTTACAGAGCTTACCAGCATACAGCTAGCATTTACCATGTTTACTTAAGTTTAACTTTGACAGATATTTTAATTTTCAACAAAACTCATCAGCTCATAGTGCATGATTCAATGAAAGGTTGTTATTTAATATGTTGTCAAAATTATAAAATTATACCAATAAAAAAAAAAGATCACATAGGTCTAATTATTACAACATTCTTCTTTCATATTCTTAAAAGACAAGTTGTAACTTAATAATAAGAACTGTCACTGTTGATTGTCACTTGTCTTTCCACTTCAGAAAAGATGTGATTGGCTAGAACAGTATGGTAGTGGACCCTATTTCCGAACACTTTCCACAAAATCAACCATAGCAAATAAAATATTACATGAATATCTGTCAAACTCATAATGAATGCTCAAAGTCCTACAGAAAAGAAGTTGATGGAATTTGAAAAAGACAACTTAGATTTAATACGATATTCCCTTCCAAGCAAACCCCTTCCCAACGACACAACGTTTTGGTCCCTCGAAAAAGGTATTGTATTACCGAACGTATGAAATCTATGGGAAAAAGACACAACCTACCCCGATTTGGGGCCAACGGGATGAAGACTGGGGGTGATGAGAGAGCAGGTTATAAGATATTACTTTTTTTTTTGTTACCTCATTTTATGATCTTCTACCCTGACGTGTTCTTTGCTTCAATAGTGTGGAGAACATACACGTAAAGTCAAGGATTGTAATTCCGAACAGATTGTATTACCGAACGTGTACAGTTAAGCGCCCAAAATGGGTTTTCATACGCGTGGGATTACGCGTATGAAAACCACACTATTGAAACAGAGGTTGTGTCTTTTTCCCATAGGTTTCACACGTTCGGAAATACAGTACCTTTTTCAAGGGACCAAAGTGCCACGTCGTTGGGAAGGGGTTCACTCGGAAGGGAATATCGTATTAAATCTACATTTTCTTTTTAAAATTCCATCAACTTCTTTTTCTGTAGGACTTTGAGCATTCATTATGCAAGATTGATGGATATTCGTTTGATATTTTATTTGCTATCGTTGATTTTCTGAAAAGTGTTTGGACACTGGATCCACCACCATATAGTCCCACGCGTATGAAAACCATTTTAGGCGCTTAACTGTACACGCGTTCGGTAATACAATGCTGTTCGGAAATACAATCCGTGACTATACAGCTGCCACAAGCTGCAAATTCAGTTTTAAGCATTTATCCACTTATACATTTATATACAAGCTTATCTGAAGATAACCTTGTACTCCACACTAGCTTTTATGGGTGAATCACTTATACATGTACAAGCTTATCTGAACTTCTGAAGATAACCTTGTACTCAGACTAGCTCTTTTATGGGTGAATAGGCTTCAACAGCTTTTGTGTGTATCAGCAGGCCTTTTTCCAGGCTAGATCATTCATACAGGAGAGGAAAATAATTATTTGAAATGTCACTTTCAATTCTGAATCCCCTAATTTGTGGCACAGTAAGAGTCCATGAATCAGGTAATCTAGCAAATTTAAGAAAATTAAATCTTGCTTAGAGCAATTTTGTTGTCTGTTTTTGATTGCTGCAACAGTGAATGTTGGACACTGTCCCACATAGGCAAGGGCCTATGAGTGGCATCTATCCATAACTAACTGCTAACTAACCAACCTCTTTCTTGCTCGTATCAATCTCTCGTATACTATCGTATGCATCCGACACATCCAAATCCCCATCCGTTGTGTCTCCTCCTGCTCCTTGTCTTATGACGGTCGCTGCCATCGTTTCTCCCCCAGACGCTCGGCTAGGACAACTGCAAGCAAATGCTCGAATTCCAAGACGGTTATCGTGATTAAATACTAATTGCTATGGTACTTTTTAAGCGCCTTCCAATAATCACCTGCTCAACAGCTAACTCCAGTAATAATCACAGAGGTGAGACAAATTAAATTGAAGAGAAATATTATAATTATTCATAAAACTACAATTTATCGAAAGCCCTAGCACCCGTCGCGACGCGTCGCAGCTCTAACGTACTGAACACCGCGTATGCGCTGCGCATTCTATACGCGCGTACGCGTTCAACGAACAATACACGGACGTACTTGCATAAAATGCATACGGACCATAGACGTATTATAGATACGGACAGATGAAGTTATCACCCCGGACAAGTGTACTACTAACCCCGCACACCCCGGACACCCTGCCCGGACAACTAATTGGCGGATCCTAATGAACGCACGGTACAAGAAAAAAGAGTGCAGAAATCGGTATGCCCCTGCAAGTGAATCCTGTTACACAAAATGACAACTACATGTACGGTAGGCCTTCTTCTGGATATAATTAAAGACCAACGTCAACTACCCTAACTAGCCTCAAGAAAAAATTTCCCCTTGAAAAATTAGCCCTAAATAAACTAGACACCTACGGCATTCAAAAATTACCAATTTTTACCCCAGACAGACAACTATAATGTTTGTACTATTGTAGGAAGTGTGTGTTTGTGGGGGGGGGGGGGGGGGGACTATCATTCCAAAAAATAATAAAATCAGGAGAAAAAAAAGGGGGATTGTTCAAATTTACTGACGATAAACAACAACGGCTTGGGAATGTTTATTTGTAGTTATTTATAGTTTTACACACAAATGATGAGAAACCAATATAGTGATTAGATTAATAATTTGATATAAACAAAATGAAGATGTATAGGTTTCAAGGTAGTGAGCACACATTGTACAATGTCGGTAACCCTATCCTTTGTTGTTCACTGGGGGGGGGGGGGGGCTTGGGGGGCTGCAGCCCCTCCAAAAGGAAAAAAAATCGAAATTACCTACCAGATATAAGTCTAGATTTGTGACAAAATACCATTTCCATTAAAAAAGGTTGATTTTTTTTCCCGCTCGCTTCGCTCGCTCGCAAGTATTCAGAAATTGGGCCACGTTTGCCTATGTTCATGCAGCCCCCTCAAATTGTTTGGCTCATTACGCCACTGGTTGGTGGTGGTGGTTTTACAGACGTGTATCAATCAAATATGATTATTTTCTGGGACCGATCTCTAATGTCACCATCCGAAAGACGTGACCATGGTGATTGAGATTCGAACCTGGGTCCAATCAGAGAGCTGACCGTAGACGCTACCGCTATACAACTCCTACCCCCCTCCCCTCCTTTAAAGTAGTCCCATAATTTTGATTTTACCCTGCATCCTATTGTGTATCGTTTGTTCACCATAATCATAATCATCAAAAGCACGAAACTTAATGCTTTCATACTGAATTATGTACAGGAAGAAACAAATATCTATTATTACCTCATCCCCTCCCTCCCCTTCCGTCTTCTTCACTTCTTAAAAATGAGATGGCGCTATTCATTTCATTTCAGAGAGCTATTCATACATACATACAAATCAACTAGCTTTGTTACATTTTCATGTCAGTCACTGATCCACTTCTCCGGATTAACCAAAGTCCAGCCGCGTTACACTACGATCCGATCTAATTACAATATAATTTGAAGTTTTGTATTTTTTTTCTATATATTGATCAATATGTATGTATGTATGTATAGCTCTCTGAAATGGCGATTCTCTGCTGGTCGGACCTTTTCTTTGACACTATAAGGCTTTCACTACCATGTAATTGCGATTTTATTATTCTAATCACTGAATTGTGACTCCAATAAGGAATAATTTACATGTTTAAAGTGTTCTAATATATGATTATACTATAACTTCTTTCAAATTCAGAGAGCTATCGTATCGTATAGGTTGCGGTAGCGGTACGTCATTCAGGAGAGGGGGGGGGGGGTATGGTCAAGACCATAGGTCAAGACAACGCTACGGCAAATTGGCGGTGACAGAATCCTTGACATTGATTCCCCTCATGAATCTATTTATTTTATATAAAAATGTACAATCAGCCAAATACAACTGCTGTACAATAGATTTATGATATACAATTTTAAAAAAAGGTGAGGTATTCATAAATAATTATAATTATAATAAACATTATAAATCGAAGCAATAAAATAGATGCTCAGAAAAGGTATTCTATTTCAAAATGTTATACATTTGGCTAAACTGCAAACAAAATAAATTCCTTAAATTTTGGACAAAATGATCAGCGCTTCGTGCACAAATATCAATGTTAATTTTCAATAACAACGATAAAAATTGTATTCACATCTCTGTATACGAATATCCCTAATATCATTATTAGAAGAGTACATTCAAATGCCTATCAGCCATAATACTTTCTAACACCTTTTGGACCGATTTTTTTCCCCACAAAGTATTTTTCATACATTTACTTTCAACGAGATTACTAAAACCTATTATTAGTGCTTGGGGGTTTGACAATTTTATTAAAATTCTAACATTGCGATATAATAACGGGTACCCGAGTTCAAAATGATCATCTAGATTATGATTATTATCAATTCACAGGACAACACACGACCCGTCTGGACATCCCGAACTGAAATGATAAATCATACACAATGAAAAATCAAACAATAATTCAATAATTCCACCGACATTCTATGGTTTGCTGTTTATTCAGCCTGTCCATGAAAACAACCCCAACTCTGAAGCAATTCAGTTCACGAGAGAACATCTCGAGGGGGTAAAGCTTTATCATGAATTCGTGCTATTCTCCAGTTCCTTAGTAATCCTCTTTCCTTGTTGCTCAGGCTAGTCAGGTATGTAGAAATACTAGTATATGGATCGGAGATCGGCCATATAGAGGATTACAAAGTGGGGGCGGGTGAGCCGGGGTTCTGTAGCCCGAGAATTTTAAAATCGCTAATATACGGGCAACCGTCAAATAGTGCATAGGGTAGCAATGTGGTCTGTTGTGTAAGTTTACATCTTGTTTACATATCATTTCAATGACCAAATTTCACTCTCCTTTTTTTCTCGCTCACAAAATTAGAAACTATAGAAAGTTGTGGCAAAAGACGTCAGAACCCCGCCCCCCCCCCCTGCCCCTTCCACAACACTCCTTTTCCATGTTTTCAGATTCGTTATACAGATTAAAAAGACAGAGTGATATCGTAAGCCTCGTCGTTTTACTGTAGGACTTGGTATATAATTATTGTGGTAGGCCTATATGAAATCAGTGAGATGAAGTAAAATCAGTTCGAACAACATTGATCGACACTTTAGAAACTAAACTTATCTGTTAATGTTTGATGGAGATCGAGAGATAATTAATGACGAAAGAGAGTAACCAGGGAACTGTTTGGTGTAACAAAGCAAAGCTTTTAGAGAGTGGCAACGAAGCTAGAGAGGACAGGCAAAATGTTGTGAGATCTAAACAAGAGGTTGAAAGGAAGAAAAATATAGTGTTCATCATGCATCACAACACTAACACTAATGATGTGTACACGGTGATGATAATGATGATGGTGATGGTGATGATGATGATGATAATGATATTATAATGATGATGATGATGATGGTGGTGGTGGTGATGATGGCGATGATGGTGGTGGTGATCATGATGATAATGTTGGTGGTGGTGATCTTGATGATGATGGTGGGACCGAGGAAAGCTTAAGACTGTGTAATCAATTATAAATATATCATAACAATTATAACATTTTGATTGGGGACCTCTTCTGCATGTATATTTCTCTTGGCAAATCCCTCTTCGTTGCTATGACGACAGTCCCTCTCCAGCCCCCCCCCCCCTCCATCCTTCATGCGAATGAATACCCCTGGAATCTTCGAATGCCAGGGGCGCCATCAATACTCATTATAATACCTGCACTGCATTCTCCACCCATCCTACTCCGCAATCATGCTGATTTGTTGCACCCATGCATGCATAGATCCAAGATTCATGCAGTAATCATTTCGTCAACCCCAAAAGGGAGTGGTTTGGACATAATTATATGAGTACAGAGATTTGTACATTCATCTTTCCAAAGCACTGTATTCTCCCAAGTGTTGTAATGAATTTGTAAACATATGACCATACACATGCAGCCATAAATAGTTTCTTCTAGAATAATGACATCTTGATAATAATGGCATGCTTCCCTTTTGAGCCTCTTTTTATTTTGGATGTATTAAGATAGTATTTCGGTATCATATCAGAGCAAAGAGACAATATTATTATGATGTATATCATTTCGTTGATTATTTTATCATACAGCTATTTATTCTTCACCACGATGAGGATGACACTTTTGTATAGATATATTACGATTATCCTGAAATTTCAATGGACGTTATTCCACTTCCTTTTCACAAGGAGGACGTTGAATCAGGCGTGATATATAAAGTTACTCAATAGCATGGGCGCAAATCCAGGGGGGGGGGGGACAGGGGGACATGTCCCCCACCTTTTTGAAGATAGGCAAATGCCTCCCCCCCCCCCTTTTTGAATAACCTTTTCTTTTTCTTTTCTTTTTCTTTTCTTTGTTTTTTTACTTGTGTCAGAGAATTTTGGAGGCAAATGCCCCCCCCACCTTTTTGAATAACCTTTTTTTTTTTTTTTTTTTTTTTGTTGCCTGTCAGAGAATTTTGGAGGCGAATGTCCCCCCCCCCCCCCTCGAATTTCCAAATGGATTTGCGCCACTGCTCAATAGCATTTTATTTCTTATTCCATGCTGTGTACCATCGGATCACTCATGGTGTACAAAAAAGAAAGATTTTGTAACTTGGCATAATAGTGAATCATCAAACCTGATATGACTATGGCATAGAACACAACTTCGATCAAATTGGTATTAAAAATAAATTTCTAATTCGATGAATTTAACATGATTGATTTTAACAGTGCAATTCAGTGTACAACGCACCATAATAAAAATAGGGAAAGAGAAAATGATTTGCCATCGAGATCCGGTTCGTCTTTTTTTTTTTTTTTTTTTTTTGGTACTTGAAGCAGGCAGATGGTTTGAAATGACATCTTAATACTTTCTTTCATCCACAGCGAAAGGAGAGATTCTTTACGCTAAGCGCGCAATGTTTGCGGATATTGGAAAAGATGTCGGATATTAAAAGTGGGGTGGCACTGGGTGGTATCAGTTCATTACTCTCTCATGCTGGCATCATGTCGTCGCCAGCATCTGAAGATAAGACTGGTGAAACTAATCTTGGATATAAAGTTACCTCTTGCCTAAAACTAAACACACTTACCATTTCTCTGTTCGTTTCGTGTATGGCCGCGCCACTTACACATAGGATGGTATAGGCAAGGAGGTACCTCTTAAAATAGGCTTATGGTGCAACTCTCTCCTGTACAGTTTTTATTAAATCTTAAGTTCGTTACATTTCTTTAAACTTCCTCAGCGGCTGCAATCTTCTTTTGTCTTTTGTTTTTTTGTTTGTTTTTTTTTTGGTATTGTTTTAGTTTTATGAAAAACAGAATACGAAGCAAAGGAGAAGTGAAGTTACAATACATCATTCTCTATAGTTCGGAACTAAATTAGTCTTTATTTTCCCGTTATAATAAATATTTCTGAAATTTCTGTTATCTAGAATCTCTGGACAGTGGATGACAAGTATCGGGGCTCTCTAAAATTTCACAAAATAAATAGGATGGTTTGATGCACTCTGTATTTCCTTATTATTGTAACCGTTGACATCCGTGTGTGGTCACATATTGACATGGATAGGGTCTAGATAATTAACATTACGTCAGTTTGCATCGAAGTATTTTTTTTCAAATCCATTCTGCATAAAGTATCATTAATATGTTAATAATCATTGAAAATATAAATAACAGGAAGTGGTACCTGTAAACTTCATTCGTATGTTATCAGACTCTACCTGTAAACACAGTTACACACAGCCTTCTGGGAAGATTTTTGCATTTTAAAAACAACCATATTGTCCCAGATGACATAAAAAATACTCAAAATGAACGTATCCAGGACTTTTGTCGAAGATTATTTGTATAGCATTTCACACTGTTTTATCTCCAGTTTAAGGGAAGAACATGGGTGTCGATCCCGGGGGGGGGGGGGGGGGTATATATCCCCCCCCAAAAAAATGAGGTGGGGGATGGCCTGTATTATCACCCCCAATAATTTTGGATGAAATAGATAAGAATTATGATACATTAACTTAAAACTAATAATTATCCAAACTCATTATGTTTGATCTTGAAATACCATCACATTTTTTAATGATTAGAAGTAATAGGCCAGGGCCCCGTTACATAAAACTTACCATTAACGGTAACTTTGCCATCAATGGTAACTACCATGGAAACCTTGATTTTGATTGGCTGTTGAGTGATGTTACCATGGTAGTTACCATTGATAGCAGAGTTACCATTAATGGTAAGTTTTATGCAACGGGGGCCAGGAGCCTGTCCCGAAATAGTCACCCCATTTTACCCATAATCTTTGACCCCTTAAACTTACTTAGACCATCTAAGTCATTGACAAAAAGGTTGTCAGCCTGAACATAGCCGCCGGGTTTAGCCCCCAGAGCCCCCAAAAGAGACCCCAAAGTCGGGTCGATTTCACCCCATCTCCCCCATGTACCAAACTTTGTCAGGAGGAAGCAGGATGACTGGACATTACAAAACACCCCAAAAAATGACAAAAATTTCCGTCGGGATGGGGTGTCAGACGGCCCCTAAAAATTGGGGTAAATTTTTCCCCTCGAAGCCCAGGGACCAAATTTTGTCAGAAGGAAGAGCTATGGATGTACATTCCAAAACTATAAAAACTGACAAAATTGTCCGTCGGAAAGGGGGTTTCAGACCCCCACAAATGAAAACCCCAAAGTGCCCTTTGACAACGCTTTACCCCCCCCCCCAAAAAAAGCTCTATATATGTAAGAAAAAAACATTTTCTTACCTTCTGACTATGATAACTCAAAAGTGTTTCATTCAATTAAATTCAAACTTTCATAACATAGTTTTGAGTATAATAATCTTCTTGCGGTGTAATTTGGTGTTAATTGGTCTTTTGATTTAGAAGTTATTAAATTGTGAAAAATGTATTGCTTTCTCGAAAGTAGCTAAAATATTGTCAGGATTATGTAAACACCCATTGTCCCTCTTCACCTGTTTGACAAGGCATAACAGAAGAGCTTTTCAGGTATCTGTGGTATGTGACTGACAGGCTGAAATGTACTATTCATGTGTTAATTGCACAGATACAAGCAAGCTTCTCTATTATGCCTTGTCAGATCGACAATGGTTGTATTTAAATAATCCTGACAGTATTTTTGGGGCTACTTTTGAGAAAGCAATACATTTTTCACAATTTAATAATTTATTAATCAAAAGACAAATTAACACCAAACTGCACCGCAAGAAGATTATTATACTCAAAATTATGTTATGAAAGTTTGAATTGAATTGGATATTACACTTTTGAGTTATCATAGTCAGAAGGTAAGAAAATGGTTTTTCTTTACATATAGAGCATTTTGGGGGGCAAAACGTTGTAATAGGGCACTTTGGGGTTTTCATTTCAGGGGGTCTGACACACCCTTCCCGATGGACAATTTTGTCAGTTGTTTGTGTTTTGTAATGTCCAGTCATACTGCTTCCTACTGATAAAGTTTGGTGCATGGGGGAGATGGGGTGAAATCTACCCGATTTTGGGGTCTCTTTTGGGGGGCTCTGGGGGCTAAACCCGGCGGCTACGTTCAGGCTGACAACCTTTTCGTCAGTGACTTAATTGGTCTAAGCAACTTTAAGGGGTCAAAGATTATGGGTAAAATGGGGTGACTATTTCGGGACAGGCTCCCAGACTATAAGGAAATAAGAAATGCCATAATTTCAATGTGAAAATATCAAAGAAAATTCGTTCGCTCGCATTGTTATTCTCAATTAAGGGGTTCCATCCATTGGCGTAGATCAGTGCATTCCTTCTTTTTTTATCAAAGACCATTTTGAGATGCTCTAAACTGTAAGTTTTATTGACAGATTTTTGAAAAAGTCCCTGGTGTGGGAGGGGGGATACCCCCCTTCCACACCCTCCCCTGCTCGGTCGCTTCGCTCTCTCGCCCGTCATCCCAGACTGTACACTACGTATACCAAAAATTATGATTTTCTTTAATTTCCAAATTTTTACATCATTGACTTCATTGTACCTTAAAATATCATTACGTCCATTTGTTATATCTAACTCACCCCTGAATGGCTAAAAAGATGATACGTTATATCTCGAAGCTAATGTATTTCTATTATTCCACTTTAACTTTGAATGGCTTTTTCTCTCTTATCATATATCAAATACATTATGAAACAGTTATTATTCCTATATCTTAATTCTTTCTTCAACCAGGTTAAAAATAAGCACACAATATGTTCAGTAGACCTATGGGGTAACATTCTGTACCACTCATTTTGAGTTTGTGTATACTGTGGTAATTAATGGTTAAGACAACGTTATCTTTTTAAATACGTATATTTCTTATATGATCCTTCATTGATCAAGGTATAGCTATATAGGTACAAGTGGATGTATGCAGAAGTTTTTAGTTTATTATGTAGAGATACACATGTAGTTCTAGGGAACATATTCTGAAAATTTGAAGGTAATAGGAGTAAGGAAAATAAAGTTATGTGAAAAATACAAAAAAATTGTTTTGTAATATATTGTTTTCAACCAAATGACCTTGAGCGTGACCCTGAATCTGTAAAATAATGCCCAATTTCAAATTCTGACGTTTCAAAGGAATTTTCAGTAAAGTTTCAACAATGATCTCAAAGAAAACATCAAATCTTGAGAAAAAAGGGTACAGTCTCCCCTTAATGATCAATACATTCAAACATCAGAAGTCTCTTAGGTGTTATCATGCTTGATAAGTATGAAGTGAATTAGTCTATATCTGATGTTCTATGTTACGGAAGATTTCGACAACACATGAACAAGTCATATACCGATTCATATAATTCAAGCCAACAACGTGTTTCACCCTTTAAAGAGTAATAATATATCCTTCTCAGAGAGAACACATGGACGATTCAACTCAATATATATGTAAATTAATTTCGTTTTGAAGATATAAGGTTACAGTTGTCTTTATTGTCCTCTATTCGCCTTGTATGCCGACTATAGCTCTTTCATTTAATTGATTCTGAGCATAGACATTCTTGCTTGGAGGAAAGTAGTGAGAGATAATAGAATACATGTATGTACCATGATGTCTATGAATTCCTTCAGATATGGGTAAAGTGATAATAATGAGAAAATTAGATCTGGGGAGCTGAAGGTTGAAAATGAAAAACTAAGTAGGAAAGCATGCTAACATAATAACAACCATGATAACATCATTTTTTATGCTGCTACTTACATGCCTACTCTCGTGGGCTATATCCACCTCCTTGGCTGACAATTTGGACATTTCGAACCTCTATATCTCGTCTTAAATGAATGATGTTTGTTTCCTCCTCTGATTATACACTATGACTATATAACCGGTATGTGCGACTATTTGATGTTCGATAATGACAACAGACTGAGCTTCTCAGCAGAATTCGTTGGACATCTCCTCTATAATTATGTGCAGGTCAAATAGATCTCTTTCCTAATTATATGTGTCGGTTAGCGGACGAAGATGTAATATTAGGCGTTCGACGTCGTGAAAACAGGTGGCGCGAAAGAGATCGTGGAGTAGAGGCCTTTCTCGTGGGTTGTTTTTATCTCAGAGAGTGATTTATTTCCTCGTATGACAAAGTGAGTAAGAGCAAAAGAAATTGATGCTTAACAGGCTTTGATTTCTTAAGCCTCAGTGAAAAGAATCCCTTGATTGAACAATAGCCTGATCCACCGTGGCCGTTTGAGTGCAGCAATTATTATAATGATTCATTTAAAGAAGAGTCTGCCTGCATAGTCAAGAATCGCGCGATATTAGCACCTCCTTTTAACACAAGCAATTATTATAATAGACTATTCAAGGCAGTAGCTTTATCAAACATGACGAATGATAGTAACTCAACTTCTCCTTCTCCATGATCCTCACAAAGTGATTACTGTGGTGAGAATCCTAACTATATGCATGGGTACAAATGAAAATACATTAATAACGCGCTAGAAAGCAAATGGATTTCGGCGCACCCTCTTAAACCGCAGTTTCTTTTTCTTATTCATTGGCTGACGTCAAAGTGCGTGGTACTCTGAATTATGAAAATGGAATTTGGCATTTCATAAAAAGACATTCCAATGTAGCATACATCAGAGTGGAGTGTTATCATGCCTTCTCGCCCACATATTTCTTTCTGAATCAGACTGAGGTCAGATTCAGGTTCATGGGGTCTACCTTATAATTTTGCTTGTCATGCTAATATAGGCCTAAATACATTGAGGCGTTTACTAGTAGTTTAGCGTTCATATTCTATCTACTATTAGGCCAGGAGCCTGTCCAGAAATAGTCACCCCATTTTACCCGTAAGATTTGACCCCTTAAAGTTAACTTAGAAAAGGTTGTTTGCCTGACCGTATAGCCGTCGGGTTTAGCCCCCAGAGCCCCCCCCCCCCCCCCAAAAAAAAAAAAAAAATAAGAGACCCAAAGTCCGGTTGATTTCACACACCATCTTCTGGACATTACAAAACATGTCACCAAAAAATGACAGAAATTTCCGTCGGGATGGGGTGTCAGACGGCCCCTAAAAATTGGGGAATTTTTTTCCCCTTGAAGCCCAGGGACTAAATTTTGTCAGAAGGAAGATGTATATTCCAAAAATATTAAAACTGACAAAATTGTCCATCGGGAAGAGGGTGTCAGATCCCCTGAATCAAAAACACCAAAGTTCCCTTCGACAATGCTTTTTATCCCCCCCCCCCCCCCAAAGCTCTATCTTCCCGATGGACAATTTGTCAGTTTTTGTATTTTTGGAATGTATATCTATAGCTCTTCCCTGGGCTTCAAAGGGGGGGGGGGGATTTCCCTAAGTTTTAGGGGCTGTCTGACACCCTATCCCGACGGAAATTTTTGTTACTTTTTTGTTCTGTAATGTCCAATCATACTATTTCCTATATACTGGCAAAGTTTAATGCATGGGGGAGATGGGGTGAAATCGACCCGACTTTGTGTTTTCTCTTTGGGGGCCTAAACCCTACGGCTACGGTCAGGCTAACAACCCCTTCAGTCTAACTAACTTTAAGGGGTCAAATCTTATGGGTAAAATGGGGTTACTATTTCGGGACAGGCTCCCAGACTATATATTGTGAACAATAAACCAAATCATCGCGTTGATGGAGGTAGTCTGTGCAGACAAATAGTCATTGCTATAATAGTATATACTCACCATCATTAAAAAAAAAACATACTTCAGCAGTCATTGCCAATACCATTTCAATAGGGGGAGGGGGTGGGGCATTCGTTTTCCCGAAAGTTCATTTAAATAAGATTGTAATTCCGAAACACAATTTTCCATCCCAGGGGGTTCATAATTCTGAAAATGGAATAAGGTTCATTATTCCGAAGGTTTCGGAATTCATTAGGTTTTATCTCATTTTCGAAATTATGAATGAACTTTTCGGAATTATGAACCTTCGGATAAACGACATGCATGTACCCAACGTTTTGATCCTGCCATGTGGCATGTAGCAAAACTCAGTAGTATACTTTTGCAATATTCACGAAAATCCCGATTTAAAGATTCTCTAATGTGTGATTATAAAAGTCAAAAAATTGCACCTAAAGGTGCTGTTAAGGAGACAGTGATGACACAACTATGCAATCAGGGGTGGAATGGGACTATATATGCTATGTTCCATGCAGGGCGGGTTCGGAATCGTCCATTACTGCAAGGGGGCGAATTTTTTCCCGACATCAATTTTCCCGCAGAACAGAAGTACTTTCCCACGGGAATCCAGCCACCTTCTTGGGTCTTTGATTAAAAGGCATCATCCTCTAAATGTGGATGGTATTGGGCCCATTCCCCACCCCCCCCCCCCCCGGCTCTGGACCCGCCAATGTGTTCCAGTTTTTTTTAAATTTGAACAAGCAACTCAACCCCCTCCTCCTCCCGACCCGTAGTCAACTTAATTGTTCTTCTGGAAAGATCCTCAAATTTCCCGACTCCCGATCCTCTCCTGCATGTAATAGTTTTGTTTTCATGGTCATTATATCCAAGATGAGTATATTCAAGAGTCTATAAATAAACAGCAACGTGCAATAATGAGGTTAAGGTTTGTATCTGTAGCCTCAGATGTCACGTAGGCTACAACACCCTTTCAAAGCGCAAGACTTGGCATTAGCCATTATAGGGTAAAAATATAAAGAAAGGGGTAGCAATAATGGATTTGTGGAGATCTAGTAGGCACTTTACTCTGTAGGCAAATATGAGCCTATTTTATCTGTTCAGTTTTCAGTCTATCGCCCTCACCCTCCCCTTCATGAAAAGGCTGGATACGCCATTAAAGTTCGGGACGGGCATCGAAACCTTATGATTGATATCCGATATAAATTTTATCTGCAATTTAGGTGAACTTAATTATCACTTAATCTTTTTAGGGAAGTTACATTTTAAAGGTCATTATACAGAAATGCAATGGCAAGTATTGATAACGGAGAAATACTTATGTATTTAATATAACAATTTATTAGCCCCGCCTTCTCCCTGAAAAAACCTAAAAGCAATAAATTATTTGAAACGTAAACAATCACTATATAATACTCCTGAAATCTCATAAAGCATAGTCATTTTCTCAAAATTTAAATAAATCTTTCGACTGTGATGTAATTGGAGACAATTCTCCTATTCGTTGTGCATTTCAATATCATTAATTTCGGGTTTTCTCCTGTAACCTTTTCCCTCGGAGCAGTACTACAAATGTATTATGGATATAATACTTTTATAGGTCCTCAGTAAACAAAAAGATCCTATACAGTCATACATTTGGGGGGAAAACGATATCTTAGTCATTTTGCGCGTTGGAACAAATGGGAAGGTTGTCCATCACAATTATTATCAGAGCACCTATAAGCAGCCAATTTGGATATACATGGCATTGTGTGTATAAAGTGTTAACAACTTTCATATAATTATTCATAACTTGTTTGTCGGATTTCGTTCAACCTGTCACCAATCTGCTTCTCAGATTTGTCTACTTTCCTTCAGAGCAACTTATATAAAATTTGGATTTCCCTTATACTTATACCACGGAGCAGAATACCATTTTGTACGAGCGAGCAAAGCGACCATTTTTTTTGTGACATTTCGTGTTACGTGACAATTTCATGAACATTTATCAATTCAAACCTGCAAAAGGAGAGTGATTTTGATTGCTTGATGATATTTTCCATTTGTTATTCACACTATTGTTCCATTTTATTATAACGGCCACATGGACTTTATTTGGAGGTACATGGATCCGGTGCCCTGCCCAATTACCCTTGTCCTTAATTTTCAAGTTTGGTATCGTAACCTACGCTTAACGTAATTTTCTTTTCTTTTCTTTTTTTATATTTGAAGATTTTGTCTATATTTTGTGTGTTTTCAAGATCAGCGAGGAACCTTACAACAGAATCATTGACATTTTATAAATCATTACCAAACCTGTTAACTATACTATAGTATATAGATATGCAATTTTGCAATATTTTTTCTTGGTCGGAAATCTTTCCCCTGATCCCTTCAAATACCTTAGCTGTCATTCTTATGTCTCAGTTTATATAATTTAGGATCATTTTATTCTCCAGAATGACTCTGCAACAGACGCCATCGTTATATCAGATCAGTAAAGACCGTGATTAACAACACGGACTTGTAAATGAGTATAATGTTACCGGTACTCACTTTTTTCGAACGAGCCGCCGTCGCCATTGTTTTCTTACTTCGTCGATGATAAAAGCGCTGTTACTTGATAAAACAATGCTGATTAGATTGCCAATAAGTGATGAATGAATGCCTTCAACCTGGAAAGTTTTACAAGCAAAGGAGAGTCTTAAATTTACACCGAATCACGGAGGTGTGCGTCACAGCAGGCTCTGTGGACAGGGAATAAAACTTTACCAGCTCAATAACTTAGGGCGTAGCGTGACAAAATTATATGTGTGAAAATGTGGGAGGGGTTGAGGGGATATCATACACCACGACAAGAGAGTATCCTTGGAAACACACCTGGTAATTGTATTAGTGTTATCTTCGCGATAGGATTGTCAATTCCGTTAAATTATTGTAGGGGTTGCCATAAAGCCCAATTGATCGAAGGGAGGGGGGGGGGGGGCTCACCCATCACCCTAATGTCAGCATTAACCACCGACTACCCTTAGACCTGCTAAAGCCCCCGCGCAAAATGTAACATCCACGTATCATTTCCTCTTTACGATCGAGTTTCATTTTCATGAAGGTGAAAGAATGATCGAACGACTGTCTATACACTTTGTTTGCCCTGTCTCTTCCACAAAGTTTGGCATATCCTTGTGGTCCTCACGAGAGTTAAAAGGGATAGGACTGTACAAGGACTTTCTTTGAAATACGTGCCAACTTCATTATAATGATAATAATAACAATAATAATAATCATAAGAACATGTCTCTGTCGAGTGTGTATTTTAGGTAGATGGGACTATGTAGTCTTATACAGTTTGGCTGACATGAACTTACCTTTAAATACTTGAGCTTAATTATAATCATTCAAGATAAATGTATATATACCATACTTAAAAGGATGGTTTGTGGGTATCTGAAGCATGGGGGGGGGGGGGGGGGTCTCACGGATAAGTGTTAAAGTGCATGTGGGTGCTGTTTGGGTAAAGAGTGTGTAATATGTGGATTATTTTGAGGGAGACAAATAAGAACAAGAACTATAGCAGAGAAAGAGAGAGAGAGAGAAGGTGAATGAGAAGAGGTGTGAATCCCCTAAAAAAATTGGTAGCCACAGTTACGTTCAAGCATTCAAGTTCAATAATATTAGAGGCCATTGTCTCCTGATATAATTTTCATGACTGGCTACCATAAGCCTCGGAAGTAGGCCTATAAGGTTAAAATTCTTACCATAATAAGCCCACCCTCTGATTTCCTCTTTCCGAAGATCGGAAAAGAGACAAAAATACGCAGGATGCTGTCGTTTTTGTTTTTTAAATCCAGAGGTAAAAGAAATCTGGATCTGGCAAAAAATCTCAGCAAATGGTGATCTATCAAGAATATAATTTATCCCGTCCGCACCCTAATTTTCAGTGGGGGGGGGGGGGGGGCAGGGGGCAGATGGATGTTCTTTAAGCACACATCTTCATAGGATTTTTTTATGATTTTGATTTTCTTCTGTTATTTCTATTCATTGTATTGTTATTAGCAACATCAAAATGAATTCTGTTTTGCGATCGAGCACTGAATTTGGTCTCATTTCGATGACAAAGTTTTTGAAGAGGTTCATCTTTCTTATATGCGGGGCGGACTGGCCATGGGGAGTTTGGAGAGTTTTAATACTGGTTTGCTGGATATTTTGGTCTGAGGGCCAGCCGGTCGAGTTGTGGTCTGAAGGCCAGTTGATTTTATGTTATATTGTATATTCTTGAAATTAAAGAACATTACCTTTTTAATTATCAAAAGATCAAAATAATGATTCCTGCCATGAGAGGGAATACCCCAAGTCCCCGGTCAGCTCTATCCCATTCGGAGATGGATTAGCCCCTGATCATTCATTCAGGGCCTATGCACAAACGGTGTATTATGATACACTCTGTGTGGAAGCATTCTTTTCAAAGTGGGAAAAATATTCAGAAGCTTTGGTTGGTTGGTTTTATTTTCCTTATAAAAGATAATCAATACATACATTTAAATGTACATGTACAAGAATATATACTAAATCAAGAATTAAATCAATAAATAACAAAAAATAAAAATAACGGCTGGAAAGTTCTATTCAGAGCCATTAACTTAATGTCTCTGTTCTTCCTCAGAGGTCCAGCTACCTTCATCACTTTGGGAGTCCGAGTGGTTATTTCAAAATAAACAAAAGCGAAGCTTCGGTGTTTAAAAGATGATATTTGGGATTAATAAACCATTTTCCACTTTAGACACGCTAGCCCAGTATAACGAAATTATTATAATTATTAACCTGTTACAAAGTACTATATTGAATTTCAATATAGCCGGAATGCGAGTTTCCTACATTATACAAACGTCATGGCTTGCCCGACCCTAACAACATAATGTATAGCATGCCCGTCGGAGCCGCTATACGGTTGGTACGGTATTGACCGTACCACTTTTCAGCCTAAAAAGAAAGAAAGAAAAAAGGAGAGAGATGGAGAGGGAGAAGAAAAGAGAAGAGAAAAGGAGAGAGAGGGAGAGGGAGAAGAAAAGAGAAGAGAAAGGGAGAGAGAGAGAGAGAGAGAGAGAGAGAGAGAGAGAGGGAGGGAGAAGAAAAGAGAAGAGAAAAGAAGAGAGAAGGTGGGAGGGTGATAAATGTCATGATTATAGGCTGATCGTAGGCTTATCATCAGCTTAATGGAAGAACACGAACGTCGAAGTGACTTTGCCCTTTTTTCCATTATTATGAAACGCATTATCACATAAACCGAAGAACAGTATAATATGCCACAAAACTTGTTCATCCAATCGCAAATCTTAAAAATAATATCCTCAAGAAAGTGATAAAGAAGGAAAGGAAAAGGGGAAGAAAGAAAAAGAAGGACAAATATGACAATTTTTTGCTCGCTCGCTTCGCTGGAAAGTTAATATTTGGGCAAAAGGCGTCCCCTTTCGGCAATAGGCTGCAGCCCCCCCCCCCCCCCCCCCCCCGAGGATTTGCAAAGTTCCGATATTCGAGCAACCACCACTTCATATTCGGGCAGCAAAATAAGGTGCGAGATTCCCAGATAATAATGTAACTTCTGAATGTAACTTCTGTACATTCATGACATTTTCGCTACGAAAACTTACAAAAATTGCTCGCTCGCTTCACTCGCTCGCAAAAATTAAGAAAATAAAAAGTTGATATTCGGGAAAAAGGCGCCTCCCCCCCCCCCTTCGGCAAAGTTCCGATATTCGGGCAACCACCACTTCATATTCGGGCAGCAAAGTGAGGTGCCAGAATATCCACATATTTGGGCAGCGAGGTTTCAAGATAATTATGTAATTTCTGTATATACATTTTCTCTACGCTCGCTCGCTCGCAAAAATTTAGAAAATAAAAAGTTGATATTGGGGCAAAAGGCGTCCCCTTTTGGCAATGGGCTGCAGCCCCCCTCCCCCGAGGATTTTCCGATATTCGGGCAACCACCACTTCATATTCGGGCAGCGAGGAGAAGGAATATCCACATATTTGGGCAGCGAGGTTCCGAGATAACTATGCAACTTTTGTATGTAACTTCTGTACATTTTCTCTACGAAAAGTTTTTTAAAACTTCGCTCGCTCGCAAACATTTTAAAATTGAAAAGTTGATATTCGGGCAAAAGACGTCAGCCCCCCTTCCGAAAATGGCCCTGTATAATTATGATCAAGATCTCTACATCTGTAATTTTCTTTTCTTATTATTAGGGGGAGGGTTAGGGTGCAGCATTATTGTCGGCAAATTTGGGTGTCACACCGCCCCCCCCCCCATTCAAAATGTTCCCTTACACCCACACGAGGGGTTCTGTCCCTTTGAACCCCGCTTGGGGTTTCACCCCAGACCCCCACTGAAACCGTACCACTTTAAAATTCCTTCCGACGGGCCTGTAATGTAGGCCTATATGCAATCGCATTCTGACTATTTTAAATACAATTATTCGTAACGAATGAATTAAATAATTTGTCACTAGGCATTTGACAAATATTTAGGCATTAAATTTGAATACATTTTGAAAATGGTCCATTGGGACCTGTAGTCACTCTGAATGTACCTACTTTCCTCACAATGGAATTTCTTCTGCATTTGGAAAAACAAGGTGAAGTAAGATAAAACTGTCTATTCGAGTTATCAATAGATGGCAGTATGCTATTTGAATAGGTCACATTCCTTTTGTGACAGATTAACGAGGGCTCTAAACGAGACCTTCCTGACATAGCAACAATGGTTGTTTTTTTAAGGTCTTGACCCTACTCTGTTATGTACGCTTGTCTTAAAAAAAAAAAGAAAAAAAGAAAAAGAAAAGCTTCCAATAGACCGCTTCGCTAATGTTGCAAATTTTATACATACCTTTCAAACAAAGGTTGTTCTTGACAACCCGAAAGCTTGCCGGAGGCTTGCCAGACATAGCAACAAGTAATGTATGCACACTGTATTCCAAGCATTGAGGCTCATTTATAAAAAGCAGGTTAATGGAATAGCTCGTCACTAGGTGCTCGGAGAAGAAATGTGCATAAATTTGAATATTACAGAACTGCTCTATTCCAATACACGATAAAGGAAACAAGCTGTACAAGGCTGTAATGTATAATATGATGATAAAACGGAGTAAATAAACTTTCAAAGCATGCAAATAGAGCTAAAAATAAGAATCGCTTTAGAAATAAGAGGAGAAAGGTTCAGTAACGTGTGTTGAACAAACGCAGTCGAGCTCGACAGCTAAACTGGCCTCAACGTATCAAGTTTAAACAGCAATTTAACATTTTTACATTCTTTTGAAAATAATTGAATTATCAGTCAATTTGGCTTATAGCAGGAAGACATCCCTTGAAGCTTTAAGAAAAGTGATCAATGTTTACTGATGATAAAGAATGCCCATTTTTAAGAAAAGTGTGGATTCTAATCGTACTACTTTACGAATAACTCGAAATTGCATACCATTCTCGCCACTCCTTTTAATATCATTACTTTAGTAACCAGTAACCCTTTTGACTGATATTTCAAAATTTATCTTCAAATGTCGAATGATACCTTTCAAAAGACGTATATGATACCCGATATAATGACAATAAGTGAAGAGAGAATTCGTCTATTCAGTTTCGGTTAGAATGGCTAAAAATGTGCTATTTGCATGTGTATACGTTCTTGCTCTGTACTACATCACTAAAACCAGGCCGAAACTATTCATGAATTCAAGTTAATTAACTACATGTAATTATGAAAATATCCTAAAAGTTTTGACGGTTTATTTTACCTGACTGCTAAGAAGCATGTGTATGCGTATATGAGCAACCAGGGGACCGACGGTTAAATGTCCTCTCCGCGGGAATTGGTAATTAGTATCAATGCCTTACTATGGGCACTGGCGCATCCACTTGGTTTCGAACCCGGGTCCTCCCAGTTACGAGACCACTGCTCTACCACTGAGCCATTACGCCTCTTTCAAGGCCCGGAGGCCAAGGTTCTTCTGTTGTTTTTGTTGTTGTTGTGGTGGTGGCAGTCTGCTCCATTTGATCGCCGGTATGTATCTTTTACGGGTCTTGTTTTTTTTCTTCGCCATTTGATTGGCGGTATTTGTCCCCCCCCCCCCCCCCCCCCCCTGTAGCTAAGACACTGCTTATAGGTTGAGCATGGGCCGGGTCGTTTTGCTAAACTCCCAAGCTGAATTTCATTCCAAGTCCACCCCGCATGTCGCATGCCTCTGAATAATAGTAAATCTCAGCATGACAGTCATAGTCTGGGAGCCTGTGCTGAAATAGTCACCACATTTTACATATGAGATTTGACTTCATTCACGAAAAGCTTGTCAGCTCGAACAAAGCCGCCGGGTTTGGCCCCATGCAGAGCCCCTCAAAAGGGCCCCCCAAATCGGGTCGATTTCAACCCATTTATAAACATAATTATGCGCCAATCTTTGTCAGAAGGAAGGCGTACATTAACAAAACAATTCTGAGGTCTGGAAATCTTACATAATACATTACTTAGTATATCAGCACTACATTACCCTGGGAAGGTCATGTTTTTAAGCCATGCCCATGGGCACAACAGGCCCCCAGGGCCCAAATCTTAGGTGGCCCCATATCTAGAATTATTCAGCATCAAAAACTCTACCTATATGCAAATGTCATGCTTTTATGAAAAAGTGCACAATTCCTTCGATTTTCAGCACGAATGCTGGACTGTATGTCGAATACTTCTTTGGCTTGAAATTGATATAGCGCCAGCTATACTAGAGCTAAAGTTTCCTTTGGCAGCTGTAGCTGTTTACTACAAATACTGCCTAGCTCTTTGAAATTAATGCACATTACACCAATTGTGCCATTAAGCCAATGCCGATTCTTTTGCTGGTTGCCAGATATGTAAACTAATTGCTGCTCACTTAGAGGAACATATACACGATTGCATGATAAATCACATCCTTGAATATCACTGTACGATGGCCGGTATATGGACTAATTTTGTTGACAATATAAAGTCGTTTTTTGCTTGGATTTGGGTCTATTTATGGGTGATTTGGATTCTGTTGGTTGGTGTACTAGTCTACATTTTGAGGTCACCATTGAAAATTATGGAAAATGTTAATGTTGGTGAGTAATCTATTAAAACATAATCTGTTTGCCAATGCTTGGCTGGGTCGAGGGGTCTGGAGCAAAATTAGACAGACTCCGCCTCCCCTTCGCTGCCGGGTGCCGGTGGGCGTGGAGTTGAATCAGGCCCATTCGTATGCCACTTGCCAGCCAGTGGCAAGTCAGTGGCAAGTGGCATACGAAATTACAAAATTTCATCTTATACAAATTGCTCCAAAATCACATTTATCTTGTTGTAGATCATACCCTACAGTGACAGAAGACATATCATTTATCAGCATTTATCAGCATTATCGTGGTTGAGCATTATCGTGGTTGCGCATTACCGTGGTTGAGCATTGAGGAAACCACCATTCACTCTGCACAGAAGCTCTTCATTATCTCCAATAACCTTGCATAAGTGTGAGTGCATTAGACCCAGGTTATGCGAGGTTATCTCCAATAACCTCACTTAACTTAAGTGTGAGTGTATTAAGGTCACCGCACACCTTACGATCGGTCTGCGATCCCATTTTTGAAATAAATCGCTATGGCATTAAATATTGGCATTTTATCAAATGAAATCTATCCTACTCAGGTTCTGAAAAGTAATATGAATACTAAACATAGGGTTTTGGTGAGCTGTCAGCTTTCTACAGGGAATAAGGGCAAAATTAGTTTCAAATCGTAGGCAGTTGTACGATTTTTGTGACGTCACCACGACTCGGAGCCGATTTGGCCATTCCACCGACTAGAAAACTAGGCAAAGGTCGTATTATCGATTTTACTATCTGTATGACTATTCAGACCCTCAATCCAAAATATTTTTCGTTTTCAATTGATTTGTCAAATGATATTGCATTTTCTTCTGAAATCGGATCGCAGACTGATCGTAAGGTGTGCGGTGGCCATTAGACCAGGCTCTTCCACCTCCCTGATTAATGACATACGTTACACGCACTCACACATATGCAAGGTTATTGTGTAGATAACCTCACATACCTTCGTACCACAAAGAATTGTCTCCAATAGGCAGTGTGTGATCTCTAAGACTAAGTCTAGTACATGTGTACTGGAAAGGAGCAAGATCCCTGGCTAAAAACAGCCTGAAAATTTCACTTGATCAAGATGATAAAGATCCTATTGAAGAATCTGGCATGAAATCAGATATTCTATCAAGTATCATCCTAAAATGTATAAAGGAAGTAGATGTAGATCTATTTTCTCAAAATTTTGCTGATTATATTGGTGTTTTTACCTCTTCAACTGAGAGGACGTGACTGCCGCAGAAATTGACACAGAGATTGAATGCTCTCATAATATGCTGTAGTGGAGGGGGGGGGGGGGGAGGGCTTGGGTATAGCATTATAGTACAGTCGATTTTGATTGCAATCGTATTGCGATCGACATTACAAGGCTTGATCGGTCATTCAAAGTTGTCTGCACAAAACAAGAATGGCAATATTTTATCCGGGGGGGGGGGGGGGGGGGGACTCAGTATATTGGACAGACAGGTATGTGCCGCTTTGATGACCCCTTTTTCAATAGCCAATTGCCGTTCTCAAGATACCCGAATTTCCATAAACTCCGTTCTCACCCTTCTCACGCGTTCTTAAGATACCGCGGCCGGAACAAAAGCGCCCGTCTCTCTCCGTTTCCCCTTTTGCGTCCCATTCCCTAGCTCTCAGTCTTGCATACATACGTCCGTCCATTCACTTGCGTGCGCAATTTCCTATATATATGCATGCACTATAGAATCCCCACACTAAGTGCCGTAGTTCCTTAGACCATGTTTTTTCGCTCAGCTGGGTATAGATCCTCTGTTCCAAAGACCCTATGTATTTAGCTTCTAGTCAGTTCCTTAGACCCCCATTTCGAGGGCGGCTGTGGCACACACCTGTCTGAAAAAAATCTGAGTGCCTCCCCTCCCCCCCCCCCCCCCAGGTATTTTATCATTGTTTCAGTATCAAGTTTCAAGTTTCAAGTTTTATTCCACTCATAAAAATATCAAGAAACTACAGCAAAATCACATACAAATGCAAAAAATAACCAAATACACATAAACATAAATATATACTGGTACTCATATAATATCATAAGGAATATTTACAAGAAAAAAAAATCTGGAATTAGATGATAATCTACATGTGTATTTCAATTCTGAAGTGAGTAGCAGTGAACAAAAAGAAATGAGTTTGACAAAATTTTCTGTTTTGGTGTGCACATCTTACATGTAGTTGACAAAGGGCACAGCAGTCTAACATAGTATCATCGCAGCGCAGCAACTTTACGAGATTGGACAGATCATTAGCTGAAAGTAAATAGAAATTTTAAATTTGTAAGACCTCATAGGTAAATTTTGAATTAGATATACATTGTACTTGTAGGTCTAGATTTATGTATTTTCAGTGGATTGTGGATCTGTATCACGAGTTGAGGTCCATTTGCGGTTTAAATAATCTACAGAAAAACAGAGACAAAACATGCAATCCGGCTACATGTACATACCAGACGGAGTGCCTTGCCCCTTGTACCGGCTATACGGTTGTAAGGTCTGTCTATGGGGAAGTTGTTGTTGGTATGAGTATAATGGAAATCAGTCATATTTGACTATTATCACCAACAAAGTTTCATTATATTATGAGAAGGTTGACAAATGTCAGTTTTAATAAGTGATTCCCCATAACAGATGGTTATTTCTGTCTATGTGATGGGTAGCTGCTGTAACTAAAAGTAAAACCTTTTTTGTTAATGGCTATATTATAGGTAAATCTACCTATAGCAATAAGCGCTTGTAGGTCCGAAAGGACCAATAGTTGGTGAATACACAATAATCTGTGGCAATTGGACATTAAAAATATGAGACTGAAAGGTGAAAGTTAGTATCTCACTTACTTACCTGCAAGTTGTCTGGGATGTTGACCAGCTGAACCATAAATTCAGGAAATTTGAATTTTAAGCACCAAATTTTGCCTTTGTGATAAGTTTTAAAAATTAGACCACATGATCTCTTTGTGTGCCATCCTCTCTGTGTGGAGAGAGGAAATCTGTATTTTCTTTATTGTTGTATGCAGTTAGTACAGCAGTAGAGGGCAGCAGTTAGGTGTTTTCACCATGATCATATTGGCTTAGGAGTACCCGATTTTTTTTTATTACCTCGTACATTGGATGAGTGGTAATAATCACTTGTTCAGTAGGTACGTACACAGTACATAGTATAAATAAGTTGTGTGCAAACAAAGGCAGTGGAACAGTCACTCATAATGCTCATGCAGGTTAATATAGGCATGGACCTACTCTCTAGTAGGTCCATGATATAGGGGAATGAATTTTTGCACATTCATGCTGACCACAGTAACATCATATGTTTGAAGCAATGTAGGTTTAAATCTCATGAAGCAACAAGTGCTCCAGGTTAATTTCATCAAACATGCAATGTGATTGTGGTTAGCGCGATTGCTAACTACATGATTGTCGTCAGTGGTGGTTGAAAGAAAACATCATCCTCCTATGCATTTGACAAAATGAAGCATTTCCATGTTGAATGACTCGGTAGTTTGCTTTTTATGATATTGTTAAAAAAATAATTTATAATCAAATTAAAATCTTCTTCATAATACTACGCATATCCACACCATACCTGCCAACAGTAGACTTTACACCAGAGGTGGTCTGTACTTAACAGGAAGAAGAGGAAGAAGAAGAAGTGCCTCCAATTTGAGATCTTGGTCATGACCTCTCACAGAACCATCTGTATGTTGGGCTATTGTCAGTGACAGACAATTGCAGAGGTTACAGCAGCAGTATAACTGGAAAAAATAAAGGAAAAAAAAATGCCTTTTATAATGTAGAGTGATCAAATAACTTAGTCCAATATGATTCCTTTAATACGATTTTCTTAATCTTGAAGCATTTTCAGGCTGTTTTTTGTTTTTAGGGGGGGGGGTCCTGTGGTAGCTTGCAATCTTGCTCCTTGGAATATGTACAAGGTTACAGAGTGAAACCTCATTATAATAGAGCTCTCCTTGGAATCAAGGAAATTTCCTTGTTATATTGAAACATTACTATATCAGGCTTTTAAAAACCAATGAAATTATGTAGAAGCGGGACCAGCAAAACTACCATGATATAATGAGTTTGTTATAACTGTGTTCTCATAACAAGGTTCTGCTGTATTTGGTTGGGGCAGTTGTCTTGAAAATGATTTGATTGTAGAAAAAATCTGATATTGTCTGATATAACTACCTGTAATTATAAAAATATCCTTCAGGGCTTCAAGGTCAAGGCAAAGGTTCTTTTGTTGTTGTTTTTGTGGGGGAGGGGGCAGCTAGATGCACCATTACTTTACTGAAATACAGTGTTCTTTCTTGAAAAATCGCAATAATTCTTTTCTGAGGGGAGATTTTCTTTATTTTGATATGAATTTTGACAGATTAAAATTCTTATAAATGTCAAATGAATGTTTAGGTTAGTTATAATTTGCATATGATTGAATACAGCTTGTACATTAAAAAAAGGACAGCCTCCATGGACAAGTTTGAATATTGGGTACCCTGCCATGTATCTAAGATACCAGTATCTTGATTTCAGAGGAAGAAAATACCCCCTTTCTTAATGCACACTGGCTCAGTCAGTAGAGCTTCTGCCTGTTGAAAAATATTGGGTTCATTTCCAGCCCAGATGGATGACTAAAATAATGTGTTGACATCAGTGGCGGATCCAGGCAGGGGCGCCAAGTGCCCGCGATCCCCTTTAATTTTTCTGTTTTGTGATTTTTACCTTGGAAGGGGGGATACCCCCCTCCCACACCCTCCACTCCCTCGCTGCTGGTGCCTCCCCGATTTCAAATTCCTGGATCTGCCACTGGATATGTTCTTTCCCTGTTTAATAGATACAGGATAGGTTAATAGGTTACAGAGGAAAACACTCAATCCCCTGGATAGGATGTTGAAGAGAGAGTCTGTGTGAAGAACGGTCACAACCTACGCATGTTAGTTACTGTCCCCAGTGTAGTACACCTGCACTCCCCAATCAGTTATACTAGGAGGAGGGAGCCAAGGGTTATAGTGATGTGATAAAGTTTATACTGCCCCTCCAAGATATAGGTGACGCCAAGTAAATAATAAAGTTTACTGCTTATTATCCAGAAAAAGTTCATTGGAATTGAAAAAATATATGTATGTGTATACAGGATAATCAAAAGAAAAGGCAAATATATTTTTCATGATCCCCTTTCTGTGACCTGTACCATCATTTGTGTACTTTCAAGGCTGTCAGCTTCAGATTTTGGGCAGGCATCCAAGCACTTTATATAAATTAACTAAATGTTGGCAGAAGCGTTGATTCGTTTGGTATAGATAAAGCATTGGAGGGGCAAGCATTGTGTGTGAACAATGCTCTGCCCCTCCAATGCTTTGTCTATTTCGAACGAATCGACGCCTCTGAATGTTAGAAGTTATGTTATAAACTCTTACATCCAACTGTTATTCCACGGGGACTTTGTGATTGTAAAAGCATGATTGTGAACATTTTCTATAATCTTCATTTTAAGTGCAATGTTAGTCCTTTCTGTTTCTTTAAGGAATATATTTGTTTTAACCAGGGTAACAATACCTAAAATAATATGTCAGTCATCCGAAGATAGATAGGATTTGTAATATTATTGAATGAGTATATTTGTGAAATATTTTCATCATCGCATTCTTTTATAGAGAGGAGAAGGTGTCATGTGTAGTAAATATAATCAATTTCTTTGTTCATATACATGTAGGCTTACATGGTGTAGCAGGGCCAAGCCATTTGGGAGGGGGGGGGGGTACTTGTGTCACAAAGGAGGGGATGCACAGGTCTTACTAGATGGGTAAAATTCCATAGAACACCCTCCAAGTACCAAGCAGGGGGGGGGGGGTGTAAAAAAGGGGTAGGATGTTCTTTTCATATTCCTATTCTCCCTCCCTCTCTTTTTTAAAACTTTCCATTTCCTCCCCCCCCCCCCCCCCCCCACCATTTGATTTTGGGCACTCCTCCCTCTGACCTACATTGTACATGTACATGTAATATGTCACTGCCTGAATGAGTCATTAAAACCCGGCCTGGAGTGCAAATAAACTAATTGGTTTGATCATCTATAATAATAATGAATACAGCATGCACCATCGATCTATAGTACACTATTCTGAAGTGCAGAGGGATATCAATAGGAATACATGTATGTAGTAGCCTATAAGTACCTAATTAACTGCATATTTGATAATAGTATATGTATGCATGATCAAAGTAATTAAAAAATCATTTATAATACAAAAAACAAAAGAACAAAAACTAAGTGATGAAGTGAAGTAGTAAATTTCAGAGAAGGTGATAGTAGTCATATACTGCATAATGATGATAATTCTGGAAAGAATATTTACATCTCTAAAAAGGAAAAATGATATGATATTGTCGTTATTACTGGTGTCAGTCTTGCAACATGGTTGGTAACTATTTTGTAATACAATATTTAAGTGTTGAAATTAAAAGATGCAAAGATTCATCATTTTGCCAATTTGCAACTATTTGTTTGATATTTCTTCTGACTTTTCAAACTGTTTTTAATAATAGCAAGGCCAATTAAGATAAGTTCCCGCTTTCTTTACCCTGCCTACTTCTTTTTGTGATGCTTTCTGCTGTCTTACCCAAAATATAATTATTCACCTCATTTAGCCTAATAATGGGCTGTAAAATTATATATTATGTATCTTAAGTTGCGTATATATTTATTTCAAAGAGAAATTTGATGTGTCTGTACTATAGTGTAATAATGTAACTTTGAGATGTTATGACTTCTTTCTTTACACAAAAGGTAATAAAATGAATTTATCAAAAATTATGAAAATGTAGTCTGTTGATGTTTGCATTTAGAATATTAGGGTATGAAAGAAGGGGATCATGTTTTGCTAATCAGTTTTATAAAATTCTTACCGGCACAATATCTGCATTTCTTGAAAGAATTTTGTCAGTACAGTATATACAAGTCATGTTTGTCAATGTAGATTACGTAATTATGCTGTCAAATGTATTTGGAAAGTTATATGTCAGTCTGTGCATGTTGACAGATTGCTATTGTACACTGAATACTTTGATACAGTAAATGAAGTTAATTGTCTTATGAATTTTTTAACGAAGTGCCATGACGACAAAAAATGAAAGAAATGTAATATATTTTCCTGAATATATAATATTTGCAAAACACGTGTTCAGTAATAAAAGAAAAGGAAATGAAAATCTTGGAGCTGTAGCAATGTTCAACAAACTTTCAGAAAGTGTGGCTGCCCTCTCTGTGGGAACTTGGTTGAATTTTTACTGTGCTTTTCCTTTTAAATGAAAACGAAGTTGGCTATGATAACAGGGGCCGCGGAGCGTCTTTGAAAGTGTGGGGGGGGGGGGGGGGCTGATTAGATTTCACTCATTTATGACAATTTTTGAACCCTTTTTTCCGAGGTTTTATAACAGTGTCTAACTAAAAAAAGTAGGTGGGGGTGGGTAGGGGCTGCACCCCCAGCCCCCCCCCGGTTCCGCCGCCCATGGATAAAGCCAGGAATATTAAAGACTATTGTCTTTCGATGTGTTTGGTGCCTTATAGTGAGAATGTATCGGGCCTACTCCATGCCATAGTTTTAACCATCAAGACGAGACTCGATCTGCATGCATCGGCGGACTTGCTCTTCCTTTCTTGATTTCTTTCCTTTCTATCTTCTATGGAAAGACATATTACAATAAAACCAAGTTCTTGGTATTCTAGGAACATTATTACAGAGTCTCCCAGATACAATAAAAAGAAACTAACATACTTCCTAGAGCCTGAGATGTATTTTGATCAAGTGTGCTAGTTGCTTCGACCTGGGCCCTCTTGCATAAAAAAGTTGCGATTAAACGCAACTCAAAAAATTAAACGCAAGTCCCAAATACGCGATCCTGATTGGTTTAAAATCGAGTTGCGATTAATTTCTTGAGTTGCGTTTAATTGCAACTTTTTATGCAAGAGGGCCCTGTAGGTGAAAATTGGGGGGGGGGGGGGACTTCTATAGGGGATGAAAACTGTACTTGCAGATATCTTGCAAGCTCCTCTCCCATTTTCTCAGTACAAAAATCTCACAAATTTTATTTTCTTAGTTTTTGATGAAGGAATAGATTTGTTTCATAATTGTATAAGCAATTATTTTGTATAAGGTGCATGCATGTATAATTGAATATCTTCTTTACAGAAAATGGAAATAAATGCCTTTCTGGGTACAGGGCAAATGGAAGAAGAGCTAAGATCACTGAACTCTACACTACACGTAAGTATAGTGTAGAGTTCAGTGTTGCAAGATACGTCACGGTGTCGCCAATTTGTGCTAGATTGATTACAAATTTTAGAAAAAAGGCTTTCTTATTTCTTATCGGATTTTGCCCGAACCTTCACTGATCTGTTTCTTTGATTTATCTGCTTCTTTTAAAACCAATTATACCAAGGCGGGACTTTCCCTTTAAACAGCTGAATTTCTTAAATTTCAGCCTTCTTATATGTGCTATATAATACAGATGAAACTTTTCATAATACATGTAGTTGTTTTTACTTAAAGGGTACCTGAGGCCTGAAAAAATAATTTGTGTATAATTAGCTTACACAAAATCAACCCCAGAAACGGTGACAGCATACAGGAGATATTGATTTTTTAAAATAAAATACCCCCCAAAATTTATATAGATAAGACTTGAGCAAAGACTAATCGATCGATCACGATAGCTCACCTAACGATATATCGATGCAGGAACGTCTTCACTTTAAATTTTCGATTCGATAAATGTATTTTGCGACTTACAAAAAAAAAAAATTTTTGCGTTGTATACTTCGTTCATTTCATATTTTGTTTGGGTTGTATATTATCCCTAAGTTAAGCGCCAAATCAATTATATCACTATATCAATAATATAGCCTTCTTTAACTGCTGTTAACACTGCGTGATATATAAAATAGCACATTACAGCAAATTATTATTCGGGGGCAGTGCCGTCACCAGCTTTTTTCAAGAGGGGGGGGGGGTGCCTTTTGGAAAAAAAAGACATAACTTACCAACTCCAATGTCAGGCAGTGGTGCTGGTGGCGCAGATATGAGCTGTTCGACACTACACAATAGTGCATATAGCCGGCCGGCTATATGCCCCCCCGCCCCCCCCCCCCCCCGCCCCCCTCCCCCACCAAAAAAAAAATTAAAAAAAATCTTTTTTTTTTTTTTTTTTTTTTTGGGGGGGGGGGTCTGGAGGGGGGTGCGTTCGCACCCTCCGCACCCCCCTGGCGACGCCCATGGGGGGGGGGTGCGATCAATAATCGCCAGGACATGAACTCCATGCTCTTAAGCACACCTAGGAAAGCTGCAACTGCAATTTGTATTGCTCTTTTGAAAAAGTTTGGAGATAACTTGCAGGAAGAAAGGAAAATGTCAAACAAAAGATTTTTTTTGTTGTAGCGTGGCTTTAAATACTTCCTGGTTTTAATACTGCATCATTAGAAAGCAAAGAGAAAAGAAACTTAGCTTTCAAAGAGAGAGTAATGACCTGAAGGCATTGTGTCAAGTTTTACTTTCAAGGTGGGTGAAAGAAAAGAGATTCAATAATAGCCATCTAAAACGCTGCGGGTATAATCATGCGAAATTTCCATGAAATCTACTTTCATTCAACCATTAAATTGTAGTTCCTTGTTCTAATTGTAAGAAATACACAAATATATTTTAATGTATTTTTTTTTTCAATTAGACATCACGTAAAGTTCATGTAGATACCATGCATCTAATTATATTTGAACAACTGAAAGTGATTTTGTTTTTCTTATATAGTTAGAACATGGACCTACAATTTCCTGGTTGAATGAAAGTACATGTATAACTTTCATGGAAATTGGTTTGGCAACAAAGCTGAAACTGTTCGAAGACCACAATCAAGGATCTATTAAAAAAAAAAAAAAAAAAAAAACAAACTTAAACGAAAAGAACTTTTCTATTTTGAATTGAATTGAATTGAAAAGGTTTTATTAATATTGCACTTCGCAGCCAAAAGGCTGAATTATGTACAATTCACAAGTTTTGCAATGACATGGTGTAAAACTACTTAAAAACAAATTCGATAAAAACACTGTTTACATAAAGTCTAGTATAACAACAACTCAAGGTTTATGTGTGAAGATCAAAGGTAAAAAGTAAATTAATAATAAAAATAAAGTGCGGTGAAGCATGAGTGAGTCCAAAGATGAGTAAGCAGTCCCATATGATTACTCGCACAAACCCTCTCACACTCAGTCTCCAACCTCATTCATACATGTCCTTCCTCACAACTTACACCAACTTAAAAAAAAAAAAATTCAACAATACACTATAAACTCCCTTCCTGTACGCAAACCACTCAACCTTCTCATACGAATGCTCGCCCATCCATGGACTCACCGTTGCATCGCTATGTAAAAACTAAAGATCTCCTTCTGAATCCTCACACAAAAATTTAAGAATATATCAGTTAAAACCCCAAAACACCATCTGAGTTGTTGTTATACAGATATGCCATGAATCACCCGAAAACCTTATTCAATATAAACATTTAAAAGAGACATTACAAGTGATAAAATTATGATAAATGAATAACGAAAATATTTAAAGCAGACAGTAAAATTTCTGACTATTCAAAACTGATCAGATGGAATTTAAAAGTTTAAAAGGTTTTTAAAATGTAAAATCGACTATATATAACAGCATAAAAAATCATAACAAATAGCACGGTAAAGACGGAATAAGTCGATGCGAGAAGCCTTTTCAGTAGCTCGAAACTACTTACTTACCCATTAAAACATTAGAAATCATGACTTATATGAATCAAAACTTATGTTTTCATGAGAAGAGATCTAAAGGAAAGTAGCAACTAGTTTTTATTCAAATTGTTAAACGGTTACTACCGACTTTTAAAAAATCTAGTTGGCATTAAAGATGAAAAACTGGTGCATGAAGACAAAATGGAAGTCAAACTCTGGAAGTGCGTCTTTCTGGAAGAAATACTTTTCCACAGCCCTACTATTCTCGAGTTTCAAAAGCCATTATCTCCACTAATACTCTTTCTCTAGAGTTGACCTTTATATCAAATTAACGCTTATGAAATGGAGAATAATAACAATTAATAAAGTTAAATTTGAAAAAAAACAAAAAAACAAAAAAAAAACGATTTCTGCCTCATTTTGACGTGACGGGTCACGTATTATCCATTAGTTACGCGCCAAATCAATTTCTAATTGATAGAAAAAAAAAAGAAAAAAAATTGCGTTGTATACTTCATTCATGTCATATTTTATTTGGACTGTATATTATCCCTAAGTTAAGCTCCAAATCAATTTTTGATTCGATATATATGTATTTTACGTCTTAGTTCTAATTTATTTGTTGTTTCATTTGGTCATTAGATTCTTTGTAATTTATGCCCCAAACCAATTTTATATTCGACATAAACGTTTTGTGTTGAATACTTGATTCATTGTTGTTTTATTTTTGGTTATAGATTCTCCATAAATTACGCGCCAACTTATATAATTTTCATTTCGATAAAAACATTTTGCGTTGTATACTTCATTCATTTCATATTTTATTTGGGTTTATATTATCCCTAAGTTAAGCGCCAAATCAATTTTCGATTCGATATATGTATATTGCGTCTTAGTTCTTATTTATTTGTTGTTTCATTTGGTCAGTATAGATTCTTTGTAATTTATGCGCCAAACCAATTTTATATTCGACATAAACGTTTTGTTTTGAATATTTGATTCATTTTGTTGTTTTATTTGGGTTGTAGATTCTCCATAAAGTACGGGCCAATTTATAATTTTCATTGTGATAAAAATATTTTGCGTTGTATACTTCATTCATTTCATAATTTATTTGGGTTGTATTTTTTTTTTTTTTTGAAACAACTTCTTTTATTTTGATATATTCACAAACAAATCGTACATGTATCATAAAACATTACATAATGAAATAAAATATTACAAATGATTTTCAACAGTATAACATATATACTTGCACTTAATGAATATTACGCAATAACATAATAAGATTAATAATTGTATAATACATGTACATGCTTTAAAAAAAACAAAAACAAAGACAAAACAAAACAAAACAAAAAAACAACAGCACACAACAACGTAATATTGAACTATGCGCACCCAATCTGGAATTACTCTAATACTACCTGTTCCCATTTCTGGAGATGTATTGCCAATGTATTCCTCTCTTGTGCAATCTTATATTCTTCTTCCCTATATTTTTTAGAAATTTTGCTCATGGTTTCAACAGATGGCAGATCAGATTTCTGCCTTGCAGAATAAATTTCCTTTTTGACAATTAAGATTACTGTATTTAAACATTTTATCCTATTTGAACTTCCATCAATCCCTAATAAAGTGTCTTCCAAAGAGAGATTCTCCAATTCTTTCAACCTTAATTTGTGTCCGATAACTTTCCACAGTGCTTGGACTTTCAAGCAGCCTTTAAATAAGTGATCAAAAGTTTCAACTTCTTGATCACAAAACGAGCATTTGTTAGAAGGAATAAAACCTATTATATGGAGTTTTTTTGTTTGTGTAGATAACTCCATGCAACTGTTTAAATTGAAACTCTCGAAGTTTACAATTCACGGTTGAAAAGCGAGGTCTCAAAAAGATGTGCTGAATTTGCTTTTCTGTTAAACCTGAGAAATTACTATTTATTTTATGCATATCATCTATCTTTTTTAAACAGTTAATGAAATATCTATATAACTGCTTTGAACAGATTTTATCTAAGGTTTCTTTTCTTCCAAATATTTCCAGAGAAATATGGTCGTCTTGGGAATTTTTACTTTGTAATGGATTAAGCCTAAATGCTCGTTTCCACCCAGTTGACAGAGCTTCATATATACCATATATTTTCAAAATATCGTTAGAATCCATACCGCAGTTTTGAAAATATGATACTGGCCTTAAGCGGCCGTTTTCATCAATCAAATGAATAAGTTTAAATATATTATGAGAATACAATTTTACATCAAACACCATTTTGTTATCAATACATACATGTTTGTTATTGAATATTATTATGTTTGAAACACAATCATTCCATTTTGTCCTGCATTCTTCCATTTCTTGCCACACTTTCAACATTTCAACATAGAATGTTGGTACCTTCACATTGATCTTGGAGATATCATAATTACATTGAAAAATGAAAACACCACCAATTGATTTGCATAAACTATTGAAAAGCATCTTCCATTTCATTTGATTCTCACAATATATTAATCTCTTCATCCACATTACCCGTTGTGCTTTAATAAAAAGTTCAAAATTTGTTACCCGTAAACCTCCATTTTCATAGTTTTGATACATTGTGTTTCTTTTTATTTTATCTTGTCCTTTCCAAATAAAGTCAAATGTAATTCTTTCTATTTCCACATAAACCCACTTCGGTACCACGATTAAAGATGAGACATATATCAATTTTGAAAGTGCATACGTTTTCAGAAGATGAATTTTACCTAATATGGTCAAATCTCTTTGCTTCCACCAACTCAATAACTTTTTTATTTTGCTTAGTATTTCTTTGTAGTTCATTCTTCTTTAACCTTAACATCCATGGAAAAATATATTCCTAGTATCTTCACAACTTCCACCATATTCCACCCTTTTGGGGCAGAGTCCTGGGTTGTATTGGTTCCTAATCTCATTAAATTTGTCTTGTCCCTGTTCAAAATGAGACCACTTAATTTACCAAAAACTTCAAAAAGTACTTCTAATCTTTCTAAGGACTGTGCATCTTGTACGAAAATTGTTACATCATCAGCGTATAGCACTTGTTTAACTTCATTCTGAGTAAATGAAAAACCTTTAACACCTATATCATTTCTTATAACATTTGCAAGTAATTCAATAGTTAGTATAAAAAGGTATGGCGAGAGGGGATCTCCCTGTCTCACTCCCCTCTGTATATCAAAATAGCCTGTTGTGAAACCACCATTCATGACACAACTACTATATTATCCCTATGTTAAGCGCCAAATCAATTTTTGATTATTTAAAAACATTCTCCATTGTATGACTTCATTCATTTGTTGTTTTATTTGGGTTGTAGATTATCCTTAAGTTACGCACCAAATCAATTTCCAATTCGATAAAAACATTTTGCGTTGTATCATTCATTAATTTGTTGTTTCATTAGGGTTGAATATTATCCGTAAGTTCCACCCAAATCAATTTTCGAATGTTTGTCAGCCCCGGCGCTGCACATAGCAGACGACAAGGCGATAATGCGATCGCGATAATTCCATTATGATTATCGCGTCTTCTCGTTTGCCGAACGTGCACGCATAAAAAAAAAAAAAACCGCACACGCATAGAAAACTGCTCGCGCGGAACTCAACTCCAGTTGAGTTCCGCGCGTCGATCGTTTACGCTGTCCTTTATTTTCTTCAAACTCCTCAACCGCTAACCTGTACAGAACAGGGGCGTCGATCCTGGGGGGGGGGGGGGGGGGGCAGGGGGGGGGGAAATTGCCCCCCAAGAAAATATTGGGGGGGGGGGGAACATATCATTTTGCCCCCCCCCCCAATAAATCCGGAGGTGTAAAATAAAATAAGGAAAAACTGATGCAAAACTCGGGAAATGAAACCTTCCAAACAATGAAATACAAAAGGTTTTACACGGTCAGACTTCAATTTCGCCGCCCGCTTCGCGCGCAAATTCTCTAATCTTTACTGCGTCATGTAACCGTGCAGAAGCTGTTTTTAAGAGGCGTTCCCAAAAATCATGACGCCATTAAAAAACGTTGTGAACATACATAATTCAATTCAAAGTTTAAATTTTCATATTTATTTAGTTTTTTCTCTATTTTAAAAATATTTTATTAGTGTTTATTTTTTCTATTATTTTGTGTTATATCTTCTCTACTCAATTTGCTGTTATGTAAGGTATATTTTCCCATCATTTTGTCGTTTTCCATGTGATATTGAATTCCATTTTCTGTTCATGATATCGATATGCATACTTTATTTACGTTCAAATTACCATCATATCTTTATCAAGGCTATGATGATCAGAGGCAGTGCTCCGGGGAAGGAACGAGGACAAATTTTTTCTAAAATTTTTCCAAAGCTCACTCGCTACGCTCGCTCGCATTTACTATTTATCTTCTTATCATATTAGAAAAATTGATGTATATAATTCAACACCCATTGCCTTCAGCGTTAGAAACAAATCTTAAAGTTTTTGAATGAATAATCAGGCTATTACACTCAAGTGCAAAGTAGTTTTTATCTAGAACCAACAAACAATAGCGTGTCGAAAATGATCCTCGGTTTGTATTGATCAGAATGTACCGGTATACTAATGTTTCGAAGTGGTATTTTCCGCCTTGTTTCCACCCTTTGTAGGTGCTGCTTTTTGTTGGTGCCCCCCCCCCCCCACTTTAAAAGATGCACCGCCGCCCCTGATGATGATTGAATTGAGTGCGAAATGATCATCGTTACGATAGGCTGTCTTGCCCCCCCCCCCCCCCCAATATGAAAAACGGATTGACGCCCCCGCTGTAGAATGCCAGGTAAAGTTATTTGGGGTTAATTTTATACATTCTAACTGTATACAAATTTTTTTTTTTGGCCTCAGAGACCCTTTAAACTTATCTCCAACTGTTTCTTGTTCTTTCTCAGAACGTTACCTTGTATAAGACTTATATTTTATTACTCTCTGGAGGCTATAACCAAAAAGCTCTGCTTTTACTTTAGGCTCCTTCATATCCTCATTTCCACTTTTGTTAGTCATTCTTTTAAATTATGAAAAGTAATTCAAACTGATATAATATATTTTTTATGTACTTATAACCGTATTATTTTTATCATTACTAATTATTGTAAACAAACCGACAACATGTATTAAAATGAAATGGGAAGTGTGAATATGATATAAAAGCGAACTTGAACTTGAACTTGTCTAAAAGTATATTTGTGGATCACGATATACATGTACATAATATGGGTAAGTATATATGTTTAGGCCTATAATCACAGTTATTCTTTTGAATGGAATAGTTTAAATGATATAACATGAAGTTAAACTGCCAGCCGAAGGTCTTGAATTTCAAAATCATTGCACTCCATGGAGGGGAAATCAGTTTGTAATAGTTCTTCGCTATATAGGTCCTACATCCCAATTTAAGGCTTTGATAAGTTCATGATGGCTGCAGGAAGGGAGGGGGGGGGGGGGGCTTTGAATTTAGTCTTGTTGTTAAATGCAAAAAAAAAAAAAAATCAAATTCATTTCATGTTATAAAATTGAAGTCGTTATGAAAATGTCAAGACTACCAGTACCAGTCGAAAATTGAATGAAATCGAATCTACAAGAAGCATTTTTTTTTTCTTCTGAAATATCCCAATCGTTCACCCCCTCCTTTTCCAATTCTTCCGATTCTAGGACAACTACCCCCTAGACAACTACCCCCCGGACAACTACCCCCGGAAAACCACCCCCTGGACGACTACCCCCCTAGGACATCTACCCCCAGGACATCTACCCCCAGGACAACTACCCCCCAGGACAACTACCCCCCAGGACAATTAGCCCCCAGGACAACTACCCCCCAGGACAATTACCCCCAGGACAATTTTTCCGGGGGTAGCTGTCCAGGGGGTAGTTGTTCGGGGGGTAGTTGTTCGGGGGGTAGTTGTCCGGGGGTAATTGTCCTGGGGGTAATTGTCCTGGGGGGTAATTGTCCTGGGGGTAGTTGTCCTGGGGGTAGTTGTCCTAGGGGGTAGTTGTCCTGGGGGGGTAGTTGTCCTAGGGGGGTAGTCGTCCAGGGGATGGTTTTCCGGGGGGTGGTTGTCCGGGGGGTAATTGTCCAGGGGGTAGTTGTCCGGATACGAATTCTTCCATTCCGACTGGTAGGAAGGTGATTTCAAATTCTGCTTTCTGTTTTGTGTTCCAATTTAAGTTGTCTCCCTGGATTTACGGGCTTAGTCTGAAACCACTGAAATGGATTTGTATGCTGAGTCTTGCAGACACAAACTTAGCAAAATGTGAAATACATTATTCAGACCTCCTAAATTAATGTACTTAGTTTGTACATGGAGTAAGTTTTTTGAAAAAAGCTTTTCATCCAGATAAAAACTTGCTGGTTTCTCTAAAGTTGTGGTATCGCGATATCATATGTTTATTACCGATATTGCGAGGCCAGACGATATGCGACCTTTGACCTCAGCTTAAGTCTGCATAAACGAGTTGCCGTGTCTGCGAGGAAAACTCCATATGTTGAGAGATTAAATACAATTTCACGTCGAATTTCGACGATCTTCCTGTGACTTTGAGTATTTCTTCATGTCTCTAGATCATTGAGAATCCAGATTCGTTGCATTTTCGAGCAAATATGAATGGTAAGGGAGCAAAAATCAGAGTGAAATTGGTTATGATTTTCCGTTGTGAGTTGATTTTTCGGATGTCTGCCAACGAATCACGTAGTGGGTATGGTAGAGCTTCGGCCAGTGCCTGCGCGCGCCTGTCTGTCAATGTTGAATTGTGAAAGTGTGTGACTGTTTGTGGGAATTGTGTTTGTGTGTTGATCGTGTTGATCTTTTCAGTTTCATTCTGCACACACCTTGCACGTTATAGCATTGTTAGGAATTGATGTATTAAATGCCCCTGCCTGTTAATATCATCTGAAATATGCGATAAGAGAAAAAGAAGTCTAGGTCGATGGATATTCTAATTTCTAGATCTCTAGATCTGGATCTAGAGTCTAGAACTCTAGACCGAAAATTCTGTCTCTCGTTCATTAGCCTCTTATTATTATTAATAATTATTTTGACAGGGTCGGCTATTGACTTAGACTAGAGACAGAAACGCTCCTAAGTATCACTCTGCTTTGCAAACTTACTAATAGCCGACGAACAGTCGGCATGTAGTTGTAAAAAGGCTTGTAGACCCCATTTTTAGAAATATTTTTACATTAGGCCTAGTCCTAGATCTAGGCTCTAAACATTCACGAATCTGTTCACTTACCAATTTGACTGTTTTATTCCTTGTAATGTTTCTTTTTTGGTTAATTCAGGGTCCAAGTTATTCTCCGCTTGAAAATCTTCCAGCCGTATTCAAACGGTTTCCACTGCGCAGGAATGAAGATAACATTGCACCCGTTCTAGTCTACATACAAGGGAAAATTATGAAGGAAAAAAATCAATGTGTGCGAGTTCATAATGAATTCATCACATTTTTCCCTTCATAATAATTTTCCCTTGTACGTAGACTAGAACAGCTGCGATGTTATCTTCATTCCTGCGCAGTGGAAACCGTTTGAATACGGCTGGAAGATTTTCAAACGGAGAATAACTTGGACCCTGAATTAACTGAAAAAGGAGCATTACAAGGAATAGAACAGTCAAATTGGTAAGTGGACAGATTCGTGAATGTTTAGAGCCTAGATCTAGGCCTAATCTATTCAATTTGTAAAAATATTTCTAAAAAAGGGGTCTACAAGCCTTTTTACAACTACCGTTCATCGGCTATCAATAAGTTTGCACAGCAGAGTGATAGGAGCGTTTCTGTTTCTAAGTGAAGAGCCGACCCTACATGTACCCAAACAAAAGGCTAACGAACGAGAGACAGAATTTTTGGTCTATTCTGGATCTAACATGTCTAAAGTTAACGTAGATATAAATTATAAACTCCAGAGTCCAGGGAGCTCCACCGCCACCGCCACCGCCGTTAGGCAGTGGAGCTCCAGTTACAACTAACCAAAATCTTCCTCGCCCGTTAGTTTGGTCGGTCGCATTGCTTAATTTTGGAAGGTAAGATAAAAATTTGTAGGTGTCTACATACATTTCAAGAGAATTAGCTAGAGGGATCTAGATCTACTGTAACTCTCAAGCAGGCATTCATAATTTGATGATTATTTTGATTTAAAAAAAAAGGAATTTCCTCGCCAAGCTGATCTTCCCCCCGTACTGTACCGTCGATTCAAATGACTTGATCGCACCGTGCGATCGAGTCATTTGAATCGACGGTACAATATGGAAAAATTAGGCAGGAGCTATGGAATCATGGGCCTGAAACTTTGCATTAAATTTCTGGATTTTATAGAATTTTGTGTTATGGGGTCCAGACAGCCCGACTCTGGATGACCTGACAACCTACTCTGGACAGCTTGACCTGGTTGAGTTATCCAGGGTAGGGTGCAGTGCTGGATAGCTCGACCCGCTTTTTTTCCTCATGATGAACTAAATTCAAACATTGATTAAAAATCAACCTTTTGGCTGCTAGATTGTGAGTTCTAATTCTTTGTGTCATAGTAATATCAGCATGAAATATCAGCAAGTGGTATAAATTTTACACTTCATGTTACATATATATCTTTTTCTATTTGGATTTGCCAGCCACAGCACAAAATATGGATGTAAATTTTAAGACCGCACAGATAGGGAAGTTCTGCCGTCAATGATGTATCCAAGTCTCAAAATCATGGAAATTTCAGTTTTGATCTCTTCCACTCTTAACAACACTGTACTGTAGTACATGTACATGTACCTTTAAAAGGGACTAGTCTTAACGAACAAGTTATTCTGTTAATTATAGGTGTCATAGAAAACTTGAATATTACCCATTACCTGGATTTTTAAACCACTTTGTTTGAAGATAATTGAATTTTCAACAAAAAATAACTTCAATACATGTAGTTATAGTATGAGGACATACATTTTGATGACGTTACGCATTCACTTCTCAAGAAATCACGCCAAACTTGCCAGTGACTTTTCTATAGGTGCTTTTCTATAGGTGCAGTAAAACTATACAGCGTTAGCATATTCAGCATCAAATATGTATAAAATGGATAAGTTAAAATTTTATTCAAGAGCAAGATATCAAAAATTTTACTAGGCAAATAATTTTAAAATTGGCAAAGCCACTTGTAAAATCTTGTGCGCACTCCTTGCTTATTGTGTGTATAATATGCAGTACCGCAGTATGTATGGAACTGTAATGTAATAAAGCCAGCTAGCTGTACATTTTTACGAGCGGCATGATTGCTGTGGGTGTTTTTCCTAGAAGCAAAGTTGCGGCTTAGTTCTCCCGAACCCGCGACACAGAGCGAAGTCTAAGAGGGCCAGAAGTCAAAATAGCCAAATTTGGTTTTCACAAACAACCCGGTATTTTGAGTAAGTGTACAACCTGATATTGAATTTGAATTTTGAATTTTGACCTTGACACATGTAAGAAGTTGGTCCAGTTGAAGCAAAAGAATGTTACCGTTGACTGACATAAACAATCTTTGACAGGGATATTGCATTACAAGTCAACAAGAAGGTACATGTAGCTTAGTGAAATGCAATCGTGCATAAAGACGCTGGAAAAATGCAAGAGCGAAATCGCTACTTTTGTCTGTGCATCTAAAATCACAATCAGACGTATCTGAATAAAAGTTCTTAAATTATTTTGCTTTGAAATGTTCATAGTGTTCAATACTAAATTCTACATCTTGGTTTTGCGTCAATAGAAAAAATTATAAGTTTAAATAATTTTGTCATATGCGTCTTTCCTGCGTTCTTACGCACAATCAACTTTCGCTAAGCTACCCAAGGGGGGTAGGGGGGGGGGTGGAGTGATTCTTGAAAAATAAATCATGTAAGCCTCAATATTGGGTGGTAAATGAGTTGTAACAGTGCTTGACTGCTTCTGAGACTGGCTCTGTAAAAGGGAATCTGTTTTATGACATGTAGCTTGTTGTTCACCCCTTGTTTCAACTTTGACCCCGTTTTGTCAAATCACAGCTTGAAGAGATTCCAAATACAATTGTACATGTAGGTGTAGAATAGACATAATTTTTATGTGGATGTGCATTTTATATTGAATACAAATATCTTCATGCATGATGAAAATACCTAGTATTTAGTGTTTTTCAATGATGGTGTCCTTCTTTGTGTAAATTAGGTTTTGCAACTTTCTATTTTAGGTAAGAAATAAAACGAGGGTAGACATGAAAGAAAGTTGTGTATGATACTAGTATCCTTTTTATGCCTCCGCCCACCTAAGGTGGGTGCCAGGGGCATTATGTTTTCAGATTGTCCGTCCGTGCTTACATCCGTCTGTCCGTCCGTCCGTCCGTCCCGTTTTCATTCTCACGATAACTTAAAAACCATTTGCAGATCAACTTCAAACTTGGCTCATGTATACATATGGGAGGGACAATGATATGATTAGATTTTGGGGTCACAAGGTCAAAGGTCACAGAGGTTGTATATATGAAAATGGCTTGTTCTCACTATAACTTGAGAACAGCGTCGGAAATACACGGGGGCGACGGGCGATTTCGCCCTCGTCGGCCCCCATATCGCCCCAATAAATGCTGGAAAACCTGTATTTGGGGGCGACCGTTTTTCATATGAGTCGCCCCCATCAATGATTCGAAAGAAAATCACTATTATGCTCAAAAAGCAGCTAAATTCAACCTTTTATCTCGTTGACTCGGAGCTTAGTACATCGCGAATGTGTAGCATCGTGAGCGCTAGACCAAATGACAACAATATAGCCAGATATCGACACGTAAACTGAAGATAGCGCTTTTTACACGCATGCTACAGTAACTACCCGCATTCTATATCAGGGTTGTATAAATTCATCGACAGCTTCATTTCACTTAGTCTTTGCGCGACACCTTTTGTGAAAAATTCCTTTCCGAAACGCAATATCACTGTTACAACGATAAGTCTAAAATTACCATCATCCGTGTAATGAGACTATCACTAGATCTACGAGCGGATACACCACACAGAGAAATTGTCCCTTCCCACATTAAGTCCGTAGTCACCTCAAAAAATCAATCTGTAGAACCAAAGCCTGCCTAAAAAATGCGGAATAATTAAAAAAATTTCAAAGCACACGGCGCTTAAGTCGGGTTGTGAGAAACAGAGTCACCGAAAACGCTCTACAAATCAAGAAATCGGTGGATTTATGATGGGGTTTTTTACTTATCGCACGCGAGATCGATGCTCATCGAGTGAGATGGTATCCGCGAAAAACAAATTGGAAAAGAAAAATCGCCCGGAACTGTGCGCATTCACAGTGTATATGTACGTACGTACGTCCAAGCGGATTTAGGAGTATTATGTGCGAGAAAACCCCCCCCCCCCCAAAAAAAAAAAAACACACACACACACACACACCAAGCCCGCCTTTTCGCGTAAAATAACCATCTCCGTGGGAAATACGCCTAATGACAGCAAATTCGGGTGAAATTGACCAAATGTTGAATTGACCTATTGTTGATTTATTCCTTCAAATTTTGAAGAAAAAAAAAAATCTGATGGGGGGGGTGAAGTTAAAATCTAAAAAATCAATATTTTAAAATTAAATTGGGCAGTATGACGTAAAGTAAACCTGTGCATGAGGTAGTACGATTAGTACCAATGTAACAGCAATCGCAATATCACCAAAAAAAAAAACAAACCCAAATAGATAACCAATCTGCACTTTCCATTAAAATGGTAGCCCCAATAATATAAGAAATAGCCCCAAGGCAAAAAAAAAAGTAGCTCCTAAAAAAAAAAAATTATTTCCTAGGCTGCTTGAGAACCATTTGGCCAATCAACTTCAAACTAGGCTCATGTATGCAAATGGGAGAGATGATTATCTGATTAGATGTCAAGGTCACAGAGGTCATTGTATATATGAAAATCGATTGTTCTTATAACTTATGAACCATTTGGTGAATCAATTTCGAACTTGGTTCATGTATGCATATGGGAGTGATGATGACCCGAGTTGATTTTGGGGTCACGAGGTCAAAGATCAAAAGGTCACAGAGGTCATTATATACCTGGAAATAGATGGTTCTCACAATAACTCAAGAACGATTTAACCCTTTCCAGACAATTGACCACATTTTGTGGTTTGGCTCAATAACTTTTGATTCAGAGCTCTAAAAAATATACCAGAAGCATGAGTAGAAAGAGCAAAAAATTCTGCACACACTATATCCATTTTTGTTACATGACCATATTGCGTTTGATCCCAGGAATTTTAAAAAGGAGAATAAGTTTTAAAATCCTTAAATTGGCAACACATTGAGAGGTTCAAAATCATTGTTTTTTATCAAAATTGGCAACTTTTTCAACTTACGGACAATCTTTTTTAACCATGTGTATTGTTTTCAAAGACATTACACCTTATTAGAACCATGTAGCTCTAAAAGAAAAATATCATTGTTGCCAATTTGAAGAACAAAAGGTGGTCACTTTAGCTCTTAAATAATTCCTGTCCTGAAAGGGTTAAGGGATCAACTTAAAACTTGGCACACATGTATGTAATTGGGTGACAGTGATTTGATTAGATTTGGGGGTCATGGGTTCAAAGGTCAAAAGTCACAGAGGATGTTACATGTATATTCCTGTAAATAGACTGTTCTTGCAATAACTTTAGCACAGTTTAAACAAATCAACATGAATGCGCGATATATTTCTGATCTGGTAAACGCGGATGCATAAATTTCGACTGCGCGCGGTCGAGAATTCATCTGGTTTTTAATGTCATCACTCCTGTCTGACACTTAAAAAAACAAAAGTGATATATTACTTGTTGGAAGGTACCTTGATAAAGATCATAAATTTTAAAGGAATTAGAAATATATTGTATCTTAAGCTTTCAAAACAGATGAAAAGTAGGTACATAATCTATATGTAGCTGATGGGTTTTATGAGCCGACACTAGATAGAATTGACTTTGCATACATATATATTTTTATATTGTCCCTTCAACAATTTAAATATCTTTTTCTTGTGAAAAATGTTTTCTTTGATATGGTCTGCCATTTACTGTACATGTACCAGGGTTATATTATTATTATTATTATTGTTATTTTACTTCGTTTTTTTATTTTTCGCCTTATGCATTAGATGAGGCTGATAACTGAGTCACGCTGCCAAACTGAATCTCCATACTGACTCCAAACTGACAGATTCATTGCCATTTGGAGTAATGTAATGTTTTGTTTGGTCTGGTCTGTTATCAGTCTAGGGTTGGTCTCCTTGGTGTGATGGAGGTATAAAACTACCTTTAATACAATGTAAAAATCAAGGTGTACGAAAGCTACCACTTACATGTACATGTATGTACAAGAATGGAATTCAACTTTATTGCCCCTTGATTAGAATACATGTACACAGTCTGTATGTCAGTAGGGAATAAAACATTATTTTCCTTTACATGTACAATGTACATGTATATTGCTGACTTTGTAGATATTTGCACTACATTAATAAGTATTGGGTTAAAAACAATGTTTTCAATCACCCTTGGGCACATTCGATTGTGTATATGTTTATGTAGTCGATCTTTGAAGAAGTGCAAGTGCTCAGTTCTCTTATATTAAAAAAAAATTGTTTTCCTTAATAGTAGCACATTTGAAAAAATAAATAATTTGTTTCTCTTCTCTCTTTCCTGCAGTTGCAATGTTCCTCAATACACTCACTCCAAAATTTTATGTGGCGCTGACAGGGACTTCATCTCTCATCTCTGGTTTGATTCTTGTAAGTTTTCAAATTAACAATTGTTTTTTCCTCCTGTAGAAAAAAAAAAGTGAATGACTTTTTTTTTTCTTCTAATAATGTAAATTGTAGAGTACTATTTACTCAGATGAACAATGATGTAAAGCCACAGCTCCATTAGTATGGCATCTAAAAAAAAATACATGTAGTACATTGTTGTGTATGTACATTTTGATTATTCCAAGCTATTGATAACATATTCTTCAGTAAATTTTTGATTTTCTCATTGTATCTATTATAGATATATAATTGTTGAATTTAGCATAATAACTATTCTATATGATCAAATTTTTATATGAAATGTTTAATATTACCATTATGTCCATTTATTTATCCATGTTTAGATCTTTGAATGGTGGTACTTCCGCAAATATGGAACATCATTCATTGAGCAAGTATCACTCAACCACTTGTCTCCTTGGCTAGGAGGTGCAGAGAATGGAGGAGGAACTTCTACTGGGCAGCAATCACCACCTGGTAAAATAATAGTAGCTAAGAAAAATAATACTAGTACTTGCCAAGCTTGCTTCACTGAGATGCTGCAAAACCAAAAATTTTGCAATCTGGAGCTTTTGAAAATTCTTAATGACAACCATTTTTTAGTCAAGAGACTTTTGCAAATTTTTCATTTTTTTCTTCTGAATCTTGACCACTTTCATAAGCTGTAATTGTTTTATGAGTTTTACTCTTCAATGCTTTCATCTGGATTGATAAAAGAGAACAGTTTTCCTTTAAAAATTTGGAAATAATAACTGATTCACACACAAAAAATAAGAAAATGCAGTTTTTCGCTTTGTGCACAAAATCCGTAAATTTACCAGTTATTTGCTGATGTTATGTCACAAAGGGGCTCCGTAAGAGGTTTTTTTTTTTTCATGCCCATACATGTAGCTTTTTCCTTGAATAAGGATATAGTGTCAATCAAGAATATAAAACAAAGCTGCATAAATTATTTTGTGGGGAAGTGTGGGAAACCTTTGTAATGAGGAAATATTCAAGAAGACATATTGAATGTCATTATTTATATTCTTCTTGAGTTCCTGAATCTGGAAACAAAATTCTATTTTTATTCATTTAGGTAAGGTATGTTGCGTGAATATGTCCACAGTTTGCTTTTCCATATTATTGATTTTGGATAGATGTAAAACCTCTTTTTTTTCTCTCAAATAATTAGAATAAATTAGAGTAAAGCATAATGCAAGAAATATAAGATAATTCCTTTATATTCAAAGTAAGAACTATTCCAAATTAAAGGTATCTAAAAAAAAATATGAACTTGCAAAATGGCAGTTGATAATCCTCAATGTGAAATCAGATAAAACAAATAAATGTAAAATAAAAAAGGAAGCTGATCTTAGGAGACATTAAGACAATTATGTAATACAGTAGACTAATTGTGTGACTACATGTATATAAAATATATTTTATTTTTTCATTAAAAAAAAAAAATTGTACAGCACTTGGGCAGCATCTCACCCTCTTAAGCACAAGTTTTCTTACATCCAGTTGAAATACATGTTAATTTTGTAACAAACAGGGTATCAGATATGTAAACATACGTTTATGATGGTTTCATGAGATGATTCCCTGTTGATGTTAGAAAATACTAAGAAGTTTACTTCTGTGATAGTAGACTGAATTGAGAACATTGTTAAGTACATACATGTATGAAGTGATTCTCTATCTCTTTGGTTTTTCACTTGTTAGAATGTAAAACATGGCGAAATCCACTCAACCTAATACGAGGAGCAGAGTATAATCGATACAACTGGGTGACAGGGAAAGATCCATTGACGTATTATGACATGAACCAGTCAGCACAAGACCATCAAACTTTATTCACTTGTGATTCAGATCCTACTAGACACCAGGATGAAGGTGAGATGATGGTGGTGATGATGATGATGATGATGATGATGATGTGATGGCTGTGATGATGATGATGTGATGGCGATGATGATGATGATTATGATGATGTGATGGCTGTGATGATGATGATGATGATGATGATGATGATGATGATGTGATGGCTGTGATGATGATGATGATGATGTGATGGCTATGATGATGATGATGATGATGGTGATGCTGCTGCTGCTGATTATGGTGATTGTGATGATGATGGTGATAATGATGATTATGATTATGGTGGTGGTTATGATGATGATGGTTATGATGGTGATGATGTTGATGATTATGGTGATGATGATGTTGATGATGATGATGATGATGATGATGATGATAATGATAATGATACACAATACTTCTATAGAATATTTCACCAAACAGTGCCTACAGTAATCTGAACAACCTTTTTAAAATGAGTAAAATGAGTAAAATATTATATAATAATATAATATGTATGGACTTCAGATTTGTAGGTTATGAATTTCCTATTCTACCTTTTCCAAGTCATGACAATAGTCTTGTAATTTTGCATTTATTTTATGTACATGTATAATGCAAGAAAGAAAATTATTTTCACTTAATGATTAATCTTGAATAATAGTTACATTGGCACTGTTAGTAGGCTATTAACAAATGATTGAATACAGAGGCACAATTGCATTTGTCTGTTGAAAAGTGAATCCATGAAATATTTTTTTCTAGATATTATTGAAAAATGTTGAATATATTTTTTGTATGTTTTTTATCTATTACAAGTGAATATTATTGAAAAATGTTGAATATATTTTTTGTACATTTTTTATCTATAACAATTGAATTTCAGTCATGATGAAAGCATGGCGAGAGAGGAATCCTCAGAATCGTATCAAAGCAGCACATGAAGCCTTAGAGAAATCTGGAGAGTAAGTATGATAATACTTGCCTTTCAAAAGTCAATAGAAAGATGATTGCAATAACCGTTTTTTTAGGCCTGCATATGAATTGTCATAATAACAGATAAAAGCAACATTAACTTTATATATGAATGAAACTATGTCGAAGAAATTGTCTCATTAATAAAGATTTGAAAAATGATAATCACAATACCTATTCATTTTTCTTAGAATTTTGTTTGATAAAGTTTTGAAAACCCAATGTGTAATTATTTTTCCTCTTGAATGCTAAGTTACTGTATATGCATGTAGATGCATCTTTTGACATGGCAAAATGAAAGCGATTGATTTGTCAGTGATATATGTGTAATAAAGAGCTGCCAAAAACAATTTTCAGTATTTTACAATAAAATGTGAGGAGAATAAGATTTTTAAAGCTCCATTTCATGTTCAATCTATTTTGACTGTGAGAAATTCTGATCTGCCTGCAAAATACTGCTGGATACTTGAATGTTCTTGTGCAAGTGGGCCTCTCTGGTAATCCATAACTCTGTTGAGATAGTCTGACATTTGCGATTTGAGCAGATGTTTTATATTTTTGATGATATTTATTGTAAATAGTAAAATTGTTTACCTCATTGTACAGTTGTGCAACAGCACTGATTTTATTAGCCGAAGAAGAAGCAACAACCATTGTTGATGCTGAGAAAAAGTTTCGGCAAGCTCTCAAAATTGCTGAGGCCAACTTCAAGAGGAGTCAGGCTTTGCAGCATCACAGTCCCCCACATGAGAAAATACACAGTAAGTCATACAAATCCATATAATACTGACAGGGTTGTCACGAGGGACTTTTCAGTGGTGGAAATTTTATTGCCCGACGCCTTCCCACGGGGGTTCAGGGGGACAAAAACTAGTCAGTTTTCAGGGCTTATAAGTTATAGTTAAACAGTAAAAATATCATGTATCTACACAGTAGGGCCTACACACTGTATCATAGCTGCAGCATTAAGCATCGTAACTACTGTACTAGTATTTGGTTTACTTTGTACATATACCTGCTGTGAGTGCTGTCAGATTACTGGCTTAAACCACAATTGCATGTTCGTAGGTCAAAATCGTATTTTTTTTTTGTCAGTGGGGAAATTAGTGCCGGGCGGGCGGGTGTGATATTGCATTGCCGGTCGGAAAATTCAAGTGGTGGAAGGTTCCGACTGGCGCAGACCACCGTAGTGACAACGCTGAATACTGACATTATGCATAATGTGCAGATGGTTTGTCATACTTAAAGTATTCATGTATTTTATATGATGAGAAACAATGTATAGTTCTACATGAAAAGTTCCCAGTTTATGAATATGGAAGATTGCAGGATACTGGCCATTTATCATGCCCAACTTGCAGATGAAGAGTGTAAAATTTGTGAATCTTCATGGAATGCTACATTATTTTTGTATGAATGATCTTTTTATCTTCATTTTGATACTGACATAATTTTTAGTCTAATATGCATATCATGTATTTTTGATAGTATAGTGTATATATGCCTTTCATGAAACAAAACCGATACTAGGAATGTGATTAATAGTTAGGCTTCCCTATTGCAGTGATTGGTTTATGATTACCTTCTAATACACATTTTATCTGTTACAAATATTGCAGATTGTGTCTAGCCTGAATTCACTGATAGGGAATTAGAGCTGATGTTTTCTCATTTGGATTTTTTTTTTCTTCTTTTTCTTTATTTGTTGAACAAAGGGTGGTAAGAAGTTTGAGGGAAAGTTTATAGTTAACAGTATTTTCCTGCTGTAATCCTGCTGTGATAATGTCATGAAGCAAGTGAGGCATTTTCAAACATGTTAATATCTGTTTGTTATGCTAGTGTTTTCCTTTGTTTTTCTTTGTGGAAACAGGAAGAGATCTGAATGTATTGGTGTACATCAAGCGTCGAATTGCCATGTGCATGAGGAAACTAGGCAGAACAAAGGAAGCAGTGAAAATGATGCGTGATGTAAGTCAGGAGTAGTTTGTATCAGCAATTTCATTAAGCCCATTTATGAGATAAATCTAATATCAGAATCAGGGCCCTGTCTTAGAGTTACAATTGATTCAAAATCAATTCCAACTTAATATCAATCACAACTCCTATCAATTATGTACACATTTGTGATTAATGTTAATTTGCAATTGATTTATATCAATCGCAACTCTTTATAAGACAGGGCCCTCATGTTACAAATTGATAGTGATTTTTCACATTTGTGCTTTAATGTACAAAATGTACAAAATATCACATAGAATAGGTCCTCAACTTGGTTATGAGCAATTGCAGAATGTCCCTTGAAAGATGATCGATATATGATGTGAAGCTGACATCAATCATATTTTACCAGGAAGTACACATGCAAGATAAAAAGAACTGTTAGTTTCAGGTTTTGTTTTGTCTCACAATTAAGCTGAGGCATTATTAGTGCACTATTAGTCTTTTCCGGGGGGGGGGGGGGGGGGGGGGGGGGGGGGGGGGGGGTGGATATTATCATGGAAAAAGAAACATGTTGCCCATTTGAAATCACAATTTAAAATCTTGATTTTGCAAGGATTGGGAAATACAGTTAATGTTCAGCAAAAAATTGACAAAATTGCTGGTATCACAGAATACATAAGTCATCTTTTGTTCAGTGATAAACTAATGTGATATGAGAGCATAGGCCACTTATGTATAAATACAATTATCAGTGAGATAGTAATGTGAGATGACAACAAGGGAATAGTCATAAATTGTAATTTGTCATTAAAAATATGCTGTCACAAAAATAAACAAATGGAGGAAGAAGAAATCAGGGTCTTTTAGTTTCTGTAATGTACATTAATATGCTATTCAAAATTGACAAGAGCTTTATGGCATTTGTACCTCTGACAAATTGAAATATTGTGGGTGCGATCACTAAAAAGAATTATTTGTATGTTATTTGTAATCCAAAGACAGAGAAAACAATCTTAAAAACAAATTAAACATTTACCTTTGATTTGATGGCCAGTCTAAAATTATCATTGATACTTATAATATATTAACATAATTCATTTTGTCAGAAGGAATTACAGCTGAGGATGCCATTTTATTTTATTGCATCGGGGAGATCGCAGATGGGTCTTGAGATAGACCACTGCTCAAGATTGCCTTCAAGAATGCATGAGTGTTCAACTATAGATTTAGCATGAATTTTGCATCCTCTTTCTATTCCTCATGCTGCTGACAGCTGATCAAAGAGTTTCCAGTAGTGAGCATGTTTCAGATCCATGAGAATCTCATCGAGGCTCTTCTGGAGATGCAGCTGTATGCAGATGTCCAGGCTCTACTTGCCAAGTATGATGATATCAGTCTACCCAAGTCAGCCACCATCTGTTACACAGCAGCACTCCTCAAAGCCAGGACAGTGTGTGACAAGTGAGTACACCCTCTACCCCCTTTCAGACATGAGACAAAGGAAACTGCCTCCCAAAAAAAAGAAAAGATGCAGCAACAAAAACTTTGCGTTTAGATGAATGACAAGAGACATTCCGGGGGGGGGGGTGGGGGGGGGGGGGGGGTTGAAAAAAATATAGTTATTAGGAACAACAATGAACTCTACTTACTGATCTGTGAGAAACTGAAATGTGAAGTGCACTTCACTTATCTTATTTAATTTTGCTGTTTTGTTGTTTTTTGAAGCATGTCATGTCCGAAGCTGTTATAACTTGGATTACTTCCTAACCAACTGATATTTAGTATTATATCCCTCATTAATGGATAATGCCGATGCCGATGAAGAAAAATGTGCTATACCGTGACGTCATTCATGGTATAGTGCACTATGCCATGAATGTCGTCACAGATATGTGATCGATCAATGGTTTTTCATCGATAATGTGTGAAAAGTGCTATCAGTATCGGCCTCATAGACCACTGTGTAAACCGCGGTACAAGTTTATCAATATTTTTTTCAAGATTTGTTGGAGGGATATATAAATATATCATGCACTGTTTTGAGCCACTAGCGAAATTATGGATTTCTCAGTGACAGAAATGGCACTTTTTTTCTTTGGGACTACGCCCCTCAGAAAATAGTGCTATTCCTGCCACCTTGGAATCCATGATTTCAACTAGAGCCTCTCAGTGCATGGTATATTTGTTTATTATTTTTTGTAGCATGCATTTCAGGCAGCTAGAAATCTTACTTAGTAAGTAAATATCCCGGGGCTACAAGGATTTATGAGTCCAGAAATCACTGATGAGGCTGCATTGATTTTAGGGGTCATAATATTGGCAGAAAATAAGTAAAAGAAACCAACTAAAAAATCATATTATCACAATGCTGTTTACCTTGTCTGATCCTTTGTGTTACCCAGTGCCCTATTTGCAATTGTGTGTATAAACTCTCTAGATTTATTACTTAGAACATTTGTTTTATTAGATTACCATGAAGGTCTTGAAGTTAAAGAAATTAATTGAAATTTCATATGGAATGTGATTTGTTTGATTTGTAAAGTTTTGTAAAGTAAATACTGAAGACTTGTGAAGTCTTGTGAAGACAGCAAAGCACAAACTGACACATTATTCTCTGTTTTGTTTTGCTTTGTTATCCTCTGTATGTATAGAAACTCCAACATCCATAGCAGCTCCCAAATTTCTCTTTCATCGTTCAGGTTTTCGCCTGAGATGGCGTCTAAGCGGGGGCTTTCAACGGCTGAAATGAATGCAGTGGAGGCCATTCATCGAGCTGTTGAGTTCAATCCTCATGTACCAAAGGTTAGTCATTTGTATTACATTGCAATCCCATAAATTGCCATTTTCCTACAGTTTTTGAACTGACCTTTCTAAGCATTATGCAGACAATTTTGCAATAATATAGATGGACGTGTTTACTCTTTACTGGCCAAAGAACGAAGTAAGATTCATTCAAGTGAACCAGGATGTTTTTTCCAAGTGATTGCCTTTTTTAAAAAGCTCTGTGACTGTATGTGAGGCAGTGTTCAAACTGTATGGTTGTCTATACCAGTGAATACTGTTACCTGGGATTTCAAGTTGTTGTTTTGAGTCCAATAGCATGCCTGTGATGCAGACACGATTGGAGATATCAAATTTGTGTCTTAGTCCTATCCTTACTGAATGGGTAATTTGAATTACTTTTATTGAACTTGTGTTCAAAGAAGGAGGAATGATTGCTAATTGTTTGTTTTTGTATTGTTCTTGCAGTACTTATTGGAAATGAAAAGCCTAATCTTGCCACCAGAGCACATCTTGAAGCGAGGGGACAGTGAGGCTATAGCCTATAGCTTCTTCCACATCGCACACTGGAAGAGGGTAGAAGGAGCACTCCAACTTCTTCACTGTACGTGGGAGGGAACATTTCGAATGATCCCCTACCCACTGGAGAAGGGACACCTTTTCTACCCCTACCCCAGCTGTACAGAGACGGTGGATAGGGAGTTATTGCCTTGTAAGTCCACAATCATTTCAAGGCAGCGTCACAAAAACAGTCTTAAGTAGAACTTCATCGACATCCCATTGAAACGCTTGTTAATTTTTTTCACTGGAATGTCGTTAAACACGGTCTCTTGCGTCCCTGCCCATGACAGCTGAAGTGTAGTGTATAGTGTTAGTAATAAGATAGATCTCAAAATATCAAGGAAATGGAAATCCCTGAAGAAGAACCGTGTATTTAAGAGAAAAAAAACCAGATTTGTCAAGCAAGACTGATTATCACACCTTGTACAGAGCTGCCAACTAGTACGGATTTTCCGTAATTGGTACGGAAATTAACCATCATTACGGAAGTACGGAATGTCGCCCAAAAATTACGGATTTCGGGAAATCCAATAATGCACTATCGTCTATGCAGCGAGCGCTGCATGCATGCCGCTAGCTCGCTCCTACATCACCGCCTCTTTCCTGGTGCGGCCGAGCCCTGACGCCCGATGCCCAACTATTTGCGCTCCCTGCGATGGCACGCACAGTTTCCTTCTCCAGCCGCGCCTGCATGCATGCATGCATAGCTATGTGATGTGTGTGTGTGTGGCCACGTGGCTTCACTGTATGCCGTGTGTATATGAATGAAGTGTGGAGTACGTGTATGTGTTTTTAGCGCGGTGTTCCAAGCCACGGGGTCGGCCAAAGCGAATTCGCCTGCAGTCAAATCCTGCAGTCATATTCGTAACAGTTGCAGAGCTGTGACTAGATCCCACATTATTTTATTTTCATCAAATGAGAAATTATCAATATTAATTTCAAAGAACTGATGTCACATGTCATGTGTTTCTAATAAAACTTGATATTTAATGCCTCCTTTGTATCCTTTCATGTTGTCTTTTGCTGTTGCTGTCTGTTGATTTTAAGTCCTTCATTCAGTGTAGACACCCTTTTGGCTTTTTTTTTTTTTTTTTTTCTTTTTTGGTCCTCGGTAGGCTATCGTATATTTCCATTTCGTGCATCGTGGCCACCATCAAGGAACATTCATACCCAATATGAGCTCCGTGTCAAACTGTAAACTGATCCACCCACAACCCCCCCCCCCCCCCCCAAAAAAAAATGCCGAATGGGGCTAATCGTTACGCCGGCAAATCAATTTGGGGTGAGTTGAACATGTAGACGATTTAGTAATGTAAACAGCGTTGCAGCGAAAATTATGCGCGATGTATTCTTTGTTCATCTGACTTTTCGATTGGACATGGAGGAGCAAATGATATTCAAGCGCACATGAAGTCAATGAAGCATCGCTCCGCAGTAGAAGCCAGCGAAAGTAACTGGGGTTGCAACATCGCAAAGTTTTTTCTCCCCAAAGACAATACAATTATTAGAGCGGAGGTTCTCATGACACAGTTTTTGATTGAACATAAATGTACCATTCACAGTCGAATGAAGGCAAGTCGGGACTTGCATTCAACTTTGTACATGAAGTCAATGCATCGGCAGGTACGGGGGTTTTGGATTTCCATTTGTTTTTTTTTACCGACACCATCATGCTTGTACATGTACATGTAGTTTGCGATAAGCCAAAAAACTCACCACAAAACCGCTGATTTCTTGATTTTTAACACTTTTTCGGCGAACCTGTTTCTTAGCAGTGGACTTAAGCCCCGCGTGCTTTGGAAATATGGCGCCGATTCCGCATTTTTGACGGTGGAATTAGGCTTTCTAGACGGATTTTTGGAGGTGACTATGGGACTTTCTTGTGGTGAGTGACAATGTCTGTGTGTACGATGATGTGATTTGTGTGTGTTGTGGCAATAGAATTTGCTGGCTTGTGGTCATATTGTATGATAATAGGTAGAATCATGGCGGCGGAAACTTTCAGCTTTTTTCCGCTCTTTTTTTGAAACCCCATTCACAGGCCTGATAATAATAATAATAATAATAATAATAATAATAATAATAATAATAATAATAATAATAATAATAATAATAATAATAATAATAATAATAATAATAATAATAATAATAATAATAATAATAATAATAATAATAATAATAATAATAATAATAATAATAATAATAATAATAATAATAATAATAATAATAATAATAATAATAATAATAATAATAATAATAATAATAATAATAATAATAATAATAATAATAATAATAATAATAATAATAATAATAATAATAATAATAATAATAATAATAATAATAATAATAATAATAATAATAATAATAATAATAATAATAATGTGAAAAAGCTGATTGCATCATGTGCGCACCGCGTCTGCGCAGTGTTGTACATGTAGTGCCGGGTTTTTTAGATTCATAGCGCCGCGTAGGAAATTACTGATTTCTTCCCAAAATTACTGATTTTGAGGCTTGTGATTACTGATTTCCTATTCTGCAGGTTGGCAGCTCTGCTTGTATTGTCCTCTCTGAGCTTTTAAAGCTTTTTGACAAACATTTGTTATTGAGAAAAGTAATTTTTCCCGAATCAGTGTCTTTAACCAATTTATTACCTTCAAATAGAATTGAAGATTTTGACTTAAGCTGTTATACACTTTATATTTTTTCATGTCTAACAGTTAAAAGAGTGTGTTTACCAATATGTATGACTTGTCCATACCAGAAGCAAAAATGTGGTGCCATATAAGTTTGCAATTTCCTGCTTTACACTACCATTTCATGATACTCTGATGATCATTTTAGTCCAAAGAGATAAGCATTGATTTTGTTTACATTTTTCCCATTTCCATTTACATATCCCACCTCAGCATGCATAAAAGTCCTAAATGACTTTAATTTCTTGGAAATGAAAGTGAAAATCACAGCTGCAGATTGACTGAATTAATGTAATATGAAGCCACAAAGTAATGAATGAAAGTAGGGAATTTCAATTCCTTAATCTCAATTTCCAGCTAAGATTTCAGGAATTAAAGTTTATGATAGTGATAATAATATGTCTTGTTTACCCAGGATAGCCTCATCAATATTGATACTGTTCTCCCTGAGGGCCCTGCAACCATATTTGTCCTGACTGTGAAGCATGCTATTTCTAACTATGATATATTGTTTTTGGTTCCCCCTAATAAATAACACATAATTATATGTCAACTTATAGGTGTATTGTCATTGATACCATGAAATACTGGTAGTACTTCAAGCTGTCATCTACACCATATATAATTTATATCTATATTTGTATTCACTGAGTTAAGTTTCTCTATCTGAATTTCAGCAGCTTTTCATGAGGTATCTGTATATCCCAAGAAGGAGTTACCTTTCTTCATCCTGTTCACAGCAGGGCTGTGTACTTTCACTGCCTCTTTGGCACTCCTTACGCATCAGTTCCCCGAACCCATGGGTGCTATTGCTAAAGCAGTGAGTTGTACCAAAGTTTTGTATTAGATTAGATCACTCTCACATAAATTGTTATGTGTAAAAAAGACTGAAACTTATTTTCTTTTCTGATGAATATTTTGAAAATCTGATTACTGTGTTCCTAAAGAATATCATCAATCCCCAAGGGGCATGACCAGTTAATTCTTTTGTGCTACTTTTCTCTGGTTTACATCCTTATATCGTAAAATACTGTGTATAAGGCGCACTTTTTTTCGCGCGAAAACCCCCCAGAGTCAAGGTGCGCCTTATACACAGAGATAGCAAATTAAGGAGCCAACTCATGTTTTCCATATGACACTTGGAGGGTCTATTCTGTATATGTCTAAAGCTAATGCATTCTTTAAAAAAAATGGTTACTTCTGCAAGAAATTGATCTTTTGTTCAAATTATTTTTTGATAATCGGTAAAATCCCACAAACAAGTTCTTATCACATCACTTATCCCTTTATTTTTAATGTATATAAGCTTGCTCATTTCCATGCATTATTTTTTATTTGACAAAAAATAATTTTTTACTTTGAAATATGAATTCTGCTGTAGTCTGTAGTCTGTAAATCGATTACTTTATGATCTTTTTTTTTTTAATTTATTTATTTTTTATTTGGAAAATTCAAAGAAGCGAAAATAATTTTACAAAATCATACAATTTTTTCCCCCTATATTTTCCTCTATTCTACTTTCATCACTTCTATAATGCATTACAAAAAAAAAGTTTTTGCTGAAAATCAAATAGATAAATTCAACCGTATTTCTTAATCAAGGCTGATAGAATTTATGGAATTTTATTTAAAATACTTAGAACTTTACAATATTTTTCAAATATCAAATTGATATTTAAAAAAAAATTAAAGATAATCAAATATTTTTCTAGTGCTCCATTACATTTAGTTGGAAAAATCATTTTAGCAGACTTCATTTTTTTTTCAAACAAAATTCCCAAAGTTGGGGGCGCGCCTTATATATGGGTGTGCCTTATACATGGCATTTTATGGTATATATCTTTATTGCTATGTATTTTTGTTTGTAAATTCTGCAGAGAGTTGGCTTGAAAGTCTGCGAAGTATATTTTTGCAGCCTTTTTTTTATTATGACATTCCTGTGTACTATAAGGGAATGACCTGAAATGGGTAGGAAGGATGCAATCAGCTTAGGAGTATTTGTTGGTTATATGGCAGCACTGAAACTGTAGTCACATAAAATCTGACATCTGAAATATTATTTATGTACAACTGGTTGCAAGGCTTTATTTTGTCTTATCCAATTATTATTTCTCCTTATGTGAGGCATTGAAAAATGTCTATTGTTGTACAATATTTCGTATTTATGATATTCATATATAGAGTACCGAAGTGCTGACGTCATATTTGCTCGTAGTCCAGGATACTGGTTCCAAACAACGGCCCGCGCATGAGGTTCACCGCAAAATCAACAAGCAGCCAACGGTCTAAGGCAGGGCAAATTGGGTGTTTGGCGCTGGTGTGATCACCACGCCATTGTTTAGCACAAAATTGTTTGGAACCAGCAGTCTTGACAGCTTAGCCGGTATGACGTCACACTTCGGTACTCTTATTAACAAAATTTCAAAAAATTGCTTACATTTCCACGTAAAATCACTTTCCAAAAGTTAGCTCAGTTAGAACCTGCCTGTCATAATGTTTTATGATGAAGATGCTTTGTGGTCATTTCAAGTCATTCAGTTTTTTTCCTTTTCTGTCTGCATTTTCCTAGTTCCTCTCGTCACTGTCGGCACCGTTCAGCTTTGTGATGGAGAGACTTGAGGGCATCATCCCAGCAAGCCTCTTACAGCAGTTAACTCGTCTGTAAGACCTTCATCATCATCAGATAGGGAGAGAGTCATAGATGTCATCATCTGCACCTCTACCAGCTTTGTTTCTCTCACCAACACGAGTCGCTCAAAATCCACTAATTTTTACAGGTGGTATATGCGATAGTTGGACTGTGTGAGCTGTGCTATCAGTGTTTCCTTTTCTGTTCATGTCATATGATGTTGTGTTTGTGTTCAAACGGTTGGACATGATTGTTCCTATTTCTGCTATTTTTTTCTTTTTGTTTTCTGTGTCTGTGAAATGTATTGAACCTTGTGACTGTTTTCTCTGAGCATTAAGAGAAATTCAGTAATTCACCTGCTCTGTGAAAAAAGAGAATTGAAATGTTAATGGAGTAGGCTAAAACATTTTTGCAGAATTTTAATCTGCACCATGCATTCAGACATTAAAAATTGTGGCTTATTTAATGTATTTGCTTGTTGTTTGAAAATAGCAGAAGAAAAGTGGGCAAATGGTTGTTAGAAAGTGAATGAAAATTCTTTTCACTCCTTGTAGGATTCATATGATTGCCCATCTTATACATCTGTTACCATTAAGTATTACCCTTAAACATAATCAAATTTTTGTTTAAATCTTGAGGTTGATCATTGAATTTCATCTTTCAGGCCTAAACTCACCTTTTTTCTTCCCCCCCCCCCCCCCCCCCCCCCCCCCCCCCCCCCCCCCCCATTGATAGACATGTGACTGGCTTGCTCAAAACCATCAATAAGTGACAAGAATTATTCATTTATATATTCATTTTATATATATATATACAGTATATATATTTTTTTTTTTTCCGGGGGGGGGGGGGGGGGTTGTAAAATTAAAAAGTAATAGTTTATCAGCTTTTGGATGGTATGACTTCCTAGTCTTCTCAAATGGAGCCAACATGGCGTGATGCTCCCAGTTTTCCAACATTTCATTTTCATAGCCGAGGAGCCAAATATGAAGTGCTCTAGCAAAGGCATTGATGGCATTTATTCAGAGAAATGGGGCCTTTTGTTGATGTTAAGCAGAAGAGGTGTAAAATTATCTACAGAGAACAAAGTGATGGGGTTTATCAAATTGAGCTACTTTTTAGGCCTATATCCTGCCTTTATTCAATTGTTACATTATGAAATAAGTCAGTTCTGTAGGTGGATTGATTGAGATATGTGAGAACTGTTTTGAATTACTGCAGTCACCAGCCATATGCATATCCTCTTTACTGTTGGTTGTTTAAAAGGGCCACTACTAAAACCTTGGAATATGATGGAAAGACAATGGAAAGACCATCAAACTACACATTTAAACAGAAAAATGTAAAAGGAAAAAAAAAAGAAGAAAATTAATTGTCCCAACCCAAATCACACTCTTTCTCGTTTGTCCCTTTGTTTTTTTGTTTTTTTGATACCTTTTGGTTGTTTTGAGCTGGCGTGTCATTTATTTAGAATCTTCACTTAGGTGAATAATGTTTAATGGATAGTATTTAGAACATTAATTTTTTCTATGCTTAACACAATTAATATTTTAGCTTAAGAAATGGGATTAATTTTCACCGCAAAACCTTATCTTTCTCTTTTCACTGATATCTTTCAAGTCTGTTCCAATCCCATCATGAAACTATTCCTTGGAAAGCCTTAGGATAAATGATGCACCCTTATGTACATTTTTTGATGATACAAATTTTTGGGAGGGTTGATGTAGTGCATATCACTCGGTGGCTTCATAGTTTTCTATTACTTACTTTAAAGGGACTAAGATAATGTCATGTTTCTTCCAGCTGAAAAATGATGGAAGACCAAATTTGCCACATATTGAATTATAATTATGGAGAGGGAAGGTTAAAAATGGGAAAATGTATGTCCTGTATGATGTGGATACTCTATCAATGAACATGAATAGAATTGCTATCAGTGCATTTTGAGATAAATGAGACAGCCCATAAATTTAGATGGATCTTATTCAGTCCCATCCACATTTACTAACTGAAATGTACAAAAAGTTTTTCGTTGAAAGAAGAGCTTTCTTCTCTTTTTATGTTATTTTAAATTTGTAACACTGCAGGACAGGGTATAACAGTACTTTTTTATCATTTTACTTCTTTGCATCCCTCCCATCCCATCTTTGTCAGTCTCAGAGTCTGTCATTGCTATTTATTTACATTCAAAATAAAATGCTGATAGTGACAAGTAGATGTATTACAAGAAAGTGGATGTTTATGTTCGATTACAGCCTTGCAGATGTTCCTATTCATTTGTTCACAAAATAAATATGCCTGCCACACACTCAAGGACTAGTCAGAATATCAGATATTAATGTTGTGAAAATTTCCAATGCTTCTTGCCATTACAAACAGTTTTCTTGTTGTATTCGTTATCTTATACTGAGCTTTTTACATTTTGTTTTGATTGAAGTTCGAAAAAATGTGAACACTTCATTTATAGTGATCATTTGAAAATGGGAGAGTTGGCCATCAGTTTGGAAAACGAGTCATAATCTTTTCTCCATTTCATTTCTATCTGTTCACTAAGTAAAGGAATGTAAGATGACAGAAAATAGCAGTAGATTTTGTGTGCACTTCGATATCAGCACATGATAATCACAGTAATGCACTTGGTATGTGCAAGTTGAGCACCTGCAATGCAATTTTATGGCATGTTGGATAATATGACTATGAACATTCAAATGCATCATTTATCACCACAAGTGCACATTGGTTCTATGAAGGTATACTTTCTGTGTTCAGGCAAGATATTATTATGTGATTTTGATAGTTAAACCCAGGCTGTAATGTTCCATGATGCAGTCTTAGCTGTGAAAAATTGAGACAGTTTATTATCAACATAACTGACAAGTGATTATCATGTGTAAGTTAATTCAAACAGTATGTTTGAATATTTAATTAATGAATATAATGTGGGAATGTGGCCATTACTTGCACATGCAAAGACTGTATGTTATGCACACTGCTTCTGTTTTAATGATGATAAATATTTGTTAAGATTAGGAAGTAGCAAGTGAAACATTATCTTTTGTGAGATGAGCCTTCCACAATTCCATACTTCCATTTGAAATAACTTGTCATGGTTCGGATTAGAAATATCAATGTGTGCCTGACAGAAGGGCATGAATGGATACACAGCCAGTGAATTTACACTTCTAGAAATTAATCTTTTTAAACTTTGACCTTTCTTTGACTACATCTACATAACACATATGAGTATGTTCCTCCTCTAAATTGTTCAGCAGTGATAGGTTATGACTTCTCTATATTATATCTTTTTCCTCTCTGTAAAAGACTGAAAATAGGGGCAAAAATTACTGAAATTTGTTTTCATCCTTCTGCCAGGCACACAGTAATATGAAATTTTGGTTGTGAGAATTGAAGGCAAACAGTAATTGTATGGATAGTATTCAAAATCCATTATCATACCAAAGATAATTATGATCCATAACATCATACTTCCACAAGTATTAGAATAAGTCAAGCAAGACACATTGTCAGGACAGATGCATTTGCTCTTAAGGAGTAGATACTATTTGAGTATTTATTATAACTTGGAGATAGTATACATCAATTACATAAGGGCCATTATTTGTAAGTGAAACAAACAGTCACACATGTGACCATCTAATTTGCCTCATTGCTGGAAAATCAGATTACATTTTATTGGTTTGTTGATATCAACAGTTTCTTACATGAAAAAGATTTCCCTTTGACAAGAAAAAGTGATTTCTCAACCATAATATTTTTACAGAGAAAAACACCCTTTTTTTTTTAGTGGTCACACAATGACCAACCCAATTTTCACCTCTAAAAGAAAAGGAGGTTTACTAATTTATGGAAAATTGCTTTCAAACTGTTCAGAGCAATCCCACCACAAAAGTAGCTTTGAATAGCGATAAGAAAGACCCTTCTTTGTGTGAGGGCACATACCTAATTTTGACCTCTGAAAGAAAATGGTTTATTCTCCCTTTAAAATAATTACCCTCCATCTGTGGGGGGGGGGGGGGGGATGGTAAGATTGTTATCTAAATATAAAAAATGAGAGACTTCTACTTCAAGAAAAATACTGAAAATTAACTATTTTTCAGGATTCTGGTCACTCACATGACTGAGAATGGCCTATAACAATATGAATTGGAAGAAGTATATAGCAGAGTAGCAAGAAGGAAAAAAATTGTATAAATCATAGATATAAACATAAAATAGATGACCTAGTACTATTCTGATATCTATGATGATGATGACAAAAAAAGTATCCGTGAAATTATCCCAGTCAAAATTAAATGAAAATGAGTTTAATCATCTTTTTTTATCTTTACAAGAAAATATGTATTATCTTGCCTTCTCATATGAATTCATTCTGGTGTCTCCATGTCCCCCTTCCCACTTTGTTAAATGGTAAGGAGTTAAATGTCATTCCATTGTATGTAATAACACCTAACAGCTGTATAGCTACTGATAATCAAAAAGCTGTTAGAAAGGAGCTATTTAAGTTATTGTGATTGACTGTGCATGCCATGATGGAGACAAATATGGATGAGAAATTACTCTGATTGATCATTGTTACAGATGGGGTATTTCATTTTCAGGGATCTAATTTCTTTCTTCTCAACAATATGGTAAAAATTGTCTTCAAATTGTTAAATCTAAAATAAATTGAGATATCCACTTTCTTTTTCAGACTGAGTTGTATTAAGTAAAAGCTTAAATTGTTAACATAATACATGTATAGCCACAAATTATAATCTTCTTAAGCTGTTATTGTTGGAAGATATTTATAATCATGCTTTTGTGTCTATGGGGAATGATATTCTAACCTTGCTTTAAAAAAGTCAGTGTTGGTATCTGTAAAGGGATTCAAGAAAGATACAACACTTCTGTTCATTTTAATGCTTCCCTTCATCCTCTCTTGTTTTTGTTTGAAAGCTTCCTTTTTCTTCCGTTGCATCATTTTGAATGTACTTTATTTTTGTCGAGATGTTATTTATGAGATTTCTGATGAGGAGTGAAAAGAATTTTTGTCTTGTTACATGTTGAAATGCTGTCTGATGCAAAAAAGTATTAAAAAACAAAAATGAAAATAATCATGCATGTGTATCGCTTTCTTTGTTCATGAGATTGTGGAAAGTGTATAAATCTGAAGAGAGTGATGTTCTAATGAAGATGTTCATGAAGGTTATTATCCGCCATTTTCCTTATCGTCTCTTGCAGATATGACATATACCATTGGACAGCAGTATATAAAAGAAATTTTCAAATACCGGTAGATTTAATGAGTTTTTTGACAAAGACAAAACTTTTCTCACTTTTTCTTAAACCCATTTTCAGACCAGCAAATTGTACAAGAATTGTGACTATTGATGTTATGTAGAAACATGCAAAAAATAATCATGATATGACATGGATGTGGCATTGCGGTATTTAGGGAGATGGGTCTGACCATGGGTCTGTCCCACCATAAGATTACTCGAGCTGGGGAGATTTATGATGATGACATTTCCTTACACTGTTCATGTGGTAGGAGTAGGGCACAATGCATTACATAAGAACTGCCTGTCATTCAAAGTGTAGTCCACTCTCGGAGATTGACAACACATGTTATAAGCAGGGGCCGCAGAGCATTTTTGAAAGTGGGGTGCTGATTTTGATTTCACTCGTTAATGACAATTTTCGAACCTTTTTTCTGAGGTTTTATGAAACGTGTCTACTAAAAAAAGTGTGTATAGTTTATATATATGTATATGTATATTTTCTTTGCATTTAGAAGTAAATTGTTGATGTCTGAAAATGTGTTTATATATTTTTTCCCGGGGGGGGGGGGGGGGGGGGAGTATGTCTCATTGAGGCCTGTACGGCATCTGCGTCCATACTTTAAAAAAAAAAAGTCCATGAAAACAAGTAAAAAGGGTTGTTTTTCACCACCAGACGGGTAACCCGGGGATCTCATTTAGGGAATCAAAAACAGGAAAGAAGAACCAATCCTCGACTAGGGTGTACATGTACAATACTATGCAAGATCTAAAAAATCAATGCGAAGGATCTAAAAATCAGGAAATTTTCACGGATCCCTGAATAGGGTATCAAAAAAAAGGCCTCAATGAGACATACCCCCCCCCCCCCCCGGATATTTTTCTGTAATATTATGCATTTTGGAGGTAATTTCCCATTATTCTTCCCCCCCCCCCCCCCCCCCCCCCCATTTTTTCAGTTCTGATTTATCTTTTCTCATACTATTTTTCTTATACCGTTTATCTTTTTGCCCCTTTTTTCTTTTTTTTGTCTCGTTGAGTAGGCCTAGTGTTTCAACTCTGGGGGAAAAAATTTGTCGTTGTTGTTTTGATTTTTTTTCCTTCTTGTTTGTTTCCCTTGGCCTTGGGCCCCCTTGGGCGCGGCCAATGTTTCTCCATCATTTGAAACTCCTTTCTTTGGTCTCTGAATCTAAAGTAGGCGTGGTCTATTTGTTTCTTTGGAGCTGGGGAGGGCGGGGCCTGAAGGTGGTACATGTGTACTGCACAGACTGCATGCACTGGCCATGCTAGGCCGGCCTGGCCTGGCCGGGCGGCTGGCCCTGGCGCGCCGGCGCGGCTGCTCCAGTTCGGCCTCTAATATTGCACTGGGAACGTGGTTCAGCTGCTTTCTTTATGCAGATAGACAGCGAGATGGCTGGCTCTCGAATGAATAAGCGATTCTGTATAATTGGAGCATTTTTATTCATTGCCACGTGTTATGGCTGGATTCGGCTCCTGTTTCTTACCTTCTCATATGACGTTCTTCCTCGCAAAACGGCTCGGCCTTTAAGATTTTCTCTCAGTTTGCCACAAGAAGCGGTAAAAAACTACACCATTCTCAACTAGTGGGCGCATGGTTATGACATATGTGGTTGATATTGCAATACAATTGCAGTTGGATTCTAACTTTTGTTTTCGCTCTGAATGTAATTTGTATGATTTGTGTAGTACTAGAATCTAGATTCTATTCCATTTTCGTTTGTATTTTTATATAGCTTTGTACTTTGATTTAATTTTAATGTCTACTTTTCCATTTCCCAGTCAACCACTCATGCGCATAATGAAAAGTAGGGGTCTCTAACATGAAACAAAGGCTAGTTGTCACTCGGTTCACCACACCAGGATGCTACTTAGATGCATCCTGCTCTTTATTCTGTGTTCCGGCGTGACGTCATTTTCCTAACGATGACCCTAGTAATGCCTAAGTGGGTGAAAGCACGGCCCGCTTTAACTCCAGGGAGCTCCAACGCGTAGCGTTGGAGCCCCAGGTACAACTAACCAAAATCTTCCTCGCCCATGGCATTAGTTTGGTCGGTCGCATCGCTTAATTTCGGCAGGTAAGATGAAAATTTGTACTTACATTTCAAGAGAATTATTGTAACTATCCAGCAGGCACTTTGATTTCACGATTTGACGATTATTTCGATGAAAAAAAGGAATTTCCTCGCCGAGCCGATCAAGTCATTTGAATCGACTGTACAGTACTGGGGATTGGGGAAGATCGGGTCCGCGAGGAAATTCCATTTTTTTCATCGAAATAATCGTCAAAACGTGAAATCAAAGTGCCTGCTGGATAGTTACAAATTTTCTTGAAATGTAAGTACAAATTTTCATCTTACCTGCAGAAATTAGGCGATGCGACCGACCAAACTAATGGGCGAGGAAGATTTTGGTTAGTTGTATAGTCAAGGATTGTAATTCCGAACAGATTGTATTACAGAACGTGTACAGTTAAGCGCCTAAAATGGGTTTTCATACGCGTGGGATTACGCGTATGAAAACCACACTATTGAAACAAAGGTTGTCTTTTTCCCATAGATTTCACACGTTCGGAAATACAGTACCTTTTTCAAGGGACCAAAACGCCGCGTCGTTGGGAAGGGGTTCACTCGGAAGGGAATATCGCATTAAATCTACGTTGTCTTTTTAAAATTCCATCAACTTCTTTTTCTGTAGGACTTTGAGCATTCATTATGTAAGTTTGACAGATATTCGTTTGATATTTTATTTGCTATCGTTGATTTTCTGAAAAGTGTTCAGACACTGGATCAACCACCATACCTACGCGTTGGAGCTCCCTGGGGTTAGGCCCGCTTGAGCGTCGTACTTAGTTGATTTCGGTCTCACACGAAGCATTTGCATGCAGTAAATCCATTGCATTTTATTTGTATGCACATAGAATGACTCTCGCACAGCGAACATCATCGGAAATTCACTCCTGGCAGGATAACCTAATACTTGTATAACCTAATACAAGCATAACAGTGAAAATTTCACTGAAATCGGATATAAAATAAGAAAGTTACGGCATTTTGAAGTTTTGCATTATTTCTTGAAACAGTGATATGCATAACATGGGCAGTATGCAAATGAGTGAACAGATGATGTCACACACTCACTTTTCCTTTATATGAAATATATCATATATTTTAATTTTTTGCTTCAATAATGTAAGACATTATGGAACATATAAAATCATTATTGTTGTAACTTATTTTGATACAAGTGAGAGATTCTTTGTTATCACATTCCATAAAAATTGAAATATTTGAAATTTCATATAATAAAATATACAAGGAAAAGTGAGTGTGTGACATCATCTGTTCACTCATTTGCATACTGCCCATGTTATGCATATCACTGTTTCATGAAATAATGCAAAACTTCAAAATGCCGTAACTTTCTTGTTTTATATCCGATTTCAGTGAAATTTTCACTGTTATGCTTGTTTAATTTTACTCTATTTATTAATTCAACTTGACATTAGTGTGGACTTGGCCTTTAACAGTGATTTTTTTTTAGATCTTGCATGGTATTGTACACCCTATTTGAGAATTGCTTCTTCTCGGCTGTTTTTTAGCCAAAAAGGAAGAGTTGAAGACAAATATTTACTTTGGAACACATTACAGAATGATGTTTTCATTGAAATAATAGGAAAGAACCTCTTTGGATTCGTGAAAAAATATCCATGGGAAGATTTTCAGATGCGCTGCTCCCTACCGGCTTCCGAATGGTACTGTCAAATTTCCTACCCTTTTTGAGGATCTTTTCTCATCACTGATAGTGAATTTGATACCCTTTTTTCAGAATTTTCCTGTTTTTGATACCCTAAACGAGATCCACGGGTTACCCTTCTGGTGGTGAAAAACAACCCTTTTTACTCATTTTCATGGATGCGGATGCCGTACAGGCCTAAATGAGACGTACCCCCGGGAATAAAACACCAGTAATCATCAGGCTATGCGTTATCTTTAATCATCTTCGAGAAGGTAATAGACTTAACTAGTGGGGAAATTTTAGCAAGATTGCAGGCTTTATAAGGCTTTATGGGACTTTAATAATAAAAAGTAGAGAGCGAACAGAAAAGAAAGCTTTAAAGATGAAAAATTAACTGTTTCGCAATTTTGATTCAAGTGCATGATTTAGAAGGAGAAAGAGAGAAAAAGGATCAATAAATGTCTGGTCAGGGGATGTGGTAATTCTTATTCATTAGAAAGCAGCAAATTCTGTAGTTCTTTTAGAAATTGAAACGAAAAAAAAGAAAAGGAACTCTATCAAGATTATGATACAGGTGTGTGATTTAGCAGGAGAGAGAAAAAAAAATCAATAATCGTGAGTTAATCCTTCATTAATCTTTAAAAAGCGGCAAATTGTATAGCTCTTTAAAAGACAAAAGAAAAGAAAGCTGGAACTATCTGTGTCGATATCATGGGTAATTAAGATTAGTCTATTTAATAATTTTACCATACTTTTAGTATTACCTTTGGAGTAGCAAAATGAACCTTTGGAAAAGAAAGCAAATCAAAGTTTACATAATATTTAGAAAAAAAACAAAACATGTGAAATGAAACTCTGAAAGCTTGAACTATGTCTAAAAATTTACCTTGCAAAAATGACAGAATAAAAAAAACCCTTTGGATCTTGGATGAATAAACTAGTTTATTCACCCCTTTTTATTTTAATAAAGAAGAGTATACCAGCATATTTAAAAAAAGGCTCAATAGCATGCTAAGAACGAACAAGTCGATGCGAGAAGCCTTTTTCAATGCAGTAAAACTACTTGCTTTCCTACCCCTTAAATCATTAGAAATTATATAATGAATTACAATTGTTGTTTTCATGAGAAGAGATCCTAAAGAAACGTAAGAACTAGTTTTCATTCAAATTGGTAAATAGTTACTAAGGACTTTCCCCAAATTTAGTTGGCATTAAAAACAAAAAATGCCACATCATGAAAACAAAACAGAAGTCAAACTTTGGAAGTGTTTTTCTCGAAGAAATACTTTGCCAGAGCATTCTATTCTAGAGTTTCAAAAGCTATTATCTCCACTAATACTCACCTCTAGAGTTGACCTTTATATCAAATCAAAGCTTATGAAATGGAGAATAATAATCAGTAATAAAATCAAATTAAAGAAAACATGACTTCTTTCTCATTTTGACGTGATGGGTTATACATATGTATTGAAAGATAAATGCATTTTTCTGAGTTGACATATATGCGCTTGTTACCCAGTGCAATAAGCTTGTAAATCAGCGTGGATCATGGTGCAATGAAATGTTGATGTGCTATGACTGCTGTCCACTAAATTTTGCAGGCATTTACTTAAAAATATACCATATACAGAACTACTGTAATGAATTGAATTTTGAAAATCATGTAACTGGAAAGAGAATATTCCATTTATTTTGCTAGATCCAAGTCTGGTAACATGAAACATATTATAGACTTGTAATTATTAATGCGTGACATAAACTCTACATGTAATTACTCTCTGCTTTATATGCAGAGAATGACTTCACCACATGTCTCAATATTATATGAAACATCATTAGTCAACTGAGTCAGTTTAACATGGCCTCCTGTCCATCGAATGTTAACAGTTTGGGCTCTATGGAAGTTGTCCAACTCTGGAAACAGCTTGCCCTAGCAGAATGCGTTGTTCAGTACTATGTTCTAGGTAGGTTAGGTAAAATTTATTCTGTTGAAGTAAACTAAACTATGAGTCGAATATATAACTCTCATCAAACTTCCAGTTATAGTTCCCAGTGAACCCTTTGACTTCAGAGGTGATGAAAAAAAATGTAAGTTTAGCAAAAGAAAAAGAAAAAACTTTGCATGCTGTTCTGGTTAGATAGGAAAGATGGTATTATGTTGCTTGAATCTGAAAGTGCTAAAAGAGGTCCTTTATTTAAAAAATATTTTTCATTGTAATGAAAAAAAAAAAAAAATTGGTTTCAAATTTTCAGGAATTCATAAGAATCACACTCTTTTCAAAGAGTGCTTTGTGGAACTGTCTGCTAGCCATTCAATCAAGTAAAACCTAAATTATTTTTCATTTGAACAACTTGTCTTCTCTTCTCCTCTTAACTCTGTAGGAATGGTATCAACAGCAATGCTTTGGAAAGATTAATGAGGGACTCAGTATCTCAACTCTAGAGGATACCATCGGGAGATGGCAGGTTGCACTCCATCCTGATTGTGTGTAAGAAGTTCTTCTTTCCTCAATTGTATTCTCAATAGTCAGTGGTATTTTTGTGAGATATGTGGCCTTATGAATGTTTATTAATAGTCATGTGCATGGTTTTCACCAATGCATACTTACTGCTTTTGATACCAAGATTAGGGGCTTCAGAAAGAGAAAAAAAAGGAAGAGTAATTTTGTTCCATAAGGATACTGATAAGGGTGATAACTATGTCAGTAGGTATTTTCAACCTGCAAAATTTCCTTTATTATTCCAACCCCCCCCCCCCCCCTGAATTTTTGCAAGGCCATATTTCACTCAGTTTGGACTAAAGGTTAAAAAAATAATAATCATGCGCATGTGATTTTACCTATTTAATCTTTGCCAGTGAAATATTTTGAGTATCAATAATTTATTATGAAGCTTATGTGTAAAGTGCAAGACAACTTTTGTAACCATGAACAGGTAGTATTCCATCTTTGTTAATTTATTGACTCATACTTTGTCTCTTGTTTTTATTCTATCCTGTATTCAGAATGGTCTTCCAGAAATTTACCAGCATTTACAGTATTAGCAGGAGGACAGGTCATGTAGTTATTCCTGAGACATTCCAGACTAAAGTCTTGAAGTGGCTGGGCAATGATGAGGAGCTTTTGAAGGAAGTCAAGTTGCAGGTTTGTTTGCAGATCACAGAACCATTATAATTTTCTGTGATTCTCAATCCAGCTTTTGAAGTTTAGGCTTGGGTTTGGCAGGCAGAACCTTATTTGATGAATTTGGTTTAGCATTGTCTTGTCTTCTTGAATACCAGACCTCAAAAAGAAAATCTTAGATACCATGACATTAAAAATCTTTGTTCCATTCATGTAGTTGATTTTCATTTTCATTTCACCTTTTTTCCTGGTTTCAGACAGCCTAAAACTCACTTTCTCTAATGATTCCAGCAATGGATAGTTATACTGACCAGCTCAAATTCCTTTTCTTTATATTCTGTGGTGGTTCTAGCTCTGCATGCATAGTAATACTGATCAACTCAAAATTCTTCTTTCTTTCAGTACATCACATCTATCTTCAATCGATACACCCATGAGAGCTCCATCTTCAATCCTCTTCGTGCTAAGAGACCTGGAGCTACTGATCCTGGTGGAGACATAGACCAGTACATTGAAGAGATCAGCAGCAGCTCACAGAACTGTGATTTTTGTGATTTCAAGTTGTGAGTTCAAATTAATAGAATTTTCTAGAGCTGGGGTAATAATCTGAAGCTCTTTTAAACCACACTTAAATGCATATTCACTTTTTTACCTGATAATCCACACCCCAAACCACGAGATAGGGAAAAATACTGCACGGTCATCTGGGTACTTTTTTACAAAAACCATGAGATATTGTTTTGAAATTGCACGGTCGTCCAGGTACTTTTTTTTTCTGTTAATTGACATTAAAGCAAGCAGTTTGCTGGTTGTACCTATATGTAACTGATGGATAGTATTTTCTTAATACTATACTCCAAAAAGAGTGCTTTTATGAAATGAAGGTATTAACTTCCTAATATGACAAAGCAATTATTTTTATTCAACATTAGTTTTGTCAAAATATGCCTATCACTTCCGAATAATTATGCCTTTTGTTTACACAGCAAGACTGCAGAGGATACATTTGGACGGATAGAATCTGAGCATGCTGTGACTGCTTCCAATACTTTCAAATATGATGCTTATCATGCTCTCATTATACTCAAGAGCCATCATCCTCTCAAGTTCACTGAGGATCAGTTCCTGGATATGTTTGATGTCTCTATGAAATGGTATTTATTGCCTTTGAAGGCTTAAGGTCTGGTCAGACCTTACTGATGAAGATAAGATTTTAAATTAAAGTACACCCTACAGCTGCTTTACTGGCATACATACCCAGCATACTAACACTACACACAATACAGTAGGATGTACCTCTAAAGGACCCATGCCAAGCAAATGCATGTTGACTTTTGTTGATTTATGTGGCCCCCAAAAATATCTGAATATATGTCATATATTTCATAATAATTTTTCAGTTTTTTTTTTCTTTAGATTACTGGGATCTGCCCACAAAAAAGGCTGCAAAACCAACATTCCCCTTGTGACATCACTTGTCAATCACCATCCAGAAAATATTAACATTTCAATAGATATTGCTATGTTGAATAGTCACTGTCTAGTGTTTTCTCACAATGGCATGATGCAATACACCTGCAGAAGAAAGGTAAGTGAAGGTGTATTTGTAGAATGCTATGATGAGAAAACACTTGACAGTGACTATCCAACATGGCAATATCTATTGAAATGTTAATATTTTCTGGATGGTGATTGACAAGTGATGTCACAAGGGGAATGTTGGTTTTGTAGCTTTTTTGTGGGCGGATCCCAGTAATCTGAAGAAAAAATACTGAAAAGTTATTATAAAATATATGACATATGTTTAGATATTTGTTTGCCACATAAATGATGATCAGGTACCATAAATCAACAAAAGTCAACATGCATTTGCTTTGCATGGGCCCTTTAATTGAAAATCCCATTATTGGTGAGGTCTGATCAGCCCTTTACCATAATTATTTGAATAGCACTTCTCAGAGCTATTGTATGGCCAACTTGGTTTGTGGTGAAGTAAAGAATTTATGCTATGTTAAGCACACAGTAAGACAATATGTGCCATATTGTTAATTTACTGAAACTAAGTTTGCCAAGCTCTCAGTCGGCTAAACTTCGTGAATGCTTGTAAAAGTACCCCATCTCCCGGCAAATGAATTTTTATTGTTTCTTCAAAAGTTCTGAGAAGCTGAAAGGAAAACCATATGTAGTTGACATTACATATCAAAAGCAGTTGGGAACAAATTCTATTCTCACTTCCTCATTGACCTAATTTCAGGCCATTTGGCATTCTATTTATATTTATGATCACAATCCTGATTTCACTTTTGCTGAAAACTAAGTTATTCCCTTTTAAGTCTGTACACTTTACCTGAACTGTACAATTTGTTCTAGATGGTAATTTGTCTGACTTGTCTTAGGCCATTCAGTGCCATATGCAGTTCAAATTGCCCAAATTGCTTATAAATATTATGAAACTGATAAATTCTTAATTATCATTTTGAATTTAGATATATGGGTAAGTGAATAATAAGGAATAATGTTTACCTGAAGATTTACAATAAAAAAAATCACCTTGTGATTGAAAACTTGTCTTACTAAATTGAATTAATGATGCATTTTTGTGAACTTGGTGGCACTGTGGGGGACATTACAATGTATAACTGTGTGAATTCAAATGTTAAATAGTGTCTTCATTATTATTATCATTATAATTATTATCATTATTATTACCATCATTGTTATTACTATCATTATTATTACTATTATTATTATCATTATTATTATTGTCATTATTATTACTATTTTTGATTATTGTGACAGGTTCATGAAGGTGTACTCGACAGACAAGCAGTACATCTATCCACATCTAATGTGGGATAATCTGCCCAAAGCCAGCGCTAGTCAGATCCACCCTCATGCACAGGCTAGCGTTGGGTCTGAAAGACATTATGGTGAGGTTTACCTATGTTAATCCATTTTACTTCAAAATATAGATGAAGAGAAATGTGGCCCTTGAGCTGTGATGAAAGAGAAAACATCTTGTTATGGGAAAAAAAAGAGGAAAGAGGGAGGAGAGAAGAGGAATTTTGGTTAAAATTCTTCTGCAATACCTTCTAGTTTGTTGCATTGTATTTTGCATGGGTGTGAAATACATCATACATAATAATTGATTCTGTAGTGGCATGAAAATGTTAATTAGGTATGAAACATTTGATAGTGTAACACTTTTTTTTGTTCAATCCATAAGGTCTGATGGAGCATATCAGAGTGTCAGCAATGGAGTATAGTCTGAAAAATAATGGACAAAATTACTTCACAGATCTCATTCAGGTAGAGTTATAATTCACCATTTCTATTATTTAGATCATTACATTGTCATGCCATGAAAATGTATCAGAAAATTCTTTTAAACTTGTTTCAAGATTAATTTTGTAGACTACTATATAAAAACCTCAATAAAAGAGAAGGTTGAGTTCAGGGCCCCGTTGCATAAAACTTACCATTAATGGTAACTCTGCTATCAGTGGTAACTGCCATGGTAACTTCACTCAACAGCCAATCAAAATCAAGGTTTCCATGGGAATTACCATTGACGGCAAAGTTACCGTTAATGGTAGGTTTTATGCAACAGGGCCCTGGGAAAACTGAAAAATAAGTGTGAGCTTCCTCATTCCTTTTATGTCAGTTTGGAAGAACATCATAGTAGAAATTTCCCCTGAAAGGGATTACTCTTCAAATGCCCCAATTTTGAAATATGATTAGAAATGGCAGAAGTGTTTTGGCCGAACATTCATGCCACATGTGTGTGCAGGTGTGCAGTCCCTTACACCCATTTCTGTGTGCAGTGTATGTACTTTTCAGTGAGATTGGGTCAATTTCTTATCATTTTGATGATTCCAAAACTTTATAGTATACACCAATTATTGTTTAGACATGATCAACCCTTCCCAATTGCTTTGAGACAGCTTCTTTCACAATGTAATCACCTGACCAGAACTTAACTTTATCTTTAAGTGGGTGATGGTGAGTCATTGCACTTAGCTTCAACAATGCACTATGAAGTTATATATTGTAAATACTTGAATAGTTTAAGAATGTTCAAGCAGTTGAAAAGGCATGCAAGTGATTATGCAGTGATGTAAGCACCACTTGAAGGATTAAAGTAATTCTGATTCTCAAAAAATATCAAATTAAAAAAAAGTATATATGATAGGCATTCTTGAAATGGCTATGATTTATTGTTTCATTTAATTGAGGATTACAATGAAAGTTTGGTAATCTCTAAGGAGATGGCTTAGATATGGAAACATCTGAAATTTGTAAAAAAAAAATTTTTAAATAGACACATTGAAAATTAAGCTTTTTATATTGTTCCAAGCGTGATCTGTGTGAATGTTTGGTTTTGGGTCATGAATTAAATGAATAGTTGTCTTCAAATATTCTTTGTGACTATCATCTTACTTTCTTTGCTATTTCATTACAACTGTCAACTTTTCAAGCCAAAATTTTAGTGTCAACGTTTAAAATTACATTGTTTGGGGGTTAGAATTTTGAGGCTGTCAAAGAAATTACTAAGAAATCTGTGAAAGATGATTACAAGATCTCTAACCCCAAAACTTACAATATGGCTGTGGTTGTGTATACTTTAACAGGTCCACAATGCACTTGGTTTGACTACTACACTTGGGGAAGCAACAGCTATGGCCTACCTCACACCCAAAAAGGACTATGAAGTCATGATCATCAGTCAAACAGCTGGCAAAGATTTTATCAGGTAAGTAAATCAGGGCAAAGTTAGCTTATAAATCTGTGCTCAGAAATGATTGGAAGTTTGAGCTATAGCTTGGAACACCACATGGTACCTGTAATGTGTATCATTTTTGCTTTGTAGTCACTTTGTTTTGCTATATAAACACAAACAATTTCTTATTGAAAAGAAAGGGAGGAAGAAGGAAGTATTTTTCAAATGAATGTGAAGTCGGGCAGGACAGGGTTAAACTGAGAAGTAAAAAGAAATAGGAAACTAGAGAAATGATAAAGTAAGAAAGAGAAAAGGGAGAAATAATAGATTATTTATTCATATGAGAGAGAGAAAGAGAGAGAGAGAAAGAGAGAGAGAGAGAAAGCAGGAAAGAGAAAGGGGGAGGAGGCATCATGATGTCATGTCATATTGTAGCACTCTCTACCTGAAGAGGAACCTGGCTGTATTCATCAAAACAAATCACAGATGTTTGCAAACTAGTTTTTGCCCCATTACATTGGATTTATTTCATTATGTCTTTCTGTTTCCAGGTTACTGTACTATACAATTAGAGCATTCATTGATGATCTTCATTTATATGCCTGGAGCCTTGCAATATTCTATCCCAAACTGGTAAGTGTATGTGACATTAGTTTGCCCTTTATGTAGTTTCTGACTGAAGGGACTGTACTTACATGAGAGTCTTTATTACTAATTTTTCTCAAAGACAATTAGGCTTGCTTTTAGTACCTTATGTAGTGATCAAATTCATGGCAAGAATTTGTTACGGGGCTCTGTGTATGAATTGAATTTCATTGTTTACTTGTTGCAAGTGCTTTCATTCTTTTTTTAATACGCATTTCCAGTGGGTCAATCCAAAGTTATCTCAGAGCCAGGTAATAAGATATATATTCTTTCACAAAAAAAAATTCTTTAAGATATTCTGAAAATGATTGAGAATGCTATGATGATGTGATTTGTCCCTTTGACAAGACATATCCCCCCCCCTCTCTCTCTCTCCCTCCTCTCTCCCACTATCTTTCTCTTTTTCTCTGTCTCTTTCTCTCAGTTTATATTTCACGGTCTTGCTGTGTCTCTCTTTTCTTTCCCTTGCACTCTTTCTGTCTTCTCATTATTTTGTCCTATTTGTTTTCCCTTTGTCTTTTCTATTTTTGTTTATTTTGGTTCTCTTTCTCTTTCACTTTAATTTTCTAACAACTTTCTGTATTTTAGGAACCATATGGTATTCCCAAAGCTGAGGACATACCAGCTGTTGCAAGAATCATCAGTAGAGGGCCTCCTACTAATCCAAGGAATGACATCAGTGCTATGGAGCTTTTTGCGGTAAGATCATCTTGACCTGGGTATGCATGTCGATAAGGAAGTAAGAGACATAAAGATTTGAATACTTTCCAAAGACCACATCATTGAGGATCAGTGTTTCACCCAAAAGCACTCCACTCTTGGCATTCAAAGTGGAGATATCTTAGATCAAGAACCAGAAATTTAAAGACTGAGTTATTGCATCCCAACAATACAGACATAACACTTCAAAGTGTACCAAATGAACTAAAAGATACTTTGCATCAAGGGCATTGATCCTTGAATGTATGGGGGGGGGGGGGGGGAGATGAGACAGTTCCCCTAAATAATTATGAGATTGTGTTTCCTTTAAGCAGTGTATGTTACACACAATTATATTCGCCATTGCACCTATCCCATTCCCCTCTGCCTACTGCCTATTAAGAAATTACTTATTATTTTCTTCTTTTGTGAGTGTTAAAAGATTGCAATTTTCTCCTTTTTTGTTCATAAAGTATTGCATTTTTTAATATTAAGGAAGAATAGATTCAGTCATCATTTCTGCTAATTCATAATGCACCATTACCCCTATATTTACAATTGCTCTGTATGCTACTGCATCATTGATATTCTCAATGTATTTTATGAGAATTCAACCCTCACACCAGTATTTCTTTTCCCAATCAGGCATCCAATGTGAACATCGATCCCTTCATTGTGATTGAGCATGTCAAGAAGTCAGTGAGTGTGAAGGGACGGCTCCAGGCAGGAAACCTCAAGAAGATTGCAGAGCGGAAAGAACAGCTCCAGCATGAGATGGATGAACTAGAAAAACAAGAGGAGGAGCTGGAGTTTAAAGAGAACATTGAGAAGGAGGAGGCAAACCTGGAGCGTGAGGAGGTGGGGGATGATGGAGGGAATGTTAAGATGGTCGGAGTGTTGGATGATCAAGGAGGTGATGGAGGGATGGTAGGAGGAGGAGGAGGAGATGATGGAGCAAAAGAGAGAAGAGGCAATGGTTTGAACCCAGTGATGCTGAAACTCATGAAAGAACAATTGATAGCTCAGAGAGGCTTGGGTATTGAGGAGAAAGAGCAAAATGTTGGTGACAATGATGCTGAGAATAAAGAGTTGGAAAGGAAGTACTTAGAAGGACGGGATACAAGGAGGCGAGTAGACTGGCCTGGGGATGGGGATGGGAATGGTATTGAGGAAGAAATTGATGATAAAACGTGAAGTCTTAGTAGGAGCTCAGCAATCATACTTTGTCTGATGATGTGTTATTCCACCATAGATTTGGTAAAAAAGGAACTGGTGGCAAACTCAAATTCAGTACAATCTTCTTGTGGTGATTTGATGATCAACTTGCAATGGAATGTCTTCAAAGTGACTCATAGCAAGCTGGAAATGATTATTGAGAAATATCCTTTCTAGAATGTATTAATGGTGGATCATTTTCCATAAAATCAAAACCAAAGATCATATACATGACATCATCTCGCACACAGGGTATTCGATAATATGCCAATTATTGTACTTCAAAAATAGAAAGTGGTTGAGTGCAATTCTGGAAAAAAAAAATGTTGGCTGGTAACCATGGGGTAGACAAAATAAACACAAAGTATGCTTCACATTTCCTGTTGTCCTTGTCTGTACAAGTATGCGGATTCTATTTCAAGATTAGGTAGTTTATTGTCATGAATGTCCAACAAAGAGGTACTCAAGAAGTCTCGAGTGGTCATTGTTGAACTTGGCTCTGAGAGGGGAGAACTCTTTTGGGTTCATGGTCATGGCTTACATTACTGGGTATATTGATGAGGAAACTATGTGTAGGGTATCGGTTTCAAAGTAAAAGTATTTAACATATCAAAATTTAAACCTAAAGTAAATAGCATTCCAATACAGACAGGCTTCATATGTCATCAATATCAGGGACAGGATTTGGCTAGTCAGAGGAGCAATGCCACAACAAATCATATGATAATGAAAGAGCATGGTTGAAATGTCCTGCTTTGTCATTTTGAGAGGGGCATTGAAGCCATTGAGTAGGACATCACAGCAAAATCGTGATTGGCCTTGGTCTCCAAGTAATTTGAGACGAAAAGCTTGTACAACAGTAATGACTGATAATCAATTATTTTTAACTCTTACTGTGCCAAGGGGTTTAGCTCTCCTCAAAATTTTACCAAAACGTGATCAATGCTTACTTTTCAAATGTCAGCACTACGTTAACCATCTATTATTTCACAAAATATTGTGGACAAAACTTGTAGGAAATTTAATACCATTTCTTATGATACCAAACATTACTTTACCCAATTTATGCGTAAGAATTATTGAAAATTATATTTGAGTTTCTTGTTTGTCCATTATTTTTTGGTTTCTCGTTTGTTTACTATTGTTTAATGTTAAAAGAAAGTAATATCTTTTTAAAATTTTGTAATTTTCTCTGAAAATTTCTATGGTAGCATATAATTATAATCATATATTTAGAATGTTTGATTTATGCTCAAAATTTTGATATACATTGACCACCATATACCTTTCCTGTGGTCGAGCGATTGGTAAATGAAAATGACAAGTCTATATATGTAACATCGGTACTGAAAGAGTTAAGTGTATTTCAAGCAAGCATTGGGCCTATGGCAGTAAGTACTATCCAAGGGACTGGGTAATAGAGGATTAATGCCCTATCATAAAGCACTAGCTCATCATTGTGGTTTCAAACCCTGAACCTCATTTGCACTACCACTGAGCCATGTACATGTTGATATCATGCCAGTGTATGGTCCCGTGAAACTATCTTTGGTAGTGAAATATGTGCCAAATTTCTTTCCTGTGATGGTTTGAGGAAGTACTACCTTTTCTAGGTACTTGTTAATAGGTTGAAACTAACATCCCCTTACGTCATTACCAAACTTTACAAGTTTTTTTTTTTTTTTTTCTATAGCCATAAATGACTTCAGAAAGTGGGGAATTTACACACACAAAGAAACAAAATGAAACAAAACAAACATAAGCAAGCTCCATGAAATGTCTCGCCAGGAAGTCTGTCTTCTACCGGTACAAGGAAATATGGTGCTACAGGTAGATATCTGATTTAGGTTATTGGCTTTTGAAAAGGAAGAGATGGCAATATAGTGTCATTATATTCTTGGAATATGGTGATATTTGTTAGTTTATGGTGATATTTGTTAGTTTGCTTCTGGTAGAGTGATAACGATGGATAAACATATCAAACTATGAAACTAGAAATGAACATTATTGCTTGACAGCTTAATACTTTGTATGAAAAGGATTTGTAATGATTTGATTAGGAAAGCTTTCCATTAATAAGAACTTAAGGAAATACAAATAATATCTGAGAAATAACCCCTAAATTTCCCAAATCTCTTCCATTTAATAGTTAAAAGGTACATGTATTAGATAGTTTTGGGAAGCCCTCAAAAACTTTTCGTGAGATTTCTTTGATTTTACTTAATAAATAGCAGGGTACTGACATAACTAAGATGCTGTGAAGTTTTTTCCTCCTCAAGTGAAATATTTATCGAATTAGAGGTGAAATGAATAAAAATCCCTGGCCCAAAAAAGAGGGGATGTAAATTCGAACAACGGCCACACACATTACTCACATGAGGATTGCTGTGTGTTATAGAATACGCTACACATAGTGCGAAGCGCTGGGTTTATTGTGTGGGGAACCTTCGGGTGGATATGGTCTCAGCGTGAGTCAGTGAAAAGCCGTTACCAAGCGTTTCTTACAGATATTTACACTAAAATTTGTTCGAAATCATGAATGGAATGTTAAATAATCATGTACATGTGTCTTATGATAAAAGGAGAATAGTATGTGACTATGTTAGATAAGTTTCTTGCCAGTATGATTTTTGCTGCCGAGACTGTATATGAGCTTTAATCAAATTGTGTTACCATAAAGTAAACAAAATGAACACAAAGTGTGTGTACTTAGGTGGACTCCCAATCAGGGTTGGCAATTGAAATCAGCACTGGTTTAAATTACTGTTTTAACCCTTGCTGTGCCAATGATGTTATTTTATACAGACTCTACACACAAAACCCATACTTGTCGAAGAGTATTTGGTCTGACATAAAGAGTTCTGTCATGATTTTTTTTCCTTCAAATCAGTGATTTCATTTTATTTATGTGATTAACTCTAATTTAAATCACAAATTTTCAATTTGCAATTTAGGAAATAAAGTCACCATACCTGCTGCTCATATAGAAAAAAAATTATTGCACTTGTTCTCCGTTCCCCTTTCAACAGGCCATCTATTCTTGTGTTTCCTAATTGGCATATACATGTATCTGTAAAAGGTAAAAGTTAATGGACAAATTCCAAGAGCTTTCTGAAGTATGCCATAAACGAGGAAAAATGAAAGCAGATATCAGGTTGTGATATAGTTTTAAAAGGAATGACTCAGAGTTGTATTATTTGGATATTAATAAATCTGCTTGATTTGTGATAGATTTAAGAGGTATCTATTAAAGGGAAATCCAACCTTGATAGGAAGTTGCCCTGATGGAAATCAGAAAAATCAGAGAAATGGATAGGTAAAAATTTGAAAGAAAAATCAGATAAACAATAAGTATATTACACATTTTTGAAATTTGAGACCACCTTATGGTCCTTCAAATCAGCCATTCGGTAATGCTACTGTGTTGTTTTGTCTGACTGCTATCCCTTTTGCTGAAATATAAATTGTCATTCCTGAGCAGAATTTTTTTCTTTATTGGAGGACTTCTAACAACTTGCCATCTGTAATGTATGTTGTGTACATCGCAATTTACTTACATGTACATGTCGAAATTGAAATTCATGATATTTTAGTGTACAAGTGGAAGAGTTATCCCCAATTATGTCAGTCAAATGACCAATTCAAGATTCACATGGATTTGACTTTCTTATTATTTGCAAATTTCTTTCAATTTCTTTCTAGCTTTCACCAACTTGTTTCTCTAATTTGTATGTTTTCACATTTTATGCAAAGATTAGAATTCCTTTTGTCATGTCCAAGATTATCCCATCAGGCTTAGTTTACACAGCACTGATGGACAAAGTCAAACCTTGTGGAGATGCATTATGTTTTTTTCTTATTATAACTACATTGAAAGTAGGTGTAGTGCACTTGTAAAAAGTGTAATATGAGAGATATAGAAACTATGCTGGGATACATATCAGAGAATTTTTTCAAGAGTTTCTTGCAAATGTGCTTGAACAGATGGAGAAATACTCTGTTGTACAAAATATGTTGTTAATAAACTTCAAAACTTGGATAAACGTGTACGGTGGGGAATAGATTATTTAAAGCTGAGATTTAGTATGAATTAACCGAAAGCACTGAACTTGTAATGTGCGCAGCAATCTTCTATTAAAATTACTAGATAGCACGATGAATGACACAATTGAAAAGACTTTAAAAAGACCAACTCAAGTGTAATAATAATACTCTATTGTATTTCCCATAGAAATCGGGTTCAGATCTTTGTATTATTATAATATGTCATTTTAATCTCAATAGGCAATGCACTCTCTGAATTGATTTTTGGGAAGGCTTTGCAATTTTGTTAAATGAAGATCTGTAACTGCAGAGATATGTTAGTCGTAAACCCTCATCGATTGACAGTGAGAAAAACAAATATGCTGCTTTTAAAGACAACCTTTGCCAGCTTTTGGTTTGCATTTTCTGGCATGATAACAACAGATTGATTTCTATCATACAGACACTACAAAAATATATTGTACTGTGCATGAATATGAGTGCCATATTATGCACCCATCTTTAGCCGCTCAACAAAGCATTCAAGGTAAATCTTCCCAAAGGTAGCCTATTGCTTCACCTGGTTGAGAGTTATGAATATTGATCTTGCCAAAGGACATTAGTGCCGTTGTAGGGATTAGGACCCTGAACCATGTGATTCAAAGTTCAAAGACTAATGCACCAGGCCATGACTCATCTACTGTAAACATATACACTTGAGATCTAATGCCATGTTGAAAATAAAAGGCATTTGATGGAAAGAAAAATTTTAGCTATGAGGTATGTAATTCATTTTTTTTTTTTTGGGGGGGGGGAGGGGTGGATAGGATGGCCCTTAAAAAACCCATCGCAGGGCAGGGTAGTGTTAATACATGTATAAGTAAATCTCACAGAGTTATTCTGAGTGCTGTGACAGGACATGATACAAACATGCATTTACAACAGGGTCACTAATTCCTACATTAGTGTCATTCAATTTCAAGATGATGTAGAGGTATTTTTATTCATGAATGTGAAAACTCGAAGTTTGACAGTTATAAATTTTGCTAAATGTGAGTGAAATAATCGAATAGTACTAAAATAGTAAAAAGCATGTGTGCTATGTGAAAAATTGAAAATGATTCCTGTCACTTCTATGTGTAAACCAAAGGAGGAAATATTCTATTTTGTTGTTCAAGGAATTTTAGTGAAATAAACAAGTTCCTGAATGTATCTGGACAAATTAAGGTACTGCAGAATGAAGTATTTATTCAGTACCTAATTTGAACATATACTTTTGTTGATTTTGGAGTTCCATTATTTATTACGTATGAAAACTAAGTTTGATCATTGAATTTAGTGCCAAATGTGTGTAATATGATTGTGCAACACTAAGCAATGCAATAAACACTCTAGATTTATAAATATCTTAAAAGAAATCCATTTTTATTACTTTATCATTTGTGTTTTACAAGTACAATTTAAAAAATGTAAGTAAAACCGTGCCAAATTATATCTTATGTTGAAATTAAATGAAATGAATTGTAGTTGCAATGAGTATCAAATGTAGTACTAATTAAAGGAGAATATTTCCCCATTAATTAAAAAAAAAAATGTTCATGAAGAGATGCTGCTCTAAATGTCTATTTCTGTTGTCTTGTGCATGGGTGGAAAGGTTGTATGTTCCATAATGTGTGCTGAAAGTGTATTTTTCCTGAATTCGCTTTGCTGTTTTGAGGGGACCTTTAACTGAGAATTGTTCTGTTTTCAAGCCTTGTATGCCCTATTGTATGTCTGGATGACTGAACTACCCCCAAATCTAGGATTTTAAACTCAAATATGTATATTTTAACAGCTTTAGAAATAGAAACAAATTTTTATTCTTTCCCTGCTTTAAAAGTGTTTTCTGATCTTTTTAACTTAGAATATTCTACCTTTTTTTAATGAATCATTCTTAATTTTTGTCTAGGTACTGAAATTGGTATATTGGGTACAATCAGATCATCCATATTGATAAATGGCCTCTTGATTTTTAGAAATGGGTTTAAAAAAACAGGCATATACTACCAAAATCCTGAATTTTGACAAACAGTATTCAACATGCCACTAGTCATGATATAATGCACTTCCTTTAAAAGCTATCATGTGATTTCTGTACATTTCCTCTATGCAATAACAGAGTGATATATTGTGATTGTGTCAATATTCGTTTTCATATCATCCCCCCCCCTTTCACTTTCTGCTCACCTTTCTCTTCCTCTATTTCCATCTCCCCCTCTCTCTCTCTCTCTTCCATCCACCTCCCTCCCTCTCTTTCCATCTTTAAATCCATCCATCTCTCCCTTTCTTGTTCCAGCTATCTTTCTATCCTTCCTTCCATCACTCTCTCTCTCTCCCTATCTTTCCATCCATTAGTATCTCTCTCTCTTTCCATTCAACACCCTCTTTCCATCTTCCCCTCTCTCGCTTCTCTTTCCCTTAATCTCTTTCAGCATCCTCTTCTCCTTTTCGAATCATCGCTTCCCCTATATCTATGCCTTATGACGACAGACATGAAAATATACTTAGATCAATGCATTTACAGAAATGTTTAGAAAATAGGAAATCGGCTAAGTCCTGTTCATAATGCTCAGGATATGACCTGATTACTTATTTGCGTGACCCTGTATCCGTTCGCGACATTTCCTGTACCAAAATAAGATCAAGGATCTTTGAATGTTTTAGTATTTCCTCGAGTCTTCACATTTTGAACAAGGACATAGGAAAACCAGGGAAATCTTAGTTACATTTCCCTGGGAGAACTGAAAGTTCTGTGGTATTCACTCCATTGCGTCGTGTCACAATCGGTCGTGTACCTCCTTGCTTGTGGTCTGCGACGGATTTCGCAGAAAATTCTTGCGTCGCACACACGGGTTTGCACTTTTTTCCAAGCACGTAGAAGCACGCAGGACACACAAGGATGTGGTTGGAAATGTCCAACAATCTCTTCGTGTGGCTACGTGTTCTGATGAACGCACGTGACACGCGCAGCCATCGTACTTCCTGCACTCTTGCGACCATCGCACGGGCTCCTTGCGGTAGTCTCACGAAGCCCAAGGCTCCATACGGAGCCGTGACACGGTCGCGCGTCGGTTGCACTTTGCTTGCACGGTACCTGTACGGGGCTAGACACCTTCACCTCGAGAGTTCTTGCAGGTACGGGTAAGAGGGGGGTATGTTAATGAAGAGGGTGCAAGACGCCCAAGAGGAGATGCAGAGAGGTGCACGATTGGTTATCAGCCCCCCACTTTCAAAAACGCTCCGTGGCCCCTGGTAAGTACCTTCAGCTCAGATGTTCTGAAAGCTTAACATGTCCCCCCCCCCCCCCCCAACACACACCAATCGTGATCAATAGTGCCCTTGAATCTGGTCTGTTGGCGACAGCAATCCAGGTTCTGCCTAAATATGGATCAAGGAGTCAGGAATTTCCTGGTATCTATCTTTTGCGGTGCCAAGTTTACCCTTTCCCTGTCTTGCATGATGTCATCGATACATTATGTTTTAGGCAAGTCTGTGTCGCAGTAACATCTCCTTATTCCTACCAAGGAGGTACTATAGGCAAGCACCATTTGTCCCGTCTTATAGAGCGCCTATGTCTGCGCAGCAACCCTTGTCTGATAATAAAAAACTCAGAAAAGTTCTTGCTTTAGCGATTCCATTCTCAGCCTTAAAATAAATCACTTCTTTCTCGCCTATTTATTACAGACCACAAACGTTCAGACGCTATCACATATTGATCATTACCGTAATTGCATGAAACATAAGATTCTTATTCATTTCTGTTACGTATATGTTTGCTACTTTGATTACTTTGGGTTGCAACATGAATTATTTACTTTAGGATTTAATCTACAGATCGTGCAGCGATAACAGTACTTTGATATACGCTTATGAAAGAATAATATCATGCATCTGAGTAAAACTACAAAGTACATATATTTACAGAAAACATAATATACACTTTAATATCTAGAAATACATTACATACAGTATATATTCACATTTTCTTTCATGAGTAAAAAGTCAGCCGTACTGTGATTAACATGATTTGCATAATTCCCATAACACTGCTACATTTTTTTTATAGTGATCATAAATGAAGATTCTTGGATACTTTGTTTTAAATATTTTCACCACGCCTCAAAGACGTGACAAATGATATAGTTCGTTATCGTTCCAAATTATTTTTGTGTAGAATATCACCTTTATTCATGAATTAAAAAAAACAAAAATATACATATATAGTGAAATACAAGTAAGTCCAGGTTACTCTTTTAATAATGTATAGGATTATAATTATAATGTCTACATTAAGACATTGGAATATACATATACGTAAAATATATTTCTTTTCTTTAAAATTTACACATAATATCAAAAGGATCATATCCTAATTTCAATTTAATATTATTATATATGTTGTACATTTGAATGTTATCGTTTCAGGTTTTAATATTAAATGAGGAATGGTAAATAACTAAGAAATCGAATACGTATATATGTTACTTTATTTAGGACCCGAGGAAAGAAAGTGAGACGAAAAGAGAAAAGGGGAAGAACTTGCAATAAGTTACAGAGAGGGGAGAAAAGAATCAGAAATCAGAATCAGAATGTAAAGACCTTTTAGAAAATCTGAATCAAGACGGGTTTTTTGGCTCCTGACAAAAGATCCTACTACACAGATCTATACGATTATAGTTTTACAACTTGAAAATTTTGATAATCCACAAATGATTTTTCTTCTGTTTTCACTGTGCATGAGAAAAGGCCTGTTCAAATTAAAAAAAAAAAAAAAAAAAAAAAAAAAAAATATATATATATATATATAAAACATCATGAGAATGAACGGTACAGAATTTAAAGAATTTAAAGAATATATATATAGTGACTGCTACTTTTATATAAATGTATAATTATAGATGAAGCGTCTGATATAATAAAGCGTCCCGGAGTGAAACGTCGCAAGCTAAAACAAAGTAAGTTAAGTTTACTTGTCTATAAGATTCTGATATTAATAATATGACCCAATTATTTCTTTATTCTTGTGAATATCGACTTAACACCCACTAGAATTCGTAGATCTGCATATAGTACAGATTATAATGCCATAAATCAAAAGTAAAAATTCATCATTTTCAGAACAACACTAATTATGAGCACCTCTAAAATAATAGCCATAATAGCTCGTTATTTGCAGTCTGAAAGTCATTTAGAGATGCTACATTAATGCTAACATTAATATTAATAATAAACAATACACTGTTTACTTTCTAAATCAGCAAAATGAACATGGTATTTCACTCATCGATAAATAATTTGAAATTCAAGGTCACCAAACAATCAATGATCATGAATTTAAGTAAGCTCATAATCATATATTCCTTCTAAACTCTAAAGCTCTACCTCACCCAAAGTTTTTTTTGCATATAGTGTAGGTAATGAATTATAGATTACACTTGAATGCATTTACATAAATCTTTAATACACGAATTCAAAGACACCGTCAATCATACGACTTCACAGAAAGGAAGATGATTCAATCTCGGTGCGTCTTTTCTTATACTTCTGTATATTTCTAACTTTTAAGGAATATATTTCTCATCAGAACTAACAACTCATATTATCGTTAAAAAATAGTCATACACTCTTAGAAAAAAGAGATTTGTCCAAAACCATCCAAAACCATCAAAGGGTTCTGAGTCTGGAACCCACCTTAACGTCACCATCCAAAAGACTTGACTGAGATTCGAACCTGGGTCTGATCAGAGTCAGATTGTAGGCGAATATACAGAGAGCTGACGGTAGACGTTACCGCTAGACCAACCCCTGATCCCTATCTTAATAAACATAGCCTAATTTCAAGTGAAACAATTTATTATTTGTATGAGATATAATCAGTTCCTAGTGAATTAGTGTATTCCAATTTATGTATCACTGATACATATTTCAACTTTTAAAATGTCATTTCTGCTTTCCATAACCCTATTGGCACAGCCATTCTTACTACTAATTATCACTTTGTAAAACGATATTTCCTAACTGTTAAGTCTTTGTGACATTAGTAAATTGTCACTTTATTTTGCACCAGTAGCACTTTATAAAAACTTATTACTTTGTCTTTAGCTATGTCATTATACTAAGTGCTCACATTTTATTGCAAGAAGTGTAAGAGTGTGTGTGTGTGGGGGGGGGGGGGGTGAAACAGAGATATAAAAACTGAAGTTACATGAACAGCATAAAAGACTGTGTCTCAAATCTGAGAAGGAACAATAAGATTCATAAAGAAATAAGACTAATAGCAAGAGAAGCAAATATATAAATACCTCCTATACAAAAATGTAAACAAGGATAACATAATGTATAAATATCAATGTTTGCGTGTACTTCTCTCACGACTGGGTATCGATTGACTCCTATGCCACTTTAGTTATCATGATGCATGCATGCACACATGTATGAATCTTACGAAAAAACTGGGTTAGTAGAAACAAAAAATCAACTGAAACAATTAACATTTAACAAATATGATTTCCTTCAGATTCCTTATCTTTATACAGTAGGTATCAAAAAGAAGTATACCCAACTTTGATAGCTTCTAATTTTAAAACTATAACCAATGTGACCTTTAAATTTATTTCATGGTGAAGAGTAACTTTGTTAACTGTACACAAATTATTTTTTCAGGCCTCAGGTACCCTTTAAAACGATCCAGTGTATCTAAGCTTTCACATGACCTTGTGTCAATCCATAATGATCTAAATTCATTTTAACAGCCATCTAACTTCTTGGCACATGATAACTAAAACCTCTCAGCTTTCCACAATTTCACCTGCATAAGGTGAAAAAGCGTTTTTCTAGAATAGCTCATGAACTCAAGGTTTCAAGGTTTCTTTTATTTCCACATTTCAGTGTTTTATATATATACAAATTGGTATAACATAATATCAAACAAAATTACGATAAGAAATGTTTACATAAATGGAAAATTTAAAAAAAGCATTAAGTACAGTAATCACATTAAATAAACAATTATACTATCATAATTTCGGTGATATTAGGCATAGCAAAGAAACAAAAGTGGAGGAGACTATTAAAAAGCACAGCTTGTATTTTATAGACCCCTTTGTAAGAAAAAGATACAAATGCTCTGAGTTTATGGAAATAATTACTAAATATATATACTTTACACTATCCCACCCCCCACCCCCGTTACACTACATATAATAACAGAATAATTGTGACACTGGTATGTGTACAAATAATTATATTGCAAATAATAACAGGTGATTACTTCAGTAGGAGAGAAGAAAGAGAGACAGAGACAGAGAGAGAGAGAGAGAGATGGAAGATGAAGGTTTACTGACATTAAAGACTGAAAAAATACAAGGAAGGATACGTGTGTTGAGAATTACCAAAGTAATTGATAGTAGAATTTCATTTAAAAAACATATAGGCCAGGAGCCTGTCCAGAAATAGTCACCCCATTTTACATATGAGATTTGACCCTTAATGCTGCTAAGACCATCCATGTCATTCACAAAAAGCTTGTCAGCTCGAACGAAGCCGCCGGATTTGGCCCCCAGAGCCCCCAAAAGGGGACCCAAAGTCGGGTCGATTTCAACCCATCTAACATATGCGCCAAACTGTTTCAGAAGGAAGGTGTATGACTATACATTACCAAAACACCAAAACTGACAGAATTTTCCGTCGGGATGGGTTGTCACTTGTCAGACCGCCCCTAAAGATTGGGGCAAATTTTTACCCTCAAGGCCCATGGACCAAATTTTGTCAGAAGGAAGAGTTATGGGTGTACATTACAAAAATATAAAAACTTACAAAAATTTCCATCGGGAAGGGGGTGTAACATGCCCCTGAAAAACACCAAAGTGCTCCTAAACCAAGCTTTGCTGCCCAAATTTTTTTTTTTGCATTACAACCTTAATAACTACAAAGTGTCTCATTCAATTCAGCTAAAACTTACATAGTACAATCTTGAGTATTGTAACTTTCTAGGGGTGCAATTTGGTGTCAAATGATCATTTCAATAATAATTCATTAAATTGTAAAAATTGTACTGCTTTCTCTAAAGTAGTCAAATGATATTGTCAGGATTATGTAAAAACACACCCATTGTCCATCTATTTGGCAAGGCATAACAGAGAGCTTGCAAGGTATTTGTGTAATTAACAAATGAATGGTAGATTTCAGCTTGGCAGCCACACAGCCCAGATACTTAACAAGCTCCTCTATTATGTCTTGTCAAACAGGTGCAGATGGACAATGGGTGTGTTTACATAATCCTGAAAATATAATTTGACTACTTTTGAAAAAGCAATACAATTATCACAATTTAATAAATTATTATTGAAATGATCATTTGACACCAAATTTCACCCCAAGAAAGTAACAATACTCAAAAGTGTACTAGGCAAATTTGACATGCATTGAATGAGACACTTTGGAGTTATTAAGGTTGTAATACCAAAAAAAAAAAAAAAAAAAAAAAAATTCTCTACATCCAGAGCATTTTGGGCAGCAAAGCTTGGTTTAGGGGCACTTTGGTGTTTTTTTTCAGGGGCGTGTTACACCCCCTTCCCGATGGAAATTTTTGTAAGTTTTTACATTTTTGTAATGTACACCCATACATCTTCCTTTTGACAAAATTTGGTTCATGGGCCTTAAGGGTAAAAATTTGCCCCAATTTTTAGGGGCGGTCTGACAACCAATCCCGACGGAAATTTTTTTGTCAGTTTTAGTGTTTTGGTAATGTCTAGTCATATACCTTAATTCTGACAAAGTTTGGCGCATATGTTAGATGGGTTGAAATCGTCCCGACTTTGGGGCCCCTTTTGGGAGCTCTGGGGGCCAAACCCGGCGGCTTCGTTCGAGCTGACAAGCTTTTTGTGAATGACATGGATAGTCTAATTAACTTTAAGGGGTCAAATCTCACATGTAAAATGGGGTGACTATTTCGGGACAGGCTCCCAGACTAATAGCTTCCCAAATAAACTTTGTCCATTTTGAAAGGCTCAATAAAAAAGGCTATCCTTAAATAATGGATGCGGATGAAACCAAGATTGTGTCATCATGGCAAAGAAAATATCTTAAATTTTGCTTGTAATAAGCCTTTTCTTGAGTTTGAGTTGACACTGACACATTTTCTGTTCATATGACACATTTTCTATTCATATGCACAAAATCAATTGAAATAACTAGAAATTGTTTTCAAATTGAAATAAGAAATGCATAATTTGTTTTGACCCATATTCGTTGCTTCAGACCAAACTTGGTACAAGAGGATTTGACAATACTTTTTGAAAAGCCTGTTGTTCAGTCATCCGTTGTAGTACGGTTATGAATAAGGTATCATTGGACACAATATAAGTGTTTTTTTTTTTTTTTTTACTATGAAATAGGTTTTAAGCCCATAGAGGTTATAACTTTTTAATTAGAAGCTACCAATGTTGGGTATGCCTTTTTTGATACGCACTGTAGAAAGGCTATAGGCATTAAGATTGACTCCCTTTATACATCACAATGAACAGATGAAAATGTGTATATTTCTATATGTGATTTTACACCAACACAAGCATTCAGTAACTCCCTTACATTTTCTTTGTTTTATCAACCTCGGCATACAACTCATCTACATCAACTACATCATCCTTAGACAAGATTCCAGCTTTTGGAGTGGCCTTCAAAGTGTTTCTCTTGGGTCCTTTATCAGGCATGGCATAGAGCGCGATCTCTTCGGCATCACCGCCTGATCCTGGTCCTGGCATCTCAACATTCTCATAATGGTCCCCATGCTGAAGGGTATCCTTATTTTTCTCATGTTGATTGATGATGACGCTGTTGCCATAGAGCACATGTGAACTGGAAGATCCATCAATAACTTTTGATTTTGATTCCCGACTGACTGTTCCCCTCTTATCCGGCATGGCATAGAGCGCATTGTCAAGCGGACCTTCCAATTTTGAGATGGAACTCTCTGCGATCTTGTCACTGGAATCGTACAGGATATTGTCCACCAATCCATCATTATCTGGATCACTTGCACTCTCTTGATGATCCCTGCTGGGTTTTCTCAATTTCTCAATGGATGTGGCATATTCTGGACAGTTTCGGGTTCCATCTTCAATCGATTCGTAACAAGTTTCGGGATGCTCTTTTGTGACTTTGTTATCAATTGACACATTGCCATTACGTTCGTTTCCTCGCGGATATTTCCTTTGCTTCCATCGCAGAACAATAATGACAACGATTAGTATCAGTATGAGAACAGAACCAAGAATGGCGATTATCACGGTTATATTGTAATTTCTCATATTGTTTTGGGGGCTTGAGTTCTTGTTTTGTGGTGTAAGATGTTTTGTTGTAGTAATTTGTTCACCTGAAGTCAATTTTAGTAAAGCTGTATGTGATGCTGTTGATCCTCCATTCCTTGTTATTGGTACCAATGTAGTGATGAACGGAGTAGTTGGATATCTTGAAGATGGATGTGGTGATGTTAGCTGAGCAGGTAAAATGCATGTGATATTCGAAATAGCATTACTGTATGGATTACTGTATGGATTGATCTCTATTTTTAGATCCGTGTACAACTCATGTTTGAAAATCGGAAATGAAAAAGCGTTTTCTCGAATTTTAGTAGTTTCCATCATGTGCTCATTTATTATGATGTTTGATTGGAGTGTGTCCGTTGTCCAGTAGTTATCTAAATTACAAATCACTTTCTCCTTCAGAGGATCCTTATGATTTGTAAGAGAGCAAGAACATCCGATAACGCGTACATCATACAAGATAATTTCTTCTTTGTGATAGGTAGAACATGTGTAGGTAGCCGAATCATCAATACTGATGTTAAAAATATATATGATGTTACTATCAAGATAACGTTGGTGGTTATATTTTAGTGTAATACGAGGGTTTTGGATGATGTTGCTCCCATCCCAGTAGACAATGGATGTTCCATTTCTATACCAGCGCTTCCAGTTATCATCATCCCTGCCAGGCCGATAGCAACTTAGTGTGATATCATCTCCGATGTTAGCTACCTGTATTATTCTCTCGCCTTCCACTCTGTCTCCATGACCCCCACAGAACAGTAAGATAAAGACAGTAACAAAAACACAAACCATCTGTGATCGAATTAACTTCATCTTGGACCCGAAGAATGTTTCGCTACAGAGTACTCTCACGTCAGGTGTGTCTTCATCAGAACGAAGTTCTGCTCTAGCCCGCTTCAAGGTGGATCAGGGATATTTTCTTGAAGCTAGCTTCAGTTTGCAATCGCGTCTTCATCAGACCGAAGTACCCCCACTTCGAGCTTAAGCCCGTAGTTGGTGCGCATGCGCACTTTAAGTGAACAAGCGCGGTTTTAAAATCTTACCCGCGCTCGCCCGACCAGGTATACAAACCCAAAATATATATGGTATCTCTCGACTACGCTGCCTTAATCATTAATGTACTTACGGAAGTGTATGTTGAACAAAAATAGGTGTAATTTCATTTTGCAGTATGATTCTTCCGGAAACTACAGTGGTCCTCAGCATAATAAGGAGAAGGAGACGTCGAGAGGCGTACGTGCACTGTGTACAGCTCATGCACACAGCGCTAGCGCTAGCGCACAGCTGATGTTTACAAACAACACCATGAAACCGGAAATCGTGCTTCGATAGTTGGAGCACAGGTGCATGATGGGATCGGTCTTAACTTCGGGCTGATGAAGACGCTTGAGGAATAGCGGGCTAGAGCACAGAACTCCTAAAGACGTAGAAGGCTCATACCCATTCACAATGCACAGATCGCGGTATAGCCGTCAAACCCGCTGGAGGATTCGCTCGAGTGCACACGCCGCCATATTGCTTAGTCCTCGATCTTTTCAACTCAACCCACCAGACCGTGTGCTTCTCAATGCCTTTTTATGTTATATAGGATCTTCTCTATCAAAATAAAGGGCCTTGTGCCTTCGTCTCTTGAAATCCTGAAGTTGGCTTTTCCACTCAGTTGCTTTTCATACATAAGTAACGTCAACTAATATCATGTACATTTTTTTGGAGGGGGGAGGGCTGGTTCTCTTTCAAGACACAAAGGTTAGATTTTTATTCTCTCAAGTTCAAGATAATATTAAACAGTTGTTTTTTTTTTCTATCAGTATTATCATTGTTAGTTCTCTTTCAAGAAGGCAGCCCGAGTTCATTTGTTCACCGTCATCCTTCTTGGCAAAAAGAAGCAAAATACATTTTCATGTAGGCCTACACGTTAAAAAACAAAAAAATATACTTCATCTTTTGTGCCATGTACACGACTTGTATAACCAGGGAGGTGGAAGAGTCACCTTCCTGGTATAACGATATACCTTTTGTACAGTGTCATCTGATATAAAAAGGCCTACAAATTTGTTTTGATTTAATAATAATAATAATAATAATAATAATATTGGATATTCATATAGCGCTCATATCCACCATGAATGGTGCTTAAGGCTCTCCAATATTACCCCGGCTCTAGCTAGGCTATACCGATTCAAGGTTTGTTCAACATGCTTCTAGCTGCCATGTTTCTTTTTATCTTTGTTGATAATTCTTATAAATTCAGGACTTTATCGATGAACTGTTTGACATTGTATGATTAATCAGATGCAGGGGAACGGGGGTGGGGGCGGGGGGGGGGGCGAGGTAAGTCTGTAGCCCTCCTCCCACTATAAACAGATATCGCACCATGGTAATATCATAATTGCTCGTTTGCATGTTTACTGCCCTTTTTTAAAAATTGCTCAGCGCGGCCCTTGAATCAATTTTATTCAACTTTTTTTTTTTTTTTACTTTAAATTAATTCTCCTTTCTTTTTATTTTTCTCCCCTTTGTTCTATCTTTTTGTTTGTCATGCCCCTTCACTATGAGTGTCAAGATAAAACCAAGCAGATTTTGTGTGTCTATACTGATCGAGTTTCAGAAACAGATGAATATGCTTATTGTTTACAGTCAGAATTCCCTGCTCTCTGATCATCTCAATTATCCTTACCATCCATGGAATATCATTTGATAATGTTTGTAATTTCTATAATTTAGTAACCTATACATGGGAAAAAAATATACCCATGACTATGCTGTTTGTTTTACATGTATAATAATCACAGATAAATGTATCTGCAACTGTGCTATAATAACTTTGGCATAAAACTGGACATTGGCACATGCAGCAAAGGCAAGTAAAGCATAATCATCATAGAACTTCTATATACATGCATGATTTTGGGGACCGGTGATTTTGAATACAAGTACAGTACTTGTGCAATAAATTGTGATTTTTTAGTGTTTTATACTACAATAAGAAAAAAAAAATCTGCAAATTTCACGTGTTAAGTACAATTTTGGCCAAGAATTAGTCGAAAAATCAACCTAAGCAATTTCAATAGCCATGTCCATAGCCTATTGAAATGAGCGAACATCACAATGACGTATTATGTAATCCAAACAGGGTTACTGAAATTGCTCTAAAGTTGATTTTCCGAAATCCTTTGCGGTCGAGTTCTTTGCATCATATATTAGAATTGTACTGACTTATTTGCAGTTAATTCATGGCTCTCGAATTTGATGGGCTGGGCAAAAATAAATGTTTAAGTTGTAGTCCTCTCGAAGCTATCTTGCTTCCAATTTGGCAGTTGTGACACTTCGTTGGCTTTACCAATGTATTCTTATTTTTTAATGTTCTTATTCAGCGTGAATCTACAATACATCCTATCAACCTTCAACAAAACACAGATGTCAGGATCATAACAGTGATCTGTAAAAAGAATTTTCTTGAGGGCTATATATTGCAACGTACTAAAATGAGCACACCCCATATCAAACTCTTACAAGAAAATTAAAGACTTGCATAGTCAGGAGATGAATACTATTATATACATTTCCACTTTCGATAAAGATATTTGCCAGAACCATGAGAACGGCGAGGGCAAGTTAAGCAAATGGCCACAAAATTTGATTTTCTTGTCATTTCAGTGACCAAAGTTGTTTGAAATAGTAAGTTAATATAGTACGGTAAAATTATCAAAATGAGCGACAAGAGTGGATATGATTGCACTTCTATAATAACAAATAAGCATGAAAATGGCAACATTTGATAACACGGAGGAGGGCACGTGACCACCGCAGTAACCGGATGGGTTCCTTTTGAGCTCGGAAATTTTGTTTAAATTCCAACATTAGCGGGATTTTTATAGCGATATCTTAGTGTCTCAGGATCAAGTAAATTATGGATCAGAAAAGGACAGTAAAAGGAAGGAATTCACCCCCGGAAACCCCTACGAAACCATCAAAAAAGAAGGCGAAGTTGGACTGCGATGATAAGTCTACCGTGCCCAGCACGAGTATCGAGATGTCCGGGGCCACGGATGGCGAGAGATCACCTCCGAGTCCTAGCGACGTGCTGAATCAAGCCCCACATGCAGCTCCAGGTTGGTTTGTCACGTTTTTCGCTGACTTCGAAAATCGTATGGAAAACACCATTGATGCGCTGTTGTGTAAAAGGCTCGGCGAACTGTCTACAAGAGTTGATGTACATGACAATAAGATAACGAGCCTTGAGATGGAGGTTGAGGCAATGAAAAAGACCCTGGCCCAGCTTCAAGAGGAAAATTCTTCATGCAAGTTGCTTATTGATGACTTGGAGAATCGATCGCGACGGAATAATCTCGTGTTTCACGGGGTTCCCGAGGTTGGTGATGGGGAGGACTGTTGGAATACGATGAGCGACGTGCTACAGAAGTTTGTGGGGTTGTCATCCAACGACTACTCCATAGAGAGGGTACATCGCACCCCAACGAAGCTGCCCCCAGCTCAGGTTCATGACCCTAAGGCTCAACAAGGTCAACATCCTCAAGGTGATGCTTCAAAGTCTCCCAAGCCACGTATGATTCATGTGTGCTTTTCGTCTTTCTCCCAGAAAGAAAAGGTGAGGTCTGAGTGTGTCAAGAAATTCAAGGGAGAGAATTATCATGGAAACAAGCTGTATGTTGCAGAGGATTACAGTAGAAGAGTGCGTCAACTGAGAAAGAACCGTATGGAGCAGATGAAGTCTCTTCGCTCTCAGGGGAAGAATCCATTTTTCCTATTCCCGGCCAAGATCGCTTATAGAGAAAGCTCAGGAAAATTGAAGGTCTTGTAGTTGTGACTCTGACTGTCAATCCACTATCGGGATTGGTTCATTCTGTGATATTCATCCTTTTACTTTCAAAACAAGTGTTTGAGTATTTCTGTTTACTGTTCTTTATATATGGGGATGATTGTTTGTAGTTAGAAATACATGTAGTATGCTGTTTTTGGTTATTGGGAGTAACTTTGATTACAGTCCAACTTGATTAGTTTTAATATGCTTTCTCTTGTTATGTATGGAGGTTTTACAAGTACATAGCTTTTATTTATGTCTACTTTCCATATTATTCGGATATTTATAACGTTAAGCTGGATTTTGTATTTTTACAAATGTATGAATCCGTCTTTTTGCTTATATTGAGATTTAATTTGTGATAAGAACTTTTGTTTCTGTCATTTCAGACACTTATTGGGTACCAAATATCCACACATTGGGTATTTATACACTGAGATGTTACTTTTTAGTGTGAAAGGTCATTTGGTATCTATGAAATAAGTTGTTGGTTTTAGGCAAATTTATGGTTGCTGCTGCTGTTGTGTCAAACTTGCCGTGCGTTATTGAACAGGACCGAATTTTGATTTGAGGTCCTGTCTTTTTATCTTGCGCTTGCACTCCTTTTATATGTTAGTCTTAATTCGTTTCGTTGATTTGTTTTTCTTTATTCATTTTTTTTAATTCTTTTATTTTGTTTATTACAGGCAGAATCTACGGCAGTTACACGCATTTGTACTTGTTTTCTTTTTTCTTTTCATGTGACAGTCTCCTTTTATTATCTGGTCAGGGCAGGTTCATCTTCTGTTACCTCAACTGGGTATTCAGTTTTGCTTTGAGTAACATTTTGATACTTGTATGGGCTTGTTTTTGTACATGTATTAAGTATAATGACAGAAGTGTTATATTTAGCGATATATTATGTATATAAAATTACATTCATTCAATTGTCGAGGGTTGCAGGATTATGTCAAAAGGAGAAAAAATTTTCATTACTTTCGCTCCCTTGATTGTGACATTCTGTTTCTTCAAGAAACTCATTCTAGTTGTAATGATGAAAGATTATGGCATTCTCAGTGGGGGGAACATGCATTTTTTGCCTCTTTTACCTCTAATAGTCGTGGTGTAGCAATTCTTGTTAGAAAATCAATAAACTTCAAGGTGAATTCTATTTATAGAGACCAAAATGGTAGATTTTTAATTTTAAACTCCACAGTAAACGATCTTCCCATAACGTTAGTAAATGTATATGCTCCCAATAATGACGACCCTGATTTTTTTCTTCAGTTATTTGCTGAAATTGATAAATTTGACATTTCCTCTCTATTAGTAGCTGGTGATTTTAATACTGTCCTTGGCCCACTTGATTATCAGGGTTCCAGGCTTCAACATTGTAATATAAAATCAAGTGATATGCTTTCAGCTTTGATAGATGAATATGGTTTGAGTGATGTTTGGCGGGCTTTTAATCCCAATTCGAAAAAGTATACAAGACATCAGAAATCCCCTCGAGTCTTATCCAGATTAGACTTTATACTAGTCTCAAATAATTTTTTGAATAATTGTGGAAAATCAAGAATTTTACCTGGAATTCAGTCTGATCATTCATGTGTTTCGGTTCATTTCACTGATAACCATCCCCTTAAAGGTAGAGGATACTGGAAGTTAAATTCTCATTATTTATATCATGATTCTGATTTCATCAATCTGATTAAGGAACAAATTAAGGAATTTAAGGTAATTCATAAAGACTCTCAATGTGATGATAATATACTATGGGATTCCTTGAAATGTTTCATCACTGGGGTCGCTATTGAATACTCTGCACGAAAGAAAAGGGAAAGGAATAAAGAAAGAAATAAATTACTGGAAGGCATTGACAAGATCAAATCTCATCTATCTGATAATCCAGCCTTACCTGATGACCCTTTGTTTTCACAGCTAGATGAAATGGAAGACAAACTGAATAAACTTTATGATTTTGAAACAAAAGGATTAATAATTAGATCTAGGGTAAGATGGCTAGAAGAAGGCGAAAAAAGTAGTAAATATTTTTGTAACCTGGAAAATAGGTCTTGGCAAAAGAAAAATATTAATAAACTGAAAGATAATGCCGGTAATTTGATTACAGACTCTAAAGATATTTTGAATAATATACATGAATTTTACAGCAAATTATATTCTATTCCCCAAAATTCATTAGATAATAAGGCTCATGAAGCATACTTGAATAATATCACCATACCTCAATTGCATGAGGATGATAAACAGTTTTTGGAGGCCCCTCTTTCCAAAAGTGAATTGTTCAATGTGATCAAATCCATGAAGATGAATAAAACTCCAGGGTTAGATGGACTACCGGTTGAGTTTTATATCGTGTTTTGGTCAGACATTTGTGATATGCTTCTAAATTCCTTTAATTTCTCTCTGCATAATGGTTCTATGTCGGCATCCCAAAGGAACGGTATAATTACTCTTCTCCCCAAGAAAGATAAAGACCCCTTGTTTATTAAAAATTACAGACCTATTACCCTTTTGACCACTGATTATAAAATTTTAGCCAAATGCATTGCCAACCGCTTGAAACGCTGCCTACATTACCTTATTCATGTTGACCAATCTGGTTTTTTGCAAGGGAGAAATATTGGTCATAATATCCGTTTTATTTTAGATATCATTGAGTATACTCAATCTAATGACACTCCTGGTTCGATCGTTTTACTTGATATCGAGAAGGCCTTTGATAGCGTCTCCCATAATTTTTTATTTCAAACCCTAGAAAAATTCAATTTTGGTAATAAATTTATCGATTCTATTAAAACCTTGTATTCTGCTCGTCAGAGCTATGTTATTAATAATGGTTTTTTATCTAATAGCATCTCTATGAAAAGAGGAATATTTCAAGGTTGCCCAATCTCACCCTATCTCTTTCTTTTTGTTATCGAGATTATGGCACTCTCTATTCGTCAAAATGACCTAATAAGAGGCATTCCTTTTGAGGATGAAGAGGCTAAAATCAGTATGTTCGCTGATGATTCTGTTTGTTTTACGGATGGGTCCAACAATTCCTTTTCTCAATTATTTGAATCATTATCAACATTTGGTCAACACTCTGGGTGTAAGCTTAATTTCAGTAAAACAGAAGCTATATGGATTGGTTCAAAAAAAGGGTGTTTGGATTTCCTTTCTCAAATCTTGGTTTAACTTGGCAAAGATCTGAATTTAAATGCTTGGGAGTTACTTTTTCCTTGAATACTGATCGGATTTTTGATCTAAACTATAAAGTTAAATTAAAAAGAATTGAGCAAACTGTAAATTGTTGGCGTATGAGAAATCTTTCTCTAATTGGTAAAGTATGTGTCATAAAAGCATTGGTATTACCACAGCTGATATTTCTATTTTCTGTGCTCTGTATTAAAATTCCTCATTCATTTTTCAAAGAGTTGAATAGAATTTTTTTTAAATTCATTTGGAACGGTGGAAAGGACAGAGTCCAGAGGAGAATGATGTGTAATAACTATACTGAATGTGGCTTAAAAATGATTGATCCTTTAACTTTTGCTAATGCCCAAAAGATGGTTTGGGTGAAAAATCTCCTAGATGTGAATTATATTGCCCCTTGGAAATGTATTGAATTTTCTTTCTTACAAAAATTTAATGATGATGTTTCTTTTTTATGGAATTCCTTTGCTCCAGAAAATATCCTCAAATCGCTTGGTAATAGTCAACTTGCTGAATCTCTTCGTGCTTGGTATTTATTCAGAGAAGAAGCTACTGTTGAATTTTATGGCCATAAATATTCAGAATTAAGTGCTTGTCAGTGTCTGTGGTTCAACAGGTGTATTCGTTCGAAATCTAAATCCTATTTTTTTTATGAATCATGGTATGATAATAACATTTTGACTATTTCTGATTTGTTTAACCCTCCATTTCCAGGTCATAAAATTTTTGAAGAATTAGTTTTAGATTTTGGTATCTCATCTGGTGATAGAAAGAAATTCAACTTTTTAATGAGAAATATACCTGAAAAATGGATTAATAATGTTGATGTAGATATATTTGGGGTTCATATAACTGTTGTTCAAAAGCTCTTGAGTATGAAGAAAGTCCCAAAGAATACATACAACATTCTCATTGGCTCTGTAACTCCTGAAAAGAGATACTTATATTGGTCTGATAATGTACATGTATCTGTTTCCCCAGACTGGGAGAAAGTACACATTTCAAATTTTTCTTGTACTATTGACACAAAACTGAGATCCTTTTATTTTAAGATTTTTCATAAGGCCATTGCCTTAAATGATTTTCTTTTTAAGATCAAAAGAAGAGATTCTCCCAACTGCTCACTGTGTAATAGTAAAGATGAAACAATGGTTCATTTGTTTTGTGAGTGTGATATGGTGGTGTCAATCTGGCAAGATCTTTTGGATGTAATTTCTCAGAAATGCAAGAATCTTATCACTGTAACTAATTTTGAAAAATTATTTGGTATTTCTGGTGATAAGTTTATAACTTACTTGTTTTTGCTTTTGAAATATTATATTTACACCTGTAAGTTTAAAAACAACCTCCCCAATTTTGTTGCATTCAAAGGCTTTGTCAAGAAACAGAGAGAAATTGAGTATTTCTCAGCAAAAAAACGAAACAAACTTCCAGTTCACTTTAAAAAATGGCGTTTTCAATTATGATGTGCACTGTTTCCCGCTCTAAAAACATACTACTTGTATTTGTAATGTTTTTATTGTATTTAGTTAACTTTTCACATATTGATATGCATCTAACACATGTATTTCCTTTTTTTGTGGGGGGGGGGGGGTGCTTGTTCGCTCTTTCCTGGTTTATTCCTGTAACCTTCGACATGTACTTCATCTTCAACATACAAGCCTTTGTTGGAATTAATAAGGAATGGTAGATTTCTGTATCTCATATTTATCTGCAGGCTTGCAATTGTCAATCCCTGTTATGATTTTTTTTTTTTTCTTTCTTTCTTTAAATCCTTAGCCAAATGTTAGACAGGATTGTTTTATCACTATATGGTATGCCATTTATGCCTACTACTTGTAATTGTCAAAGTAAAGCACATTCTTTCTATTATTCTGCCTAATATGCATATTCATATACTTCAAGGGCACACCTCCGAGATTTTAGTTTTGACCTTTGGACCCATTTAGGGCTGTAGCATCAATGATCATTGCTCGTATGCCTTTATTTTCGGATGTATTGCACCATACTATAGGTCCATGATCTTACAATATCATGGTGTGATTGGATTGGGGGTTCGAGTGGTGGAGCGATTATCTGTATGACTGTGGGAGAGAGAGGGAAAGAGGGGGAAGAAAAGAAGGAGACAGAGAAAGAAAAAGAGTGTCAGAGAGAGAGAAAGAGAGAGAGTGAGGGGGGGGGGGGGTGGTTGACGGGTGTTTACGGCGTTTATAAGGGGCAGTTAATCTCCCCGTCCCTCGGCTTTGCCTAATCCAATCTTTTTATCGCTGTTTTGGTGCTGTACCTGTGTTTGCACGTTTCTAGAAGAGCCATTCTTGGGTCGAGCCTTGGACTCGCCTTCTTCATCTCGGAGCTTCGCCTTTGAATAATGTATATATGTCTTACCTTTGTAATGTGAAACTCTGCCTTTTTTTTTTTTTTTTTTTTTTTTTTTTTTTTTTTTTTTCCTCTTAAAATTTATTTTCTATTCTCTGTGTTATTGTAACTTGATCATGTTAATCATTTGTATTTATTATGATTTTGTATGACTTTACTAATAAAAACAGAATTATAAAAAAAACATTTGATAACACTGGCAATATATTTCATGTATTACAAGAGAAATTTCCCTCTCTTTTTTTCTTGGTTCATTTCAGTACCGGTACTAGCATTAACAAAAGCAGCAATTTCAGAAAGATTTTATATCAACCTAGTGTTATATTCCAACAATCAAACATTTTGTAATGAATGTCGTTGACGCGACGAACTGCATGAATCTGGAGATCGAGAGCGAAGGACTAACCAAGATGGCGGATATCACGTGATCACGTTAGCTACATATTTCGCACCCGCACCCGCACGAGCCTTCTACGTCTTTAGGAGTTCTGTGGGCTAGAGCCACAGAAATCCTAAAGACGTAGAAGGCTCGTGCGCATGCGGGTGCGAAATTGTAGCCATCGCTCGTACGTGATCACGTGATATCCGCCATCTTGGTTAGGCCTTCGCTCTCGAGCTCCAGACTCATGCAGTTCGTCGAGTCAACGACATTCAGTATAAAATGTTTGATCGTTGGAATATAACACTAGGGTGATATAAAATCTTACTGAAATTGCTCGATTTTGTTAATGATAGTAGTGAAATGAACCAAGAAAAAAAAAAAGAGAGGGAAATTTCTCTTGTAATACATGAAATAAATTGCCAGTGTTATCAAATGTTGCTTCTGGCATTTCCATGCTTAGTTACAGAAGTGCAGTCATCATCCACTCTTGTTGCTCATTTTAATAATTTTTCTGTACTAAATTTATTTACTATTTCAAACAATTTTGGTGACTGAAATGACAAGAAAATCAAATTATGTGGCCATTTGCTTAACTTGCCCTCGCCGTTCTCATGGCTTTGGCAAACTTATTGAAAGCAGAAATTTATATTATTGTATTCATCTCCTGACTATGCAAGTCTTTTACATGTAAGAGTTTGATACAAAGTGTGCTCATTTCAGTACGTTGCAATATACATGTATAGCCCTCAAGAAAATTCTTGTTTTTACAGATCATTGTTATGATCCAGACATATGTGTTTTGTTGAAAGTCGGTATAGGATATAGATTTCCACTCTAAATAAGAACACTAAAAATACATCAAGTCCAACGAAGCGCTTGTCACAACTGCCGAATCGGTAGCAATATTTAATCATTTATCTAATTTGCCCATCCGATCAAATTCGAGTGCGATGAATTAACTACAAACAAGTCAGTACAATTCTAATTTGATGCAAAGAACTCGACTGCAAAATCAACTTTAGGGCAATTTCAATACCCTGTTCGGATTACGTAATACGTCATTGTAATGTTCGCTCATTTCAATAGGCAATGGACATGGTTATTGAAATTGCCTTAAGTTGCTTTTTCGACTAATTCTTTGCCAAAATGGTATTTAACACGTGAAATTTGCAGCAATATTTCTTATTGTACATATAAAACACTCAAAATCACAATTTATTGCACAAGTGTTGTACTTGTATTCCAAATCACCGGCAGTCCCCAAAATAGTGGTAGAAGTTGAGGTTCTATGATGATTATGCTTTACTCGATAAAGTCCTGACTTATATGTAAGGATTATCATCAAAGATAAAAGAAACATGGCAGAAGCATGTTGAACAAACCCTTAAATCAAAACAAATTTGTAGGCCTTTTTACACCAGATGACACTGTACAAAGAGTATAACGTTATGCAAGTCATCTACATGATACAAAAGAGGAAGTATATATTTTTTTAAACATGTAGGCCTATTATGAAAATGTATTTTGCTTTTTTTTCCGTGATGGGGGTGTCAAGGATGACGGTGAACAAATAAACTCAGGCTGCCTTCTTGAAAGAGAACTAAAAATGATATTGATAGAAAAAAAAATCTGTTTGATATTATCTTGAACTTGAGAGAATAAAAATTTAACCTTTTGAAAGAGAACCAACCCCCTCCCCCTTCCAAAAAAATGTACATGATATTAGTTGACGTTACTTATATATGAAAAGCAACTGAACTTCAGTGGAAAAACCAACTTCAAAATTTCAAGTGAAGAAGGCACAAGGCCATTTATTTTGACAGAGAAGATCCGATATAATATGATATAAATAGGCATTGAGAAGCACACGGTCTGGTGGGCTAGTTGAAAAGATCGAGGACTAAGCAATATGGCGGCGTGTGCACTCGAGCGAATCCTCCAGCGGGTTTGACGGCTATACCGCGACCTGTGCATTGGGAATGGGTATGAGCCTTCTACGTCTTTAGGAGTTCTGTGGCTAGAGCAGGCTGATTTTCGGTTAAGCGGGCTATTCTGAAGATAAGTCCAAGATGATGTGGGTTGACTTTTCGAGCGAAATAGCGGGCTAGAGCAGAGAATTAGCTGGCTATTCTCTGATCGGGCTAATTTACCGGATCAGCAATAGCGGGCTAGAGCAGAACTTCGTTCTGATGAAGACGCACCTAGATGACAGAGTTTCTGAACTCGGTATAATTATCTTAACGGAAATAACTTTTTGAAGCAGGTTGTTATCAAAAGTGTATGCGCAGGATGGCCTGATTTCAAGAGGGAAAAATATTTTTCTTAAAATACGTACGGTAATCATCTGTTACTGAAATCGTGTAAAACTCGAATAATTCCTCTGCTTTTATGTTAATTGTATACGATGAAGATGTAGACATGATGTCTAAAACATATTACCTCCATTATCATTTTGATATTTTTTGCACTGCAGTATTGTGCGTTACAATGAGAAATCCTTACGCCAATAGCTTCTTATACAGGTTTCGATACATTTTCACTTAGAAATAACATCAGTTGCAACATGTTTTGTGCAAAAAACTGATGAGAGAGAAAAAAGAAAAGAAAAATGTAACCATGGTAACGTGTGTGTTTTAGCATCAATATACTCACCATAATACTTTCACAACAATGTATATTACATTATATTAGATGAATGTATATAAGTTTATAGAAAGTTTGTATTAACTTTACGAAGATACAACAAGGATAACATTTATTTCCTCAGTTATACTAGTGCTATTACAATTTTGCTTTGATGAAGTGCTGTATTTAAAAGCCTTTTATGCAGAATATGAAATCGGTATATACTCTCATCTACAGATCCCCAAACTTCATGAAAAGATGTAGTGAATCAGTGGCGTATCTGCAGCTTGACGTCAGAGGGGTAAACCATCCGAGCCAGTAGTGATCCAATACCCTTCTGTGCTAGATGGGGGAGGGGATAGGGCGACGGACGTTCCCTTTCCCCGTCTTTTGTTAATTTGCAAATTTTATTATTTTGATTTTGACATCATGTTATTTGCACAATATTATAATGTTAATCGGTATTTTTTAAAAAACCGTTTGGGTCAATTGGGTAAAACTTCCTTTTGGTTTATCGACTTGTGTAATTATAATCTATTGATGAGTATGTCTGAATTCAATCGTAACATCAAAACGGTGTTCAGTTGTTCTTATTTAGCTTTTTCTATTAGGCGATACATGAACCCTGTTTGTCCTCTTCTACATTTTGGAAATTTGGCTTCATAATCTATACTTCTGTAGGGACTTGTCAACAGCACACTTTCGCGAGGTCGCATTGGGCCGACATACATTTTTAGAAAACGTCCGTATTTTATGAAGTTTTAACCGCACTTTGATGATTATTCACCTTGCAATACTAAATTGAAAAGTCGTTTTTTAAAATTTTCCTTGGTTACAAACTTGTCTCACTCTCTCTCCCTTCCCCTTCCCTCGCTTTCAATTGCTGCCCCCGTGTCTACCATTATCTATCCTTTCCCCCTCTTTCTCTTTGTTTTTGTGTCGTTATGACATGTATATCCAGTGGCGGATCCACGGGACACCGGGGCACGTGCCTCAGGCAAAACCTAAACTGACATACCTTAAGTTTACAATGAGTAAACAAAATTTACCCCTTAATTGTGCCCCCCAAACAGCAAATTTTAGACCCCCAAAGCACTCGGAAACCATCTTTTTTTACTTGCTTGTCAGAAGTTTAGAGTAAAAAGGCACCTGAAAAAGAATGAAAGTTTTGATGATACCCCCTCCCCCTTTCTTTCTAGTTATTCTTCTTTTTTTCCTCACAGGTTTTACGGACTTGTGCCCCCAGGTCAGGGAATCCTGGACCATCACGACATATATTGGCCAAGAGTAAGCATTAGCTTGGGTCTACTCACATTGTTATTGATTTGGGTTGTGTTTTAGATGGCGCTCTTCAATAAGGTGCAACGCTATGATCAGGTGCATGGAATAGATCCTGGGTATTCATTTTATTACCAGCGAAATGAATAATGGGAGGGAATATTTTATACCAATATTTCACAATCGAGAAAATGAAAAATAGATGACTGTGTACAAACAAACGGTCTGAAATCATGGAAATAGAGAGGTTGCATAGCGCGGATAGTCCATTGAGACTGAGTTTATTAAGCAAGTAAACCCGTGCTTGAATACGGATTTTACATCCCAACCATCTCTCATACTATCGGCTTACATGAAATCATTTTGGGGTATACAGACTGAGCAAGATACTCCACCGTAATAGAGCTTTTTATTTACAGAAATCGGTTCTTGTGTATATCATTTATTTATTGCATCACCCATCATGATTAGAGAAATTTTGTAAATCGCCATTTTTAACCTGAAATAACAGAAATAAAATGCTTTCGTCGTTATGTACAGAAATCAAATGATGTAACTTGGAGAACAATCCAAGACGGATCGAGATAGGGTACAAATGCCCCCACAAAAAAGACAGTCGCTGTCTATAAGCAGCCACCGAACTTCTGCTGTCATTATACATATCCTTTTTTAAATATATTTTTCTTTGAAGACATTGAATTAAAACCAATATATGTATGGCTTTGATGTGTCAAAAATACTTACTTGAAATTACGTACTTACAGGGGGGGGGGGGGGGGGGGCTATACCCCTCCCCCAATCAAATGACAAAACAAAAAGACAGAGAAAAAAACAACAACATAAAAATAAGAAGACTCAACCCCATCCAAGCCCCCCCCCCAACTCGAGTGCTTATTATCCGTATTCTTGACTTATTCTCCGGGTGCTTGACTTTGGGGAGCTTTGCCTTTCCCTTTGGTACTGTAACTACGCTTCAACCGAATTTGTCTAGAGACAAAACAGCAAAATATGAACTTTATATTACAACTTATACCTCAAAATGACATCACTATTTGCCCTCGAAAGAAGTTTGCTCCTGTAATACAGTGAAACCTGTATATCATAAAGAACGCTCAAGATTCCTTTAATACACGCTTTAATGAGACACACTTTTCATGGGGGGAAAAAATTGTGGTCTTTATAGGCAGGTATTATCTTTCTATACAGGTGGTCGCTACGTCATTTATAGAGTGATCTGGTTGGTTGAAATGTGTCGTGTATGGGAGAGTTTTGTGATGGGGTGTGTTGAAGTTGCGAATTTCCGATCGGGTATTGCTAAATCTTGTGTATAGTGATGTTTCGGTTTTTCCCACATACTGTTGTTTACATCTCTTGCATGTGATCAAATAGAATTTATTATCCATGTAGATTTGCAATCTAACCTTGTCGTGATTGGAAATTGTTCCCCCGTTACTGTGCTGGAGATCTTCCTTCCCTCTTGGGCAAAGGTGTGCAGCATGCATTTCCTAGCAGGGCATTTGTAAAATCCCGTTTGATTCACGTGCAAGAGATGTAAACAACAGTATGTGGGAAAAACCGAAACATCACTATACACAAGATTTAGCAATACCCGATCGGAAATTCGCAACTTCAACACACCCCATCACAAAACTCTCCCATACACCACACATTTCAACCAACCAGACCACTCTATCAATGACGTAGCCATAATGGGCATTGAAGCGATCCATACTAAATCCCGCCAAACAATCCTTCACAGAGAATCATTTTGGATCAGCAAACTACACACCCTTAACCCGGAAGTTATCAATGTTGACCAATAACCTTTCACCCCCAACCCTGACCTTGACTTCCTCAAACGCACAAACGCCAGAAACATGACATCACACTCATCCACAACTGGATCACTGGTAAATACTATTGAATTCATTTACTTTATCTTTATCATTCAATTTGTATAGACCTTAAGAAAGATAACACCTTTATTTAAGAAATACATGCAAATGTGTACGTATGTATATATTTAAGTATTATGTATCTATGTATCTGTACGTACGTGTATGTCCACATACCATAGTCCATGTATGCATAAAGTGTGATTCCCCGTTACCACAGACGCTAATACATTTTTATCAGAATGAACCCCCCCCCCCCCCATGGACTCTATATGTATGTGTGTGTATAATACGTACTTCACTAGGTCATATATTCTTATAACGTGTCCATATTATCACACCTTCAGTCCTACTCCACTCTCGCTCCCTATCCCTCCCCCCCCCCCTCTCTCTCTCTCTCTCTCTTCTGTCTGGACTCCTCTGCCCCCTCTCTGCCTCTCCCTCTCGTTCCACATTACACTATGCTATGTCTGTACTATATTGTATTAGACTATACGATGTTGTATTTCATTACACTATACTTTATTACATTATATTGTGTTGTATTATATTATATTGTGTTGTATCATACTATATTGTATCATGCTATATATCCATGCAATTAATGCAAATGCAAACTTGTATATATTGAAACAAGTGAAGCTAACAGGTTGTGTACTTCTCATATAGATCCCCAAAGAAGCCCATGTCACCTTAAAAAGCAACACCGACTAGTCACCACGACCACCTTGTCCACATGGTAATCATTCACACTCATTATCTATATTGTTTGCAAATATTCATAGAAATATTATTTACAGAAATAGATTTGTAAATATAGACATGCAAGTATCTTTTCACACATTGATTTATTCTTTTAAAAAATATGCGAATGTATAATAATGATGATGTTAATAATATACTACTACTACTACTACTACTACTACTACTACTACTACTACTACTACTACTTCTACTACTACTACTACTACTACTACTACTACTACTACTACTACCACTACTACTACTACTACTAATAATAATAACAGACATAACAATAACAATGATGATAATAATAATAATCATTATAATAATAAACAACATAATTAATATTATTACCATTATATTGATTAGTACTTAACCATTGTAAGAAATTGAAATGTTTATTCCGATGTAAATGTCAGCCATCATTTTGTGTTTTTGTACAGTCCTGATGAAGATCATTGATCGAAAGCTTGACAAATAAAGGAGGACAATGAAAGCTACGACCGTCTCATAGTGACATTTCTTTCATATATATATATATATATATATATATATATATATATATATATATATATATATATATATATCAGTATATATATATATATATATATATATATATATATATATATATATATATATAACGCCGCACCTGTTTTTTTTAATTTCCTATTTAGAGGAAGTCTCCGAATCATATTCTCTTAGTCATAATTATGATAACAATAAGGAAGGAAATAATGAACTCATGCTTCTATTTTAAGTTCATAAAAACACAGGCATTGATCTGAAAATCACACAGCCAAGAGGCCCGTAGGATAATTCGAAGGGAAATAAATATACTACATGTAAATTATCAGAAATTGAATCATTAGAGTGTATCCTTACTACCCCTTGCTCTCTCTCTCTCTCTCTTTGAATATCCATTAATCAATAAATGACTAACTTTCTTTAGTATCTGTAATATATTTGTGAATTCTTAATATCTGGTGTGTCGAAAAAGAGATGTAAAGACGTAGTTGACTTCGTACACTTAGCCAAAAATACCAAATTGAAAGAGGGGAATTTATTATCATTGTAATCGTGAAGCTTTCAGATGAACGTAAGCGCGTTGCGCTGTTCTGCTAAACGCCGACGCGCACTATTGCGTTAATCGGTCGTTAGCATTGAAATACTAATAATTTCAAAAATATGTACTAAAATTAGGTAGTTACCATCCATTTCCACTTTTAATGAAGAGATAAATCACTGTCATGTTTTTAAAATGATACCGTATAACATGTATAGAGCCATCAAAGTCTTAAAATCGCATTACCAGAAATTTCCTTCATTACATGCGCGCGTGCTAACTCTCTCCTCCCGGTATTACTGATTGGTACAAGCATAAAAATTATCTTTGGTTTGGCAGTCAGATACTTTACCGACTGAGCCAACGCACCTCCTCTGATTGGATTTTAGTTAGCACTAGGTTTAAAGATAAAGTTGAGTTCTGGTCAAGAGAATACTGCGTGAAAGAAACTATCTGAAAGCAATTGGAAAAAAAAATTATGTATAGGAGTACAAAAGGAATTGTGTATACCTTGAGGTTTTGGAACCATGAATTGACCCAATCTTGCTGAAAGACACACGCACTGCATACAGAAATGTTTATTGGACCACACACACACACACACATACACACATAAAAAAAACAAAACAAAACAAAAACAAAAAAGAAACTGTGTATATAACCGTCCTCGGACAGTCGACGGAATAAGACACTAATTCATTGTTCGACTTCCGAAGACTATTGTCAGGCTTTCGAGGACCATTGTTCTCATGAATTTTCTTTTGTTCTCTTTTGTCCTCGGAAATACAGCTATATATAAGATCACACACAAAGCACACACACATGTGGCATGAATGTTTGGTCCAAACCAAGGAGGTTCAAACAGTCTCATCTAACGATAATTAATGAAAACACCTGGCAGATTATAAAGGATGTACCAATGAATTAATAAACTGCCTTGATTCCTTGATGTCGATGTCGGATGCCGCCAAAGTAAACGGGAAAGATTTAGAGATGTTTTGACATTTGAATGTTCACGATGCGCAGTTAAAGTCATAAATCGACAAACACAGAAATTGAATGTGCAGTTTTGATGTAAAGAATTTCGATTTCATTCTGAAATTCCCCTGCCTCAGGATAATTTTTTTTTTTTTTTTAGATATAGTAAAGTGTAACATTATGTATGCCTCTTGTAAGGGCAATTTTAACATCTTTCCGCTTGATTCCGATTATTAAATTTCATATATTACTATCGTGAAAGATGGTTCTATAGGAAATATAGCCAACCAAAGTAGTGGGCACACGCGACCAGTCAAGAAATTGTCATCGCAGTTCTGGTATTTTTAGCATTAAATATGTTCGCTTGAACCTTGTTATATCATTCATGTGCACTTTATGAAATTACATTTTTGTCTACGATAACTAATTATCATTACAACAGAATATCCTCCATTGTACATATCCATGGTTATGCAGTGAAACGGAATTTGATTTGTTTCCTCGTTTGGAAGAATGTTTTCGGAGAGCGCATATTTGTCATGTTTGTTATGGCGGCATCGAAGCTCGCTTCAAAGGGAAGTTGTCTGTTATGAATCCATCTGTTTGAACCTTCTTGCTCCAAACTCTTCAGCTATTTCTTGTCATATGTCAAAAATGAGGGCATTTGAAGAGCAGTCCTTTTGCGGAACCTTTTTTCTTTCTTCCTTTCTTTCTCTCTCCCTCCCCCTTTTCGCCATTTAACGATGGGCAAGTACATCAGTGCCCACTCATCTGGTGTTAAAAGGCCACTGCAACCCAAACGCAACCCAAATACAAGTTTATTGCTGTTGATGTGCAGGGATGCATACAACTAATATTCTGTTATTAAAACATCTAGATATGCTTCGTAGATTCATATCATATTTTGAAATATTTTTTCCCAATCTCCTAAGCTAACAAAAAAAAAAAAAACAAAGAAAAAAAAGCTCCAGATCTCATTCCTGCAATGACATCATCTGTCAATCATCAGTCAGCTACACTAACATTCTACAATAGACAGTGGAATGTAACTTCTCTCAGCTTAGCACATGCCCACAATAGAATTGCATGCTTTCAAACAATACCTCCTCATTACCATTCTTATCCTGGTGATGCTACAGCATGTCTGACAAAGCAACTATGTAGGCATTTATGGTCTATTAGAACAGATAGTCATCTCTGGCAAAGCTATATACCACTGTCTCTCCTTAGCTCACTAATGATTGACAGATGATGTCACTGCAGGAATGAGATCTGGGGCATCTTTTTTAGGGTGGAGCTTAGCATTTTTGAGAAAATGATTTTAAAAATATTTTTAAAAATCATGAAACATATTTAGATGTTTGAATAACAAAACATAAGTTGTATGCATCCATGCACATCAACAGGAATCAACTTGCATTTGGGTTACAGGGGACCTTTAAGCATGTTAAGTATTGCTTTGTGTGAATAGAGTGTAATTTAAATGATGCAGTTCACGAGTTGGCAAGAGGTCTTCCACGCTTAAACAAGCTGTTTCAATCAGAGCTATCCCATCATGGACAGCAACTTAGTGTGATATTATCCGCGACATTTTTTTTTGTTACAACTTAAACTTAAATGCACTTTGTCTTGCTTGTAATGATCGAAAAATGTTTCTGCACTAAGTTGTGTTGTCAATTATTTTGTATATTGTTAATTTCATAATACTTATTGTTATATACTTTGAAAATGAAATGTAATGAAATAAAATCTAAATCTGAAATCTGAATCTGACATTAAAAACTACTTGTATCGTAAAGCCCGACTCACACGAGACGTTATTTCGATTGCGTCAGTCCCTGCTCTAATCGAGCCCGCGAAGGCAATTATTCTGCACTCCAGTTGTGAGAACTACTATTTGCACTGTCCATTTAGCAATCATTTTTAAAACAAAACGATATCACTCAATCAAGACACGCAAAACACCTTGAAAGTCAATGACGCGGTCCTAACGTCATCAAATGAAGGCCTAGTGTGAGCCAGGCATAACACCTTCCACTCTATAAACAATCTTGCTGGAAATTGTTAACACAACAAACTTGCTGCAAAGGCTAAGTTAAGTTCAGTTTTATTTTCATTTCCAACAGAACAGTGATTTTGACAAGAAATCAAATATACAATTCAATATTCAATAATATAATACATTTTACATGGTTTGAAGTTATAAAATAGAAAGTATACATAAACATCCAGTATAATAGTTTTTTTTTTAATTTTATTTTTTAAGTTAAACCTGTGGAAATGGAGGCTAAGGAATCTGACTGTTGTCAAATACTTATAACCTTTATATGAAAAACAATATGAACAACGAATATACGGTATTTTTAGCATCATTTTATTGTAGGTGAAGGAAAAGATTGAAACTGTTAGGGACATACCTTTTTCATTTTTCATTATCTTAAACAAATGACATTCAGTTTAGTGAAATATCAAACCTTTAAAACATGCATTATTTAATAAATCTACACTAAGTATTAACTGTACAAGCGACAAGTAAGCTATAACAAGATTAATTACGGAGAATGCGAGGTTTATTCGCACATTTGCATTATTTGCATAAAACTGTGAGGGATAGATTAACTACAATACGTTTTCAGCAATCCACGTCTACTATCTCTGCTAAAATGTAATTTATTGAAGAATTTAATTGAGAAGTTCTTTAAAATATTGCTGATGACCTCTTTACAAAAGTTTGCATATACCCTACAAACTGAAGGTAATTCGGGACAATGTTTACAAAAAAAAAGAAAAAAAAATTGAATGGGTGATTGTCAGAACAAACTTCACAATGGTCCTACAGTTGTTGTATTCAAAACTAATATTTAGATTATAGGTAGGCTTATTCAGTAAAGCAAAATGCCTGATGCAATTTATGTTTTACTGAATGAGCCTACCTATAAATATTAGTTTTGAACTCTACAACTGTTGGACTATTGTGAATTTGTAAAAGAAATGATTTTATGAAAATGAAAGTATGAAAGTTTGATTATTGTTTCCATATATATGTATATGTATATATATATATATATATATATATATATATATATATATATATATATATATATATATATATATAAATGTATATGTATATATATATATATATATATATATATATATATATATATATATATATATATATATTCCGGCGGAGACATTTTTTCAACCTTTGCAAAAATTCAAAAAGGGAGGACAGCTCTGGGGAACTTTGATTTAAGCTACGCAACCATTATTCTCTCATTTTCATTTCTCACAATTATATATATATATATATATATATATATACATATACATATATATATATATATATATATATATATATATATATACTTATTTATATACACAACTAATTGATCCTAGAAACTGCATATAAAGCCCACCAATTTTGTAAGGATAATTTCGTTTAGAAAAAGTGTTTGGATCATATACCCACTTACTCGTGATATATGATAACAAAGAGGAAGGAAAGAATAATATTTTCTCCACTTTACCTCAAGAAAAGTCTATAACAACATTGTATTGATCTCAAATAAGCAAATTTTATTTCAGTAAAACCCGCTAATGCGTAGTTCAGTTTTCTGTGCAGTTTAACCCCCCCAACACGCACACACACACACACACACACACACACACAGAACGATCAACGCTTTTGAGCAGTAAATGAACAGAAGGTTTAAAAAGCTACCGAAGACCAAAGTATATAGGTAAATTCAAATTTTTAGTTAACACGAGGTAATACAGTAGTTGTAGAAACTGCATTAACATCATGATGGTAGTCCCAATTATCTTTGAAGTACATTAACTTCTATGTTATGTCTTCCTTACTTAATACATGATTAAACAATATAATGAAGAAGCAAGCGCTTCTAAAAGAAGCAAGATACGTTCATGATTCATAGGCCTACATGTATCTAAAATGAGAGTTTAACAAGCAATAAATGGACAAACTGTTATCCTGTCAATGTTCTATTGCACTCGACTAATAAATGAAATAAAATCAATCGAATTCAATTAGCAAACGTTACATTGAAAAAATGTAAAGTAAAATTAGTGAATGAGATAAATTTATAGTGAACACACACATCTCACATACACACCCACACACTCAATTGGCACGTTTCCACTGTGTTTGCATTTTCGTCCATTTTTCGTTTGTTGACGTCGTAGAGCAATGATGGCAATCAAAATCAATACTGAAGCAGAACCAATACTTTTTTCAATGTATGTAATACAATGTAAACTACTATAGCTTATAGATAACTACATTCAATATTTATATTTATATCAGTTGATAACTGACTGTAACTATTTTTATTTTTTCAAACAGGGATCTGTGAAATACAAGCTATGCTTATTTAACACTTATGTTTTCCTTTACAGTTACAATGTTTACATTATACAATTATTGCTTTGTCAGTGTAAACTATAACCAAGTCCACTGAATGATGTTCTGTTATATCTATGTTTCAATTTATATATTTGTTACGTTCCTGTTCTTAATTTTCATATTTACTGTTTAAAAGATTGTAAAAGATATATGTTTGTGGAAATCGATAAACTTTCAAATCTCTCTTTGAAATATCTGACAACAACAATAACAGAAAAGCTTCTTATGTACATAGGAGCCATTTAGAATGTATATCCTCTATCTTTTGTAAATAACAATACCCACGTTGAGTAAAATATTATAAAACTGTGACTTATGTCGGTTTTTGTTTTTAATTAGAAAATTAAATTTTACCAATGACTGTGGATGAACATAATTATACCATCAAATTATTTGAACCACTATACACATGCTTTTATTATTTTAAAGTGCCATTAAACTGGCACATTTTGAACCGCGCCATCTTGCAGTGATGGCTAAATTAAGATTATAATTTGAAAACTAGCTTCTCTGGATAATAGGCAAATTTTATATTTCAAACTATTATTTTTGATTTGGCATTGTGGAAAATCATGTGTAGGTACATTCTAAGCTTTTACAAACTAGAATGGGGCATGATGAGAAAATGAGAGGCACAGACATTTATCAAATCCTGTTGAAAGGTGGCGCCATTTAGGAGCTCCAGTTTACTGTCAATTTAAAACAAATCGGAATTAATACAAATGAAAGCATTCTAACATATCAAATGCGTTTGCCGAGCTTCCTATTTAATATAGATATCTTATTTGCAACTGAAAAATGCAATGAAGCATAGGTCAAATAGACAAATACAAAATACATGTAATTCTTAAACAAAAGCATGCAGGTGAATAAACGTAACAGCTGTATACTAATGTTTCTTTATATAAGGATAACAAATATAACAAAGACAGAAGAGGTAAGCAACAGTAGCTGAAAAAAAAATCTATATTGTTTTTAGCCACTTGTACATTACCGAAATTTCTTCTGCAAATTTAAAGATATTCATGTTGAAGCAAGTTTTTATAACCGATCTGTCTAAACAATTATAAGATAATATTTATAAGTCTTTAACCTCAAGTAGATCTTATTTCATATTAGAATAGAACATGTTATCAGCACCATCATCTCCCATTTCTGGTATCGAGACATTATCATACTGGTCCTTTTTTTGTGTGGATACTCCCTTCCATTTTGGTTGATTTCGGACCGTACTGTTAACGTATGCTGCCTTGGCCATGTTGGCATGTGTATGTTCAAATGTGGTCCCACTCTCCGGGGGTCTCGAACTCGTAGAGATCAAATCCATGTAGTCATGATGGACGTTAATCTTCAACACATCGATAGGTTGATAATATGAATCTCTGTCATCTTTATTGTTTGTTCTCAACATTTCAATTGAAGTAGTATTCTCTGGTCCCTTTCCATCTCCATCTTCAACAGATTCGTAACGAGCTTCGGGGTGTTCTTCGGTCTCTACTTGGTTATAAGTTGGCACGTTTCCATTGTGTTTGCCTTTTCGTTGATTTTTCGTTTGTTTACATCGTAGAACAATAATGATCGCAATCAAAATCAACACCGAAGCAGAACTAAGAATGGCGATATTCATTGTAATGTTACTATTACAAGATGCATGTTGTGATGGTACAATACAGGTAACAGTTAGATTGTTATCAGAGTGTAGAATGAACTTGAATTCGAAACTTGTATGTAATTTGTCTCTGGAAACCAAAAGCGATAAAATGCTTCCTCTCAAAGCAGCTCGTTTATTTGTATCATCCTTAATTCTGATGTTAACATATGATTCAGTCAATGGGCTAGTACTCAAATTTTCCAAAAAGCAAATCACATTCTCCTTGTTACGATCCCTTTGACATGTAACATAGCAAGAACATCTGATAACTTCTAATAAAAACGACTGAACTTTGTTGTTATTTCGATAGCATGTGTAGGTTGCCGAATCATCAAATTTGACATCTGAAATATGTAGAGTGTACAAACTATTGGTACTGTTATGCGCGATATATCTCTGTTTGATTCGGGGATTATCAACAGTGTACTGGCTATTTCCTAAGAAGTTTCTGTTTTTATACCAGTGAGTTTTGTTTCGAAGAGACTTCGGTGGGTAGCAGCTTAGGGAGGTATTATCTCCAATGTTAGCTATCTGTGTTACACTCTGATCATCCACGCAGCTTGCAAGATCCCCACAGAAAAATACAACAAACACAGTAGCTAAAACACAAACCATATGCCATCGAATGAACTCCATCCTGGAACCCAAAGAATGACGATAAACAATCCAAATCTTATACTATTTCGCTCCAGGGCAGTGTAAGTGACGTTTTACTCTAACGGCGTCATAGTAAAGAATGTGGTAATTGTTTAGACTTGTTAGAGACGGTAACTATTATAACGATGGGCAAACCATCGTCTGCATTGGATAAAATAGTTCCTTAACTCTGTTTATCGGAAATAACTTTTTGAAGGAGGTTGTTGCCGAAAATGTGGGCGCAGGATGGCCTGATTTCAATAGGGAAATATAATACTACCGCTTTAATGGTAAATATATACGATTGTGCAGTGGCGTACCCAGGATTTTTTTTGAAAGGGGTTGTCTTTTTACTCCAAAATTCTCTGACAAACAAACAAACAAAAAAAAAGGTTATCAGCATTTTGGCGTCAAAAATAAGCTTTTGCTTCATTTCTAAAGAGAGGTGTTTTAACACCAACAGCAAAAGGGGAGTGTTTGAACACCTAGAACACCTAAAACACCCCCTTTTGCAAAGGGGGGGGGGGGGGGTGTTTGAACACCCAAAACATCCCCCTTGTCACGCACAGGGATTAAAGTGTAGACATGATGTCCATAACATATTACCTACATTTATCTAAAATGACCCAAATTTATTTTTGTTTTGCAATATTGTGCGTTGCTCAAACGTTTGTTTGTAATATTATAGGGCTTTCTTAAATATCATCTTTTGTAATGACGAGAGTAACCCACAAATTGAGGACACATACAATAACTTATTTGAAATAAAATGTGCTTTCGTTTAAGGCTTTGAAACAATATAATTTATTACTATGAATATATTTCTGTCTAATAATGAGAAACCTTTACGTTAATAGCTATTTCCACAGGTTTCGATTCACTTTCACTTAGAAATAATATCAAGAGTACCATGGCCTGTCCAGTTACAAATATTGATAAGAAAAAAAAAAGATAACCATTGTAACATGTGGACAAGTATTGGTGTTTTAGCACTTATCTGCTAACCATAGTACTCCAGTAACAATGTATATTGTTAGATGAAAGTGGAAAGTTTGTCTAAACTTCATGAAGATACAACAAGCATAACTTTAACTTAATTCAAGTACTCTATTTAAAAGCATTTTATGCAGAATATGGAATCGGTATACTCGTCAACTGAAGCCCCATTCTTCGTGAGAAGATGTAATGAATAACTGGCGTATCAGGACTTTGAGGTCGGGGAAAATATCCGAGCCCCATCTCTTATTAATATGCATTTTTTATGATTTTAATTTCGATATCATAGTACTTGAAAAATATTTTAATATCAACAGTTTGATTTTGTATTCGCCTTAGAGTGAGCGTATGAATTTGATGATCATTTACCTTGCAATACATAACTGAAAAGTCGTTTTTCCTTGATTGGAAATTTGTCAGGTGGTCAAACTGCCCCTTGCTTATTTAAATACGCTTCTCTGCTTAATTATAGAACATAAACAGGTTGTAAGAAGAATCTCAGGTTCATTATTTAAAGATTTTCTTTCTATTATTTGAATTTTTTTTTTTTTTGTGCTTGCTTGTCGGATCAAAAAAGTTTGAGGTTAAAAAGGCAGCTTAAAAACTGACAGTTTTTATTACCTTCTTTTGCCGTTTCCTTCTTTTATACCCCTTCTTTATCTCACAGGTTTAACGGACTTGTGCCCCCCCCCTCCCGGTCATAGAAACCTGGATCATCACGACATAAATCGGCCTAGAGTAGCTTGGGTCCACTCACATTGGTTGGTTGGTTGGTTCTTGGTATGATGGCGCTCCCTCAGTTTCTACAGATTATTCGCGCCATTCACTTTCGTAGGTTTGGCGTAGGCTTCGGAAAGCCCATGAGAGACTTTTTGTGGTGAAAATGGTGTAATTAATGGTCATCATTAGTATGGTAAATGTTAGTATCCCATCTCCTAAGTTAGAAAGCTGTCGATCGTGATTAATCGTAATTATTCGCTATAATATCAAGATATGCAAGCAATCCAAAAAAAAAAAAAAAAAAAAAAAAAGGGGGGGGGGAGTTAATTCCAATTGTTCATGGAAAAACCGCAAATATGTCTCTTTACCAAATTATTTCAAGATCAATTATGTGAGAGGATCAATGAAAGCTTAAAAAGCTATCTAAAACGATTAGTATCATACATATAACCCAATAATTCACAATTGAAAATTGGGTTAGACATCAATAATTGTTTCAGATTAGGATTTTTCAATTTAATCCTTTCTTTTAAGAGACGTCTCTCTTTATAGTATTTTGAACAATATAAAATAAAATGTTCAATCGTCTCAAATTCTTGACACACTTCACAGAGACCAGTATCATGCTGGTTAATTTGAAAAAGGTAATAATTTAAACTACATTTACCTACTCTTATTTGTATCAAGCATTCTTCTCTGCGAGACATATATGGGCTTTGAAACGTCGTTATGTAAAGCATAAAAATCTACCGTGTTCCGCTTTGTCCCATTCTGTTTGCCATAATTTGTTATAATGGATCAAACGAGAGGTTGCTAGTTCACTTCTCGTATTTGGTATAACTATGTCTATACACTTTTTCATGGCTCCTTTTTTGGCGGCCCGATCTACGACCTCGTTGCCGTTAATATCGCAGTGATGGAATCCATTCAAAGGCAACACAAACATCCTTCAACTTCAAAATATTATTTGTGTATAAAATTTCATTAACAATAGCACATCTAAGAAAGCATGAATCGATCATTTGTGAAGCTGACAAAGAGTCATTAAATATTACCACCGATGAGGCTTCCATAAATGTGTTAATCCACTCCAGTGCCATTAGTATGGCTACTAGTTCTGCTCTCATAATACAGACATGGGATAATCTAAAATTTTGCAACACGTCGTAATGAGGCACATAAAATGCGGCTCCTGTCCTCCCATCTTCCAGTTTGGATCCATCTGTATAAACATGTAAATATCCATTCCATGAATTTCCAGTACTATCTAGAACAATCGATTTCATTTCAACTTGAAGCATTTCCTTTTTCTGTACTTTACCCTGGTGTTCGAAGGACACGTGAGGTCGTGTTAGACGCCATTCAGGAATTTGGGGTAATAAGTTTGTTTGGCCCTCCACCACCACTTCGTCTCTGAAAGATCGCAGTTTAAGAGGTCCTTCTCCGGCCATCCATTCTAGGCTATTTAAAATACCACCATCACCTACTACTTCTTTTGTTGGGTGATTTAGGGTACTAGACAGCAAATAAACTCTAAATTTATCATTTAACAACCTTCTACGCAAAGCCTCCAATGACACATTGTGTACCGTACCTGTAATAATTTTTAAGGCTCTGTATTGGATAGAGTCAAGTTTTTTTTCTTCAGTGATATACAAGCAGAATCATACATTTCACTTCCATAGTCCAAAACGGATAAGATAAGTCCTTTATAAATCATCATCAAAATCTCATATACTTACTTCCCCAAGGGGTGCGAGAGACACAATGTAGCAGTAAGTTTAGAGTCAAGCCACATACCAAGGAACTTATACTGCTAGCATACTGGCAGACTATGTCCTTTTATTTTTAAAAGAATATCTCTCTTTTGTTTGTTGGTAAAGACTAGAACCGCGGATTTAGTAGGAGAAACATTTAACTTCCACGCCCAACACCATATCTCAAGCTCATGCAGGGCCTCTTGTAATTTCCTGCGAGCCAGCTCCAAATCATTATTTGAATACCAGATTGCAATGTCATCAGCAAAGCAAGATAATTTAACTTCACTTACCTTTATCTTCAGATCATTTAACATTATAGTAAATAATAAAGGACTTAATGAGCTACCCTGCTGGATACCGTTTTCTAACGTGTAGTGGAGAGACATACAGTTATTTATCCTCACATTAGAAATCATTCTCAATAAAAATGCTTTAACAAAAAGTAACATTTTTCCATCAGTGCCTAAAATAGACAACTTTCTAAGAAGACCGGTTTTCCATAACGCATCGTATACCTTTTCTAAATCTATGAAAATATAGCTAAATCTGTCGTCTGGACACTTACTTGTAAAAAGTAGTAGTACGGTTTCGGTACTCATCCGAGTACCATCCTCAGCTAAACTGACGATTTGGCGGGAAAGACGATCGGCCGTGAAGTAAGCTGGAAATCACTGGTCCGTGTCTCTATTGAAGCTAGTGCTCTTAAGGATCTGTCGAAAGATGAGAACATAACAATTCTACCTGCAGATAAGGGCAGATGCATGGTTGTTCTTAACAAATCAGACTACAATGAAAAAGTAATTAAACTTCTCAGTGATAAGAACACTTATGAATGCCTGAAGAGGGATCCGTCAGCGGTTTATAAGAAACAGGTATTAGAAGTCCTTCAGAAACTTGAAAAGGAGGAGGTGATTGTAAAATCTACCTACTACAGACTATACCCGGGGGATGACATCCCAGCTTTTTATGGTCTCCCCAAGATTCATAAGCCAGACGTCCCTTTGAGACCTATAGTCAGCAGCCTCAACAGTGTGACTTACAACATAGCGAAATATCTGACTTCGGTCCTTAGTCCGTTAGTCGGCCTGTCTGAACACCACATCAAGAATTCTCAAGACTTCATTGAACAGATCAAAGACATTAAGGTTGAAGATGATGAAACAATTGCTTCCTTTGATGTGACAGCTTTGTTTACTAGTGTTCCTCCTGAAGAAGCCGTAGATGTGGTCAGGAAGCGCCTTGAGGATGACCCTACTCTACCAGCGAGGACTAAACTAAATGTCGACCAGATCTGCAAACTTTTACAGTTGTGTCTGTCGACCACCTACTTCATCTTCAACGGAACATTCTACAGACAGAAGCATGGCTGTGCTATGGGTTCCCCAATTTCACCCATTTTAGCCAACTTATACATGGAACATTTTGAAGTTTCTGCTCTATCTACATTCCAAGGCACCCCACCATCACACTGGTTTCGCTATGTGGATGACACGTGGGTTAAGATAAAGACAGCAGAGCTTCAAAGGTTCTTTGAACACATTAACAAATGTGATTCCAGTATCAAGTTTACGCTTGAAGAAATCAAGGACCGCAATCTTGCTTTTCTGGACTGTTTGATCTCAGTTGGTGAGGACGGCTCTCTCCACTCGTCTGTGTACAGGAAGGCAACTCACACGGACCAGTACCTGTTGTTCAGCTCACACCACCCCCTCATCCACAAGCTTAGAGTGGTCAGAACTCTCTACCATAGAGCATCTTACATTCCTTCATCAGAAGAGGCCAAAAAGAAGGAAGAACAGCATCTACGCCAAGCCCTTGGATCATGTGGCTATAGGCAGTGGAGCATCCAGAAGGCTCTTCGCCCTCGCAAGAGGAATCCAGAGAGAACTGACTTATCAGACACGAGAAGATCTGGGGCCTGTATTCCGTATGTCAGAGGTCTTTCGGAAAAAGTTCAACGAGTTTTCCGCAAATATAGGATACCAGTTTACCACAAGCCTGTTAACACCTTAAGGCAAAAGTTGGTTCACCCAAAGGACAAGAGACAAACAACTAAACAGAACAATCTAGTATATGCTATCAGTTGCCAAGGAGATAACTGTGAGGAAAGTTACATTGGAGAAACCAAGCAGCCTCTCCACAAACGCCTCTATCAGCATCGACGTGCAGGGTCTGCAGGAAACGAGTCTGCAGTATATACACACCTTAGCCAATCAAACCATCATTTCCAAGACGAAGAGGTCCTCATTTTAGATAAGGAACCCCGTTGGTTTGAGAGAGGGGTTAAAGAAGCCATATACGTGAATTCGGAAAACCCTTCACTAAACAGGGGAGGGGGGTTGCGCCATAACCTGTCCCTTGTTTACAATCCGATAATCCGAAAGCTTCCTCGCCGAATTTCTAAGAAAAGAGTCAATAGAGACACGGACCAGTGATTTCCAGCTTACTTCACGGCCGATCGTCTTTCCCGCCAAATCGTCAGTTTAGCTGAGGATGGTACTCGGATGAGTACCGAAACCGTTCTACTACTTTTTACAAGTAAGTGTCCAGACGACAGATTTAGCTATATTTTCATGATTTCATTCCTGGATGAATAATTCAAGTCTTCATCTTTTCTAAATCTAGAAAAACCGCTACAGTTGTTTTTTTTTTCAGTTTCTAAGATAGTGTACATCAGTCTCCAATCTCACTAAGTGGTCTTTGACATTCCTATATCTGCGGAAGCCAGACTGAAGTGGATTTAACAGTCCGTTTTTGTCTAAATACCACGAGAGGCGATTTTTTTATCATTTTTTCCATAACTTTAAAAAAAGTTGATAGCAGCGAAATCGGCCTATAAAAGGTCACTTGAGTCGGATCTTTTCCGGATTTCAAAATTGGTATCTGAATAACCTCATACCACTGGTGTGGAAACATTGAAGTTTTCCAAATGTCATTATACAAGTTCAATAAATACACGAGTGCCATGTTCGGCAAATTTGTAATCATAATCAAATAAATATCATTCTTACCTGGTGAGGAGTTTTTCATATCCTTTAACGCATTCCTCATTTCACTCATGTTAAAGTCATCGTTGATATAATCATCAACATTTGTTGAAGAATTATTATACGAGATATTTTCGTTTTCATTTTCAATACGGAAAGTGATTCATCAACGGATGAATAAGTTGCCAAAAAAGTTGCCAAATAAGTTGCCATTACATTCGCTTTCTCTTCAGATTATTTCAAAATGTTTTCATCTTTAATTAGATTGTGAAAGATGTGCTTGTTCATTGTACTGTCCCGCATTCCTTTCACCTGTTCCGAGACTTTTTCATTGTCTGTAAATCTATTCGTTCTACGACAGTACCCTAACCAATCATATTGTGCTCTCCTGATCACCTTCTGAGCAACAGCTTTCTTTTCTAAGTACTTCTTAACGTCATTTAAATCATAATAGTTACGTTCACACGATGGGAGCTAAACTTTAAGTTTCGCTTGTAGTTTCAAAACTTTAAGTTAACTTGTAGTTATCTTGTAGTTTCAGCCCGTATGAACGGACTCGTGGTTTCGAAACTTTAAGTTTACTTGTAGTTCTAGAACCACAAATGAGCTTGTTGTTAGGCCGAAACTACGAGCAGCGGGGGGGGGGGGGGGGGGGGGGGGGGGTCCTCCATCGAAGTTACGGCCCATGTGAACGGAATAAACTTTAAGTTTCGCAGGCTTGTGGTTTAGGATGACCTTGCTGTTCATGTTAAATTTCCGGGTCATACCCTTCCCGCGAATTATGAACGCAGGATCTGTATGTGTACAGTACACTGTCACACAATCGGTAGTATCTACTTCCTGGGTTAACCACGACGATCGCTCGGCTTGTATTTTCAGCTCCTTGTTTAGGGCTCATGTGAACTCTCGTTGCGGTTAGGGAGTCGTGGTTTCGTTAACTTAAAGTTTCGCTAACTGAAAGTTTCGAAACCACAAGTCCCATATGAACGTAGCTAGTACCTTCTTAACCAGTTTTTAAAACGATTTCTCTCTTGCACAGCCTTTTGACAAGCATTGTTCCACCAGGGATTTACTTTCCTTCTTTTTTCTCTTCCAATCTGCACTCGTCGAATGCACCTGCTTGACGCGTTCTTGATCACCTTAACAAGCACATTGTATCGGCCTTGAATATCCAAATCTGCAACAAGATTTCCATATCCTTCATTTCTCAATGCCTCTTTAATTTCTCTTCTATACTCTTCCCAATTAACTTTTCTAAAAGACCATCTGTATCCCATGTTTGCATCCTCTATGTCTTTCGATCTATTGTACACAATCATGTCTAAAATTTATGCAAATCAGATTATGATCACTGCCAAAGTTGTTGGATAGTACCTTCCACTCTGTATAACAGGCCAATTCTTTCGATACAAAAGACAAATCCAAATTTGGGTATGTACCATAATAAGGGTCTAACTTTGTAGGGGACCCATTATTTAATAAAACCAAATCATTATTTTCTATAAAAGAATCTATAGTTCTACCGTTTGTATCCAATTTATTGCTCCCCCATAGAGGATTGTGACTATTAAAGTCGCCCAGAATTATAATCTTCCCTGGCACATTTCTTATCATATTATTCAAATAAATCAATTCAATTTCTTTACAGGGATTATAATAGTTAAAGAGGGAGATAACTCCTTTTTAACAAAAAAATATCGACTCTTTGGAATTCAGCGTCCCTGTGTGTATCCATCACTTGGAAAGTGATGTAATTTTTAAAATACATCACCAGACCACCTCTTCTGGCGTCCAGTCTATTTTTACAAACACAAACGTAATTGGGTATAGATAAAACATTAAAATCATTGAACCAAGTTTCTTGAATGCACATTACATCTGGGCGAATACCTAACAAATTGTTATCAATGAGGGAAGATAAAAAGTTTGCGCCATGCGCCGTCAAACCTTGTGCGTTCCATTGTACAATTTGTAGGTCTGATATGGACTTTGTCCTTTGAGGCGACTTTTTACTATTTCCATGGTAACGTCTGCCTTCAAAAATTCTTTACCTGCTTTAATTACCGCTTCCAAGGAAATATCATTACTAGACTGAGGCAACTGTCGTATCGCAAACAGAATAAACATTCACAAATCAATAGATGTCACATTCACTGGACTTAGGTTTACAGTTTCACTAATAGGAGTGTCCTGCTTTTCCCTATTCCTTTCCTCCTTTCTATTTCGCACTGGAATTGGGATCTGTGACTGGGATCTGGGTCTTGCCCCTGTCCCTTTCTCCCTTTCTTCCCCGTACTGGGAATGGGATATGGGACTGAGGGTTTGGTTCAGCACTCTGTTGACTGATAGACCTTGAACCTATGTTGTGTTTTGTGACAGGTTTGTTTGAATTATTACTACCCATCATGCCCATGGCTGTCTGATTATCTATCCGCCATGTCAGTTTCGGCAGTTATATGTGCACGATGGGCCCTGGCCGCTTGGGCATAAGTAAGGTTTTCTTCCAACTTCATTTTTTGAATCTGCTTTGCTTCTACGTAATATTTACATCCTTGATACGCTGCAGAGTGATTTTCACCACACCCGAGGCATTTAGGGTTGTCCTTATTGGGACAATCTTGAAACTCATGTTCGCCCCCGCATCTAACACATCGCAAATTGCCTTTGCAATTAGACTTGATATGTCCAAATAACTGACATTTATGGCATTGCGGCACTGGGGGGATATAGTCATCTACTTGTTTTACTAGTAGGTACATGCTCATACAGAAGCTTTACGGTCTCGGGTAGGTTCTTACCCTTGAAAGTAAGAAGTACGGAGGGGGTTGCTACCATTTCTCCTTTGATCTTCTTCAGAAATCTTTTGGCGTTCAATATCGATTTTGGTTGTATTTCAGATGGCGCTCTTCAATCAGGCGCATAGCCAGGACCGGGTGGGAATAGCTCCTTGGGGTGATTTGCACGAGATTGGCATTTTTTATTATTACCAGCGGGATGAATAATGCGAGGCAATATATTATATACCGCAAATCAAGATGCTAGGCCTCTGACTGGTCAAAACTGCAGGAATGAAATTCGCTACTCATCGCATGGCAGTATAGCGAAAAATATTGACAGGGTATAGCTCTACTTGCGCGTATATGCAATTAGGACGCAAATCGATGAGCATGAACTTAAGATTCATTCAGTTTCAGATTTCAGTTATTGATCCATATTTCAAAAATACAGAAAATTGGCCTCCACATAAGACATAAGAAAAACAATATACGTATACCATCATAAAAATTTAACTATGGATACGTACAGTGAGACACGCGCACTACTCCTAAATCGGTAAATTCACCTACAAATAAATACATTTTGACATGAATTTGTCAAAATATCCCTATTTGAGAATCCACACGCGGGATGCTGTATATAAAACAAATATTGACTACTTATTTTTCGGGTCACGGTTGAAACTATAGATCCTCTGTGATCTCGAGACTGCACTATGCCCCTCGACTTCATCTCGGGGGTCAGATCAGAGAAGTTTGAGGTAAAAAAATGGCACCTTAAAAACTGACATCTTTTATGACCTTCTTTTTCTCACAGGTTTTACGGACTTGTGCTCCCCCTCCACCTGGCCAGAGAATCCTGGATTCGACTTGTCTCTGGACACAGTACAGTTTCTAGATCACCTTGGGCAATAGTTTTATTCGTGCCCCTCGAAGCAGTCAATATTTGTTTATTAGAATTTTACAACTGAGAAAATGAACAGTAGATGTCTATATATTGTCTAGATATTCACACAAATGGTCTGAAATAGACAAGTTGAATATTGTGGATAATCATTTGAGATTGCTTTTATTAAGCAAGTAAATGTGTTCTTGAATACAGATTTTACATCTCCTTCATCTTTCAGACTATCGACGTACGAGGAATCATATTTGATTGAGGAAGAAACTTTACCGTAATTGAGATTTTTATGTACAGAAATCGATTGTTTGTGTATCTCATTTACTTTATTTACCGAATAATTACGTAATTAACTAAGTGTGCTATGCAGTGTATGTTTGAATTCCATCCTCTATCCGATGAACTAGAGGTTTTACAATGCAAGAAAGGGAATTTAGATTTATAGTGAGAACGAGATTTTCCTTTTATTACAAATATTATCAAGCAGATGAGGAAGTAGTTCCTTCTCAACAAAGATTTGACATATCAGTAGACATTACATATTTGGTATCTTTATTTGGAATACTTCCAAACTTACAAGGAAATACCATTCAAGCAATTAACACGACTCAATGTCAAATGGTTTCAGTTTAAAGTTTTAAGTTTATTTTCACTTAATTAAACATAATAAACAAAGCATTTGTGTGCTCTTCACAGGATTATAACAAACATTATACATGTGCATTGTTTAAATAAATGGAAGTATAAATGACTTATATAACATAAGGGCAATATAAATATGGCAAAGTAGAGGGATCAAAGAAGGAGCAAAGCATGTATGGTGTAGGTATATCTGTGTTTAATTGTTATCTGTTATTCAACAAAGAAGTCGAAGACTTTAAGGAAGCTATTAAAATTTTGAATTAAAGGATTATAAATCTGTTCTAGTCTTTTATAACAAATAATGATTAATGCGGATCACAATGACAGGATTCTATCAGATTATTCTTGTGTATAAACAGGCTTGCCCTCTATTCGCATAATGCTCAACAAAGAGGCCTGCAAAAATATATACAAAATTACACATAATATTTATATATCTAGACATTGTTTGCTGTGAGAAACACATCCCCAAAATTTGGAGTATTGAAATTGCATTTAAAACCAAGTCAACAATAAACCCGAAGGCCTATAGAGTGATTTACAAACATGCTTTTGGTCTCTATTGCCTATTGGTAACATTGATAGATAGCCGAATCATCAAAGTTGACATTATAGTAAAATATAGGTTGCATTGACTATAAGAATGATAACTATAAAACTGTATGTAAGAGGGTAATTTATACGTAATTGGTTTTCCTTATAAGCAAATATGGTTCCATTTCTAAGCAAGCAGTTATAACTTGAGCAAATATTTTCTCAGGTTAAAATAGTGTGATATTATCTCCGACTTTTTCAACTTTTACTATTCTCTGACCTTCGACTCCGTTCGCAAGATTCCTACAGAAAAGTACAGCAAACACATTAAACAACAAAAACGAACTACATGCGATCGAATAACTTCCATCTTGAAAACCCAAAAGGATTAATACAAACAGTATAAACACTGTATTCGGGATGCGCCTTCACCACCAAGGAGCAATACAGGAGACGTTATCCTCTCACGGTATCATAATACATTATGGTATTGTGTGCTGTCTTTCGAGACCGTGAGTATAATGTGATAGCCAGACGACTCTTTCTAACCAATGACAAAGCTCCTGGAGTCGGTAACAACGGAAATAAATTTTTGGTAGTAGACTGTGACGTTTATAGCATTAGTATAGTATGTAAGATTGATTAGCCCGATTTCATCGTAAATTCTTGACAATTGTAGATATGCCTTTCTAAGATTTTCGAAAACTAAGGAAGAATTGAAATAGGCCTATAATTATTAACATTATGAATGTCATTCTTTTTGTGAACAGGTACAGATTAAGCATTTTTTAATTTAAATGGAACAACTCCTTAGAAAATCGATAAATTAGAAATATAACATAATGGTGCAACATTTGACAGTTTGAACACCCATTGTTAATTATTATGGCTTATTTTTACAAATAATTTAACTAGCGATATCCTTTATTACTACCTTAGTTTGTATTGATACAAAACTGTGATGACTATTTATCATTTATCATGTATGTATTTCATGTAAAAGAATCTCAATTCAGCTTTAAGCTGCGATGATTTTTATTTTCAATAAACCATGTCCAATTTTTTAAAAATTCAGATTCAAAATGTATAACATCTTTTATGACCTGATGATTAAAATCATCAATACCACAACTGTTAGTGCAAATTGATAATTTCATTTTCAGATATAGCTTTAAATTATATGCAGAGTAAGGACTGTGCTTTGTCTTGAATTTGGTGAAACAGTCGGAAATAAAGGAGATCTTAAACATGAACCCAGATTTACAAAATATTAAAAAAAAACAAAAAAAAAAAAACAATTACCTATACCTTTAGAGTTAGAGATATGTTTACCATCTGCATTTATGAAATTAAGTTAGGCATTAAGAGATTTACCCAAGATACCATTAACTATCTGCCATTTTTTCTTCATGTTACCCTTAACTGCTTGAAATGTTATTCTGTAGTAGTCTTTACGTAGTATTTTCAATAATTCATTAGTATAATTTCGAATTCGAACATATTTTATTCTCTTGCTTCGGTACGAGTATGACAATAATTATAATCTATGCATTTTAATTTTTTCCCCTATCCTTTTTTACAGGTCAAATGTAATCCGAGGTTTCGGATTTTTTTTTACGAACAGGTTTATATGTTTTCATTTCAAATATTTTGCTATGAAGTTCAGATAAAGTTGTTGAAAACCTTTCAAAAGCTACCACTATATCAGTATGATTAAAAATAGTATTCAAATCACTGCGTATCAGCTCTTCTTTAAAAGCATTAATAGATACATCAATGATGATGCGTGTGTTATGAGCAGGAGTGTTATTTTAAATACTGGAAAATGATCAGCTATATCATTAAAAAAAAATCAAAATTATCTACAAATATGTTATCAATGAGGGACATGGATCTAGCAGTCACTCTGGAAGGTTTATCAATCAAAGGAATAAAGAAATTTGAATGTATTGCACTTTAAAAAATTACTTACAGCAGCATTAGTATACTTCATGAGATCAATTTTAACCCTTTGACTACTGAATTCTCTCATTCCCATAGACTTAATACAGGGACCACTCGGCTCCCGGAGGCAACGGGTTAAAGTCCCTCATTATATAGAACTACAGAACTATGTTCAGACAATTTTCAAAGACAGAAATGAATTCAGTAATATTAGACTGAGGTTTCATGTATATGACACTACAATAATATTTTTTTTATAAACGCATGTTAATTTCAATAAAAAGTGATTCATAATTGCATGATGTGCATAATATAATACGTTGTGATTGTTAGAACCTAATAGACCAACACCACCTTTTCCTTCTTGGCGATCAGTATGTATCAAGGAAAAACTAGGTGTGTTGAATAACAATGGTGTATCTTCATAAATCCGAGTTTCAGAGAAGCCAAATATGGAGAAATCTAAAAAAAAAGTAGATATAAAGTCCAATATAGCATTACAATTTTTATTTAGTCAACGAGAATTAAAATGTACAATATTAAAATGAAGGCCAATCCTGTTGAACGTAGTAGTAAAATCTTCATCAAGATCATATTTATATTGCTGTTTAGAAATATATTAAAATGAAACTCATCTTCATTTTCTGTTAAACATATAAAGTCAAATTATTAATATCTTTGTCATGAAAAATTGCTCTAAGTTCATCGTTATGCAGATTTTGAAAAGGAAATATAGAATGGATGCAACTTGTAAACAAACAAGGACAAAAATCTTTGTTTAAATTTTGCATTGAAGTATTATTTTCATTATTTTGAAAGAACTCATTCCTGCTTAGGTGACATTTTAGATAATATATTTCAATTGCAAAGTTACAATATACACACGACATCAGAGTACATTATAAGTAGAAAGGAATTAGAAAGGTAACAAAATGAGATTAGAAGAAGAAAGGGAGGAAGAAAAGAAAACCAACAGATAGGAGTGAAGGAAGTATAAGTTAAAAAGGAGACAAAAGAAAACATGATGAAACATACATCAGCAATTAAATCCCAATTGTAAGGAAGAAAAGCATAAAAATAGAATCAAAGTTCAAAGGCAAAAAAAAAAAGAAAAGAAGAAAAAAGAAAGAAAAAAAAAAGACAAAAGAAGAAGAAAAAAAAAAAAAGAAACTTGAATGATCAGGAGTCAACCAGAAGTCAACTCATCTAGATAACGTGATTCTTTCTTGTTATCCATCATGTTGATTCCCTTGTTATGTTTGTATTTTCTTTATGTTGTAAAGCGCCTTGTGCATTTAATCAAAATGGATAATGGCGCTATAACAATCTTATGTATTATTATTATTATTATCATCATCATTACAGGACCAATGTCCTTGCAGGTAATCAGTTTCTTCACACTGTCAGGTTGCTTGGACATTGCAAAAATCCTGCCATCGACAGACCATGCTGACTTGACTTTCTCATGAAGACGCGTCTCACTAAGAAGTACTACGTTTCTAGCAGTCAAATCTTCGAGAATCGATACGTTTCCCTGCGAATTTACGCTGATTCGAAAGGACTTCTCGACGCTTCTTGTATGATGCGAACTTCACAATGATCTCGCGTGGCTTGCCATCCTTTCCAGTAGTTTCTTTGACAAGACCATCCTTGGTGAGATCGACATTGAGAATACCTCGGTGCATAATTGAACGATGACATCATCTGTGTTCGTGTGTTCTCCCCTTTCGACTCCTTTATACCCAAAATCTTCGTGAATACTGTCATAACGTATTCAGTCGATGGGTCAAAGCGCTGATGGTGTTGCTTTGGACTATGTATGGATTGCTCTGGTTAAAGTCATAAAAGTTTGTTTGTTTGTTTGTTTTTTCTTGTGGAAAATAATTTTCTTAACATCTTTCAAAAATCGTTTTCTGACTGTCCTTTGTTAGACAAAATTTGATTATTTTGCTACAATTAAATCAAATTTAGTAATGTAACAAAATTTACGTGGCGACTCAATCGCTCAGTTTTTACTCAGTTGTTATACTTTTCTAAACAAGAAAAGGTAACCTTAGGATTAGCATGAATTTCTACAGAGCAACATCATCTAGTAAGCGTTGGTTTTAACATTAAGAAAGTGAAATTTATGGTTATTAAATAATCTATTATTTATCTCATTTAATAGTCAGTCAATTTGAACGGCCTTCTAAAATGATTTCAGGCTTTATGTTAATTAGCAATACAAAAACCGAAAGGAGGTACTAAGGAATCTTGAAATGTATCTATTCTAGTTTCTAATCCTCCCCCTTTTCTTTATCCTATTCATATATTGTTTTTGTTGTTTTTCATAATTTTGCTAATTTTGTCAATACTGTCATCAGATCCCATGTAATGTTGCTGAATGGTATATTGTAAAAAAATTACCTCAAAAGATTAAAAGAAAGAAAAAGAAAATCTCTAGTAGTAAGCTTTGATGTTAGAAATAGTGAGCTAGGATAGTAATTTCCACTGATTTTCATCATTATTATTATCATCATTATACTACTACTACTCCTGTAATACTACTACTCCTGTAATACTGCTACCAATTCTACTATTGTTATTATTATTATCATTATCATTATTATTATTATTACTATTAGGATAATCATTGTAATAATAACACTGTTTAGCATTTCAGTGTGAGTGAATCGGGGTCATTATGAGCGATAGCGTTCACGTAAGCACGGAGGCTTATATATATATATATATATATATATATATATATATACAACGCCGCACATGGTTTTTATATTTCCTATTTAGAGGAAGTCTCCGAATCATATTCTCTTAGTCCTGATATGATAACAATAAGGAAGGAAATAATGAAATCATGCTTCTTTTTACCTCAAGTTCATAAAAACATGTATAGGCATTGATCTGAAAATAAAATCTTTTGGGTGAATCCCTTTTAACAAAAATCACACATCCAAGAGGCCCGTAGGATAATTCGAAGGGAAATAAATATACTACATGTAAATTATCAGAAATTGAATCATTAGAGTGTATCCTTACTACCTCTTGCTCTCTCTCTCTCTCTCTCTTTGAATATCCATTAATCAATAAATGACTAACTTTCTTTAGTATCTGTAATATATTTGTGAATTCTTAATATGTCATTTTCCAGCCTTATCTCGTGTGTCGAAAAAGAGGTGTAAAGACGTAGTTGACTTCCTACACTTAGCCAAAAATACCAAATTGAAAGAGGGGAATTTATTATCATTGTAATCTTGAAGCTTTCAGATGAACGTAAGCGCGTTGCGCTGTTCTGCTAAACGAGGACGCGCGCTATTGCGTTAATCGCTCGTTAGCGTTAAAATACTAATAACTTCAAAAACATGTGTACTAAAATTAGGTAGTTACCATCCATTTTCACTTTTAATGAAGAGATAAATCCCTGTCATGTTTTAAAAATGGTACCGTATAACATGTATAGAGCAATCAAAATCTTAAAATCGCATTACCAGAAATTTCCTTTATTACATGCGCGCGTGCTAACTCTCTCCTCCCGGTATCATTGATTGGTACAAGCATATCTTTGGTTTGGCAGTCAGACACTTTACCGACTGAGCCAACGCACCTCCTCTGATTAGATTTAGTTAGTACAAGGTTTAAAGATAAAGTTGAGTTCTGGTCAAGGGAATACTGCGTGGAAGAAACTATCTGAAAGCAATTGGAAAAAAAAAAAAAATTATGTACAGGATTTGTGTATACCTTAAAGGGGGTACCCAATGCTGAAACAATGTTAGTTCATTTAAAAGATCATGATTTTATTCGAAGAAAATCATCTGCCTTAAATTTTTTTTAAAATTCGTGTTGCCAGAAAATCCCTGAAATATGGTAAGATTTCAGGATATTTTGGCCCCTCAGCTGTGTCCCAATTTCAGCTAGGTAACCACAATGACGTCAAAGTGGTTACCTTGTCGCGCAATTATAGCAAAATGCGCGCAAGGTGTAATGCATTTTGTACAGTCTAGCGCGCAACACATCTGCAATACGCGAACCTGAGTAACCACTTTGACGTCATTGTGGTTACCTAGCTGAAATTGGGACACAGCTGAGGGGCCAAAATATCCTGAAGTCTTACCATATTTCGGGGATTTTTCTGGCAACACGAATTTTTAAAAAACTTAAGGCAGATGATTTTCTGCTAATAAAATCATGATCTTTTAAATGAACTAACATTGTTTCAGCATTGGGTACCCCCTTTAAGGTTTTGGAACCATAAAATGATAAGAAATCGACCCAATCTTGCTGAAAGCCACACGCACTGCATACATAAATGTTTATTGGACCACACACACACATACACACACACACACACGCACACACACAACCACATACGCGCACACACGCACGCACACCCACACACACACACATACATATAAATAAGAAGAGGAAGAAAGAACTTGAAAACAATCAAGTGGTTCGCCATATGTATCCAACTGTTTATTTTTCCTTAAGTTGGATACATATGGCGAACCACTTGATTGTTTTCAAGTTCTTTCTTCTTCTTCTTGTTCTTATTATCCAACACGTGGAACTTTTTAATATATATATATATATATATATATATATATATATATATATACATTAAGTTTCATACGTAATTATTCTATTTTTCTTTTTTCAAAGGTTTTCATCATTGTTGATCTATTGCTTCAATGTAATTTCTGTATAAATTCTGCATTATATTTGTATTATTATGAAAATTGTATTTTGTATTGTATTTTATTGGAAATGAAAAAAATAAAATAAAATATAAATATGAAAAAATGTCACCGATTGTCATGAGGATTCCAGAAGGTGTACCACCATATTTTTGTTTTGTTCTTCTAAAGTTTGAACTCTAAAAGCTTGGATAATTGAAAATGATAATTGGTTATTGCTGAGGCTTCATTTGCTGACGTCAGAACCGAGTCAATGACTGGTACGGTCTTTTGTACATCATGGAAGAGTGATATCGTTTACAAAGTGATTGCAAAGTAAACACTTGTAATGATACTTTTAATAACTAGCGTATGGCAGTATGGGTTAAATGCCTAATTCTCAGGCTCCATTAGCGCAGGTAATGACACAATCGAAATGAAGCCTCGTGTGAACCTGGGTTTCGAACCCTTTTTAAGATCTTTAATTATTTCGCCGTATTGATGCTTTCTATAGCGGAAGATGGAAAATGTTTTTTTAAGACACCCTGCTAAGTGCTTACGTATTTATATAATAGTAACTACCCTGTATTACGAAATTCCATGACACTTGAAATATCTGAATAAGAGTATGCGTACACATGTATACACCTGCGTTATGAAATTTAATGTGATACTTTGTGAATATCAGAGTGTTTGAATATTATGTTGAAAAGAGGTCAGAACTTGACAATTTTAGAAATAAAAACTGTGAATGAAACACTTTACATCGGAAAAAATTGTTCGAGATTCTCACATCGTTTATTATTATTTTTTAAAGCGTAGGTGATCCCATGTAGAACAAATACAACTAAAAGAAGACACACACGCCATTAATGTAGGGGAGGGTGAATAATCATTAGCCTTGAATTAGCTGTTTATTCGTTGCCGTAATTCATTTAAAAAGGCTCAATTGATATCACTGTGGTGCAACTTCGTATGGATAAATGAATGTGAAAACCATTTAGTTAAACAATCATTAAGCTAGCAACTATTGCATTTTCCTTCATATCACTTACATGTTCCTTTTCATTATAAAGTGAGTTATCTAAACTTTATATTGGGTACACCCTTTTTAAAGACTATCAAAGCGCAACTATAAAAGCCTCTATATTAAATTATCTGCAAAATGATCTTGCTAACTGTAACATCGTGAAAGATGTTTAAGGTTATATCTATTTATATAAACAATTATATATCTATTCCTCTAAATAATTTCATTTGCATTAGGTAAATCACGCCCTTACCTCATATATTTTAAGGAAGAACTGTAATCACACAATTTTACCGTTAGGCCTACATGTAGATGAGTAGCCAAATAAAGAATTTTAAACTGTGGTTATAACTGATGCTGTGATCCCACACAATTTTTTTTCACCTGTTGTTCATGTTATCTTCCTCTACTTATCACTCTATTATATATTTTTTTTTTCATGTTTGCAACGATTGTGAATCGATCCAAGGCCCAATACTATAATAACTTTGCTTGATAATGACAACCACTTGCTTCTCATATCTTATTATCTTTATCTCTCCATCTCTCTCGCTTTCTATGTGATTTTTTTTCTTCTGTGATTACACATTAGTCTTAAGTAGAATGCAGTCTAAAAACAAAAAATAGAAACCTTATTAAAGTTCCAAGAGTTCCAAGGGTCTTTCTCACTACTTCAAAAGCATATCCATCATTAATTTTCTATTTTCAGGATTAGGTACTTCATGGGAATAAGTATAAGTATCGTAAATTTCTCTTAAAAGTTTCATAATTACTAGTATTTGTTGATTCATATATGTACAAAGTGATATACATTGTGATTACGATTAGTCTTTTGACGGTTCATAAACAGTCCCCTTTTTTTATTCTATACCTACGCTTTAGTTTGTTTCATCTAACAAGGTTTAATCCGTATATCCTTCAACCATCTTTAAACATTGGCCACGTCACAGTAGCTTCTACATGTATACAGGTTTTATAAGAAGGATCTACTTAGTTTTAATAGAAAAGCATTTTATATATGTTTTGAACGCCTTAACTACTTCTTTTTTTGCACTAACATATACCGATAGTAACGGCGGCATTACAAGGGGAGGGGGGGGGGGCAAGTGGATGATTGACGATGTCCCCCCCCCCCAACTAAATTGCCAGATCAGATATTTTACACATGTGCACCCTCGCTTCTTGAAAAAAAGAAACCCGCTACCACCCCCCTCTTAGTCTCTTTGATTCTTTTTTTCTTATCAGTATTTTTGAGGCACTGTGCATCCCGGTCTTAGAATCCTGGCTTTGTGAGTAGACAGTTGAGAAGAGGAAAAGAAATAAGCCACCCAAATGAAGGCATCGCCTCCTAAAAAAAAAAAAAAAAAAAAATACTCTGCCCCCTATTGATAGTTAATGATCTCAATCCAAATTGGCAAACTTGAAGTTCATATTAGATTAAAGGCAATTCTTCAAGAGTCTTTCCAAACGTTTCAAAGAATATATTTTATCTATCGTGAAATGTATTTTGTAAAGAATTTGTTCTAGCGCTTATTCCCATCCATTGGATTCCAGTTTGCGTAGTATTCCTGAGAAGAGCTCATCGTTTCACTCTTCCAAAGTCTTATGTTGGAAACGACATAGTAATTTTCATCTAGGTTGTCAGTGGCAGGGGCTTGGGTAGAAATTATGACGATATTACGCTCTTTTTCTTCATCAACAGCGGTTTCAGAGTGTCCACCCTCGACTGCACTAGACGTCACAATTTTATCATTGCAAAGCCTTATGTTAGGAATAAGGTAGTTATTCTCATCCATGTTACAAGTTGGTGTGGTTGGAGTTGCAGTTAGAACGTTATAGTAATCCTCAGTATCCTCACCTCTAACGCCTGAAAATGTGGAATTTTCTGCATCCTTTTCGTCCTGTAGGTTTCCTATTTCTTCATAATCCTGAGGACTTGGTAAGGTTTCCTTGAGAGGCTGGAAACTGCTCGGATAGGCTAATGCGTTGTCCCCCACTTCAGCAAACATAGAATTTCGTGCCATGCTTATCTTTGCGCTCTCGTATCCATGGTTTAGATGGATGGGAAATGCGGAAGAATTCTAATGTTTTTCAAGAAGATAAAGGAGTGTAAAATAATACAAAGAATTTATTACTTGTCTGGAATCATTTTTATCTTAAAACACAAATCTGCCTTATAAATATAATAACCTGTAAATCATCTCTACAAAAATAGATATTAGACAATTTCTAAATGTGTCGTCTTGACTTTATCGCAGAATACTTCCCAGAATATTTCTGATAATAACGAATTCAACAATCTTAAAAGTAAGTATCATGTGCATTAAGTGTATTAAGGGACCAGTCCCATATCACTAATAACTATAACTATAGCTATGAAATATGTCTCCTGAAGTTCATGTGGAAAGGGTTTTGGATCCAAGTAAAACTGTGCAGAAAGCTTATGAGCATAAATCGGTGAGCAATGCCCATATCAAAAATATTTTCGACATAAACTTCAAGGACCGGTCATTAGGCCTATAAGAGAATGAATGAACTTGAATTTAATACCTACCCCATCGATGCAATCAGAACAGTCTCCAACGTTGTTCTCATTCGCTCGACCACCGTTGGATCTCCACTTATGTCTCGAGATTGACACCACAAGGATAATTGTCAAAATAACAACCACTAGCAGGAGACTCACAGCAAATACAATGATTATAATGTTTGAGTAACTATAATCATCACCTTCCTTATATATCGTAGATTTATTTTCTTGTGAAGATGTAGATTGCAGATTAGCTTTCGTCGATGAAATATGTGTTCTTGTTATCATCATTGGTTGAGATGCTGATGGACTAGGAGGTGACGAAGTGAGCATCGACCTATTCAGTGATAGAGATGTAGTGACAAAAGATTGTTGCGATACTGCTTGTGAGTTCATAGGTGTTAAGTCCGTGTATACAGGAGATGACTCTGACTGATCTGTGACAGTTGCCTTGCTTCGTGTGGATGTCAGGTTAGGCTGGGTGAAAAAGACAGTGGTTGTTCTTTGTGTGGATGACGGGCTAGACTGGAGAGGAGGAGTGCATGTTATATTCGACAAGACACCACTATTTGAGGATACTCTGATAGAATTGCATTTTGTCAAGTCACTTTGACCAGTTGAAAATGTCAAACGGTTTTCCTTTACCATCGCTTCAACTGTTCCTCCGTCAAAGCTGATCGATACACGTAGCCATTGAGGGCTACTGAAACCGAGGAGGTCACATTCCACATTCATATCAACTGAACAGTTGCAAGTGATGACACTAATGTAGTAAACATACAAATATGTGGAATTATTGGTCGTAACACTAGCTAAATTACAAATGTACTCTGCCGAATCTTGCTCAGTAATGTTTGCAATGTGAAGTGCAAGATTTAGTTTTATGTCATTGGACGAAACATTTACAAAGCTAAGGGATATACGCGAATCATTACGAAACTCCTCGTAAATTTCACCTTTGTGATATGATGTACCAGCCCTTGCTATGTATTTGTATGGGGCTGGTCCAGTCTTGCGGAGCCAATACATATTGATATCTGGATCCCAGTTCGTCATACAATCTAGGATCATGTCATCTCCTACGTTCAGTGCTCTCGTCTCGTTTGTAGTCGTACCATCAGAGAAGTGTTTACAAAAGGTGATGAAGCACAAGAAAAGAGCTATAAAGGCATTACAAATTGCCATATCTGCAGTCGTAGTTTCGAATGGAATACAATTTTCTGTTCACAAAGCATCACCTAAATCGTAACAGCGGTTAATTGAAAAGTCTTTTAAAAGAATCACAAGATTTGGATTCTGGACGTGCTTCTAACGAAGAGTAGCATAATCTGCTTGACAATGTGTTTATCCAAATAGTTGATTTTGCTATGTCTTTCATTTTCTGTCTTTGACTGATTAATATTTTTGAAAGAGAGGCGTTTGGAAACCGATAAGAAGTGGACTTAACAATGGAGACGCAGAGGACAAAATAATTAAGATTAATTGGTTAGTGCTCTATTCATGACAGAACCACTTGTCTACACAAAGAAGGGATCGAAAGTATTTCGCTTTTAATATTCGTAATGTCACTGAATGTATGATGTATGAAACATACCATCACAAATTATGAGGATTTATCATTGTCATGTGTATCCATGCGAATGGTGAAAAGTATCTTAAAAGAATCCTATTTGCATAAGAATCATCTCAGAGATTTTTTATTTCACGGAGTAGGCCTCAATGGCGTATCCAGAAATTGATAAACAGAGAGGGGGACGTCATGTAACTGGGCTGTTGAAGGTAGCCCTTGGACCCACTGAAGTAACTTATCTTGGCCTTTAAATTAATGTGGGGTGGGGGAGGAACACATGGGCTTTACTCTACGCAATGAACACAACTGCTACTATATAAAAAGCTAAGATATGTAATAACAAGATGAAGCTGATAATCATGACCTTTCAGCCCCGCTAATTTACCGTCACCGTGAGTTGTATCATTCCTGTCCAAATTTTATTAGGTGTGGAAAAGTATTGGGGAAAATGAAGATTCTCCGGTCTTAAAATCTCCGTCGTTGAAAAAAAATATCGTACTGTGGATCAAATGCCTCTGTTCATAACTGAAGCAAATAACTATGACTGCAATGAATAAAAAAAATAATTAAATCAAAATCATCATTTTAAAATTACGTAGAGATGCATTAAAGGAATGCCATACCCCCTCCCCCCTCAGTACCTACACGAATAAGGGCCAGAAAAGGATTTTAACGAAAATTCTGGATCACCATTGGCTCGGATGCACCCCCCCCCCCTAAGCCAAGGTCTAGATACACCTCTGGGCACCAATGTCCTTTGATAAGGAAGGCATTTGCCCCTCTCGACCCAGATAAGGTAAATGAGGACATTGTGTATTATGCAAGCGCATCAATTCGTACCCATTGAACATCCTATTCATACTTGATAATACTTTGTTACTACCGTATATAACGTACTTTAATCTAATATGGGCGAATTCCAAATGTCTGAATGACTCGATTTTAAGATATAAAAAATATCAGATATAATCCAATGATCCAAGGGTGCAGTATATTTAGTGAAAATTTATCCAATCCTTTCCTTTTTTCAATACACCTTTTCCCCCGCCTCAATCTCTCTCTCTCTCTCTCTCTCTCTTTCTATCTATCTCTTTTTTTCTCTTTCTCTCATCCTATTACATTTTTCCCATTCGAAAGGGGGCATTTGCCTACTCGTGCCCCCTCCCACTCGAAGCTACGCCACAGGATGAATTGATCAAGGGTAGTTCATGAGTACAGTGTTGACAACCATCAAACTGATCTAGAATGATGGGAAGATAATAAATGGTCATTAGAAAACAGGTTTGCAAACAGCCTTTTCTTTCACTTTCATTTTCTGTATGATTTAAGTCTCTCTCCAATTTTAATTTGGCTATAAAAATATAGTGAACTATTATCCCCATTCATAAAATGTTGCTTTTTATATTAATAAACTCTCAGTATACTTCAAAATGAATGTTTCATTAAAACTGTAATTCTTTTTTCTTTTCTTTAAAAAAAAAATATAAACAGGTATCAATTATGTTAGCAGTATTACACGAAAATTGCATTTTTCTCCTCATAACAATGAAATAGGTATATCCTTAACACTTAGAAGATTTTTGGCCCTCACTCCTCCCCTTGTAAAGATCACAATGCTCCGATAGATATAGGACAAACACGCTAAACGTATACTCAATATTAACTATTCCTAGAAAACACCATCAAAACGCACGCAGATAATTATAATCGCAAGTTGAACATATTACGCATTCAAGAACACACTATCTTTTCTTTAATCCATTAAGTGTGTATAGTACATATTTATTATGTAATAGAATTTACTACAAACTTCAAAAGCTTAGAACCGTAACAGGCAGAAAAATGTGAACACAATCTAGGTTAGTGATATTGAACAAGGACACGTAAAAATATGAAATACTAATAGCTGCTGGCCCAATATTTCACGCCAGATGGCAATAAACACAAACAACTTCGCATAGTTGTGATAGTGTAGTAAAAAGTTGTTTATTATAAAATCACATCAAAACTCAATTATGAAACTAGACCAGGGCCCTGTTTCATAAAACTTGTTATCAATGACAAGTTGCAATAACTATTGTAAGCTACTGATTGGCTGACAGCAAATTTGTCATAGAAATGTGGCGGTTGTTACTGATAACAAGTTTTATGAAACAGGGCCGAGATGTTTCTTAACTATTACCCTCTTCTTGTTTGGAAAAAAATAGTCGCAGAAAGTGATATTGATTCATCACACGAACTCCTGTAAAATATTCTCATCAATCTTGATAATAATAATAATAATAATAGAGAATACATTATTAAGCGCATAATAACTCGGATAGTTCTCTATACGCTTTACAATTCTTTTTATAAATACATACAATATACATAATACATTACAATAACATTTCAAATGAGGACATAAAAATGTGTACATGTAAAGAGCAATTAAAACAAAATTAATCAATCAAGGCATCAGTCATTAGCTCATGGTAAAATTACCTGATCTGTATTATGGAAATGAAAATGACCCACCCTGTGGAACCAAACACCAACCAGCTCGAGGAAAATTGCACGTAGGACGGCCTCAGGAAAACCTCGAAACAAATAAGTCTTCAAGGCATTCCTGAATCCGTCAGTGCTCCCAAGCCCCCGAAGCTGGTCAGGAAGCCGATGACACAAGGTAGGTGCTACAGATGAAAATGCACGATTGCCATTATGTTTGAGTAGATGTAGTAGGAACGGTAAGTAGATTCTTAGTGGAGGAACGGAGACTACTAGCAGGTATATATGGAGTAATAATATCAAAGAGGTAAATTGGGGATTTGTGAATAAAAACTTTGTGACACAACATAAGAATTTTATAGATAATTTTTTCTTGTATGGATAACCAGTGCAGGCGTGATAACATGTGTGTCGTATACTACGTAATTGGATTTGCAGTGAAAATGTTGGTTGATGGGAAAGTTTTTGTCCGGTGACTGTATTTACAAAGTGATCTGTTTCATTGATGAATGGACAAAACCAACATTTGCGCGCATCTATCACGGGCGGAAAACGACATAAACGTGCCAAACTAAACAACTATAGAACTGTCGAGTAGATGTATAGTTTTGACCAATCAGACCACAGGAAACTATACAACTACACAACTGTGCAATTGTTAGCTGCTACGCATGCATAGTTGCATAGTTGTACAGTAAGCGGGCCAAAGTGCCATAAATACGAACAACTATACATCCGTATTGCTGGAGAGTAGATGTATAGTTTTAACCAATCAGAACACAGGAAAATATACAACTATACATCTACTCCCGCAGTCCGGAAAAGATGTATAGTTTTCACCAATCAGATCACAGGAAACTATCTACTCCCACAGTCCGGAATTGATGTAAAGTTTTAACCAATCAGATCACAGGAAATTATGCAACTATAGATCTACTCCCGCAGTCTGGAATAGATGTATAGTTTTAACCAATCAGATCACAGGAAACTATACTACTATAGATCTACTCCCGCAGTCTGGAGTAGATGTATAGTTTTAACCAATCAGATCACAGGAAACTAACCAACTATACATCTATTCCAGACTGCGGGAGTAGATGTATAGTTTTAACCAATCAGATCACAGGAAACTATACAACTATACATCTACTCCCGCAGTCTGGAATAGATATATAGTTTTAGCCAATCAGATCACAGGAAACTATACAACTATACATCTACCCCCGTAATAGATGTATAGTTTTAACCAATCAAAGAGGATAGATTAAAGGAATAACAAAGAAATAAATAAGGAATAATGAAAAGACAGAGAAAAACATTAGGAAAGAGAAGAGGATAGACTAAAGGAAAACAAAAACAACAAAGATACACATAAGGAAAGAGATGAGGATAGATTAAAGGAAAGACAAAGAAATACATAAGGAGAGAGAGGAGGATAGATTGGAGGAAAAACAAAGAAATAAGGAGAGAGAAGATGATAGACTAAAGGAAAAAACAAAGCTATACATAAGGAAAGAGGAGAAGAGGATAGATTAGAGGAAAAACAAAGAAAATACATAAGGAGAGAGGAGAAGAGGATAGATTGAAGGAAAAACAAAAACACAAAGAAGTACATAAGGATGGAGAAGAGGAAAGATTAAGGGAAAACAAAGAAATACATGAGGGAAGAGTATAGGATATAAAAAAGGAAGCACAGGAATGAGAAGAGGATCTTTAGTTTATCCTCTCATCTTTCCTTATGTATTTCTTTGTCTTTCCTCTAATCTATCCTCTTCTCTCTTTTTATGTATTTCTTTGTTTTCCCTCTAATCTATCCTCTTCTCTCTTCTTATGTATTTCTTTGTTTTTCCTCTTATCTATCCTCTTCTCTCTTCTTATGCATTTCTTTGTTTTTCCTCTACTCTGTCCTCTTCTCTCTCCTTATGTATTTCTTTGTTTTCCCTCTAATCTATCCTCTTCTCTATCCTTATGTATTTCTTTGTTTTTCCTTAATCTATCCTCTTCTCTCTTTTTATGTATTTATTTGTTTTTCCTCTACTCTAACGTCTTCTCTCTCCTTATGTATTTCTTTGTTTTTCCTTTTCTATATGTTCTGTTCTTTCCTAATTTATTTCTTTATTTTTCCTTAATCTATCCCCTTCTCTATCCTTATGTATTTCTTTGTTTTTCCTTCAATCTATCCTCTTCTATTTCCTTATGTATTTCTTTGTCTTTCCTTTAATCTATCCTCTTCTTAAGCCTTATGTATTTGCCTTTTTCCCCTTTAAACTATCATCTTCTCTTTCCTTATATATTTCTTTGTTTTTCCTCTTCAATCATCTTCTCTTTCCTTATTTGTTTCTTTGTCTTCAAGACTGTGGGAGTAGATGTATAGTTGTATAGTTTCCTCTGATCTGATTGGTTAAAACTATACATCTATTCCAGACTGCGGGAGTAGATGTATGGTTGTATAGTTTCCTGTGATCTGATTGGTTTAAACTATACATCTATTTCAGACTGCGGGAGTAGATGTATAGTTGTATAATATGGCTTTTTGAAAAATGTTTCTACTGAAATGGCACTTATTGACTTACATGATTACATTGTTAATTCTTTTAAAAATAAATTACATACTGTGGGTGTTTTTCTTGACTTAAGTAAAGCATTTGACTCAATTGATTACTCAATATTGTTACATAAATTAAGTTATTACGGCATTAGAGGACTACCTTATTCTTGGTTTGAAAGTTATTTACAAAATCGAACCCAAGTTGTCTCATACAACGATGTCATTTCAGACTCTCTTAATATTTCATTTGGTGTTCCTCAAGGATCGATCCTAGGTCCTTTATTATTTCTTTTGTTTATTAACGATCTCCCAAATTGTTCTAAAATATTGAAATTTATATTATTTGCTGATGACACCAATATCTTGTATTCAACAGATGATCAGTTATCATTGTCAACTAGTTTAAATAATGAACTACAAAAGGTCTCTTAATGGTTTAATGCCAATAAACTTACATTGAATATAGATAAAACAAATTATATATTATTCCATACTGCGAAACAGAAACAAAAAAATAGTTCTTTGCAAAACTTAATAGTGAAAATCAATAATACGTCAATTGAACGTGTATATTGTACTAAATTTCTTGGTGTATACATTGATCATGATTTATCATGGAATACTCACATCTCTTTTATCAGAAAAAAGTTATCACAGAACATCGGTGTCATCAGCAAATTACGCCATATCCTGCCAAAATATATTCTCATTACATTGTATAATACTCTAGTCCTACCGTTTTTATCATACTGTAATATTGTATGGGCTAATACATATTCTTCCAAGTTGGAAGCACCTTTTATATTGCAAAAGAGATTTGTAAGAATAGCTTCATCATCTACATATTTGGCACATACAAAACTTTTGTTCAAGAAGTTATTCATACTGAATATTTATAAATTGAATAATTATTTTAATGCAATACTACTATTTAAACACAGGCTTGGTCTGTTACCCCAAAATTTATGCAATATGTTAACATTAAATTGTTCAGTTCATAGATATAATACTAGAAATAGAATGAAATATTATTTATCTGTTATTACTAAGCAATATGAATTACACTCTTTCAGACATAAAGCTCCTTCTATATGGAATTCTCTTCCATCAGACATAACTTCTGTTAAAAGTTTGAATTTATTTAAAAGAAAGCTTAAATTATATCTTATTTCCAATGATCTCGCGATGTAAACAAAATTAATATCATTCCACAATGCAGTTTTGTTTAGGGTTGTACGGTTACGTTTTTGTCTTTGTGTTTTATTATGTTTTGTTTTTATTGTTTTATCATAAATCATTTTGTATGATTCCATTCGTAATTTTACTGTTTATATGAATTTCTTTACTGTCATGGTGGCTGTCAAGACAAACCCACTAGGGTTTTTATGCAGCAACCAAATTCCTATTTTTATTGTCAATCTTTTAATATTTTAATGATTGCATGCTAAATGTAATAATTATGTCTTAGTATTCAATTATTATGTAACATATTTCTTGCATGTTGATATTAATGTTTTTATACATGGAATTGAATAAAGTTGAATTGAATTGAATAATTTCCTGTGATCTGATTGGTTAAAAGTATACATCTACTCGTCAGCGGTACGGATGTATAGTTGCACATAATTATGGCACTTTGGCCCGCTTACTATACAACTATGCAACTATACATGCGTAGCTCATTACATTCGCACAGTTGTATAGTTTCCTGTGTTCTGATTGGTTAAAGCTATACATCTACTCGACAGTTGTATAGTTGTACAGTTGAGCACATTTATGTCGTTTTCCGCCCGTCGCATTTAGTGCAGCCTATGTGTTGGGGGTGGGCAGGGGTTGGTATGTGAGGAATTCGAGATGTTACGAGTAAGTCTCTCAAGGATCTGCAGCGACGGAAGGATAGGAGTGGTGGATGTGGGAAAAGTTTCTTCATTTCTTTGTTTTGGTGAAGGACTGAGAGATGTTTTTGAGCAATTTTTGATAGTTTCTTTATAATGGGATGGTACGTTAGGACAAATGGAGTTCTTGATGTCTTACTTTTCTTTTTGTATGTTAACAGTTCTGAGCGGGGTACGAGTTTGCCTTTATCTATACAGCTTTCTCGATAAGGTTCTTATTATAAATATTGGCTGTTTGTTAAATTTGTCTTTAGTTGTGAGAGGGCTGAGTTTGAGTTATATATATATATATAAAGAAATGTTCCTCGAACACAACGCTGGTAGTCACTCATAGATGTTTTAGTGGAAGGTATAATGAAAGAAATGTCACTATGACATAGTATCATGCTATATATCCATGCAATTAATGCAAATGCAAACTTGTATATATTGAAACAACAAGTGAAGCTAACAGGTTGTGTACTTTTCATATAGATGCCCACAGAAGCCCATGTCACCTTAAAAAGCAAAACCGACTAGTTACCACAACAGCCTTGTCCACATGGTAATCATTCACACTCATTATCTGTATAGTTTGAAAATATTCATAGAAATATTATTTACAGAAATAGATTTGTAAATATGGACATGCAAGTATCTTTTCACCCATTGAAATAAAAGCTCCGACCGTCTCATAGTGACATTTCTTCCATTACATATATATACATAATATATATATATATATTATCCTTCCTGATTTTTCTAACGCCTTTTAAAACCAGCTTCTCCACGGTTACATGAAGCAGTCGAAATTAGAGAATTTGCGCACGGAGCGCGCGGCGAAATTGAAGTCTGATCGTGTAATACCTTTTGTATATACTTCATTGATTGGAAGCTTTCATTTCCCGAGTTTTCCATCAGTTTCCCTCATTTTATTTTACACCTCGGGATTTATTGGGGGGGGGGGGGGCAAAACGATATGTTTTCCCCCAAAATATTCTGGGGGGGGGGGGGCAACTGCCCCCTGCCCCCCGGGATCGACGCCCCTGATATAAACGACAGACTAATGCATATTCCATGAACATATGAAGAGATATTTATGCAGAAATCGATCCTAAGTCGGATCAATTTTTTAATTTAAGCCCGCGCATCGAAATAGAGAAAGAAAGTTTTAGATACGAAAGAACAAGCTATTATACGACAACGCGATAGATAGTTGTTGTTCTCTTAGTTCTTGAGCAAGTAGATGACAAATTTCTACTTTGGCTAGAGGAGCCACAGGATGAATAAGGGTGAATTACAGAATTTGGAAGAGGCGTGGTAGATGAAAAGTGGAAATAGCTAAGGACAGCAATGATAATGATAGTAAAGAGAATGTTGGCTCAGTTGGTTAGAGCGCCAGCCTCATGAACGGGAGGTCGTGGGTTCGAACCCCGGCCGAGTCATGCCAAAGACTTCAAAAATGGGACCTTCTGCCTCCTAGCCAGGCGCTCGACACATAAGAATGGAGAAGGGTAATAACACATTACGTTATGCAGGGCCCACTGGAAGAGCAGTTTGATATCTGAAGTGGCTACCCTGGGTAACTAAAACGTTATTATTATTATTATAGAATCTGTATATCATGCACTAACGTTAAATATTTCAGTTACTCTGTGACCATAGTTTCATGAGGAAATTTGGGCAAGAAATTTACCCTTTATTTCACTTATCAGCTTTTCAGTTCTTAGAATTATGTCGAATGTGGTATATAGGTTTTGCCTTGTTATGAGTATACATTCCATACACTCAAATATTCAGTTTAAACCATTTTGTCATGCATGATGCCAGGTTTCTTCTAAATTTTGTTACATCATTGATTATCATTATGATATATTCCCATAATTATTTAGAATCTGATATTATTCATGTGTAAATAATGTTTACACTAGAAGCTACACCCTTCTTTGTAGTGTTCTAGTAGCTCGGCAGGCTGCATCCCAAATATTCTATATTTTGCCTTTTTGTTAAGGTGTTATGAATGATATGGGCGTAATGTTAGACTTATGTTGTGAACGTTGGAAGGATAAACCTGGGGAGCGTTTCATGAAAGGAAGTTGTCGGATATTTTATCCGACAACTGTTATAAGCTACTGAAATCCTTGCATCTGATTGGCTGAGAGCAAATTTGTCGGATAAAATATCTGACAAGTCCTTTCATGAAATACCCCCCTGTATTCACATGCAGCGTTACGCAGTACAGCTGGTAAATGTTGTTTATACGGCAATAAGTGAGATTGTTAAGTCAGGCAATCGTAACGGAATTAATCAATTCCGCAGAGTAAACGGTGGTTAGTTTGAATATGAAAGGAGGTATAGATGCTTGAGTAGGGCTCGGTGATTGAGAAGAGTCATTCTAGTCTTCCTTCGCACACATATTAGCACGTCTTTTTTAGATTTATAGTATATAAATTTAATTTGCGATTTATAATATAAAGACAAATATAAAGTTGATAATTTTGGTCTTTGTAAATAGCCATAGGTTTTTCAGAGTTTCTGCGCTTATAAAGTTTTTATCTCTGTTTTTTAACCTCGGACTAAATTAGGGTTAGGTTAGGACATCAAAATATACTGAATCTTAAATTGTTAAGGCTGTCGTATTGCACACTTTGTCATCTATTTGTCATTCCAAGTGTATTTTGTAGAGTATTTATATAATATTGAATGGCCTTAAGTGGGATACAAGGATATATCGCACGAGCTATGAGCATATTTCACGAGTCGGCACGACGAGTGAAATATTTTCAAAGCGAGTACGATATATCTTTGTGTCCCACGAAAGAAAAGCCATTCAATATTATTATTATTAATTGTATGATACCGAGTTCTTCAATTTTCACCATTACATGTCTTTACGTTTTTGTAATGACTCCGACATAAAACACATGCAGGTAGAAAAACATTTTTGTCCTAATTACCCAAGCATCTTGCAAGAGCTGTGTGCATACATCCATTGTCTTAACCTTTGCGTATTTAAGCGCGTATTTACATTTTTACGCGTCATGTGCATCCCAAACCATGAGATATTACACTATTAATACATGGTTGGGAGTGCGTAAGTGCGATCTGGCAACACAAAGGTTTTTATCATGGTGTACTAACGCACGAGGCGTAGCCGAGTGTGTTAGACACCACGATAAAAAACCTGCGTGTTGCTGGATCGCACTAACGCACGAACTCACAACCATGTATTAATAGTTTTATAAAACGGGTCTACAATCTTAGTGTTTTCTAACAATCTTAGTGTTTGATCCGGATTATCCGTGCGTTAGTCCCCTCGCTGTGCGTTAGTACTTTTTTTTTTGCACGGTCACGTGGTGTCATTTGACCAATCAGGATGGCTACATTCTTGAACCCGTTTTATAAGGAGATATATTGCACGGTCATCCGGGTACTTTTACACAAACCATGATCTGGATCTGGATGTATACAGTGCAGGACCGTTATGGTATAACGCACCGGAAAAGAGAGAGGGCTAACGACGACTAGTGATACTGATGAAACTGGTCTTCAACAGCTGCCTTGAAACTTGCCACTGTTTGAGAATTTACTATGGTGTCTGGAAGATGGTTCCAGTCCACCGTTGTTTGAACAAAAAAAGAGTTCTTGTATTGGTCGGTGTTGAAGTTTTCGACCGCAAAACACTTACTATTGTTTTGGACTTGCCTTTCAACTAGGTTTGTTGCCTCAAACCCAGTAAATTTCGTGGCTTTAATCTGCCTCTTTTGTCTTGAGGGTCTTATAAAGTTATTCAAAGGGAGGGCTGGTACCAACCCCCGACCACTTTGAAGTAGGAAGTAAGCCTGGCACACTTCCGCCTTGATGCTAGTGTGGGTAAATTAAGGTTCTCCAGCATCTGTGTCATGAGATATCGTTTTCAAATTGCACGGTCATCCGGGTACTTTTGCGCAAACCATGAGATACGCCAATTTTTCTGGTCGCCTGAAAACCCTTCATACAAATAATAATATGAAATATCATGAATACTGTAAATAAAAGCCGGCTCATCGTGCTAGTAGCTTGGCAGGCTACTGTATATATCCCAAAATATTGTATATTTGCATTTTGGTTAAGGTGTTATGGATGATATGGGTGTAATGTTAGACGTACATCAGGGTTGCCAGATCGTGGCTAGTCTTCACGGCCAAACTCAACATATTTTACGGCCAAATTCGGCCAAACTATTTTTTTTCACGGCCAAATTACACGGCCAAATTATATCTATTTAGAAATGAAATTAGGTATACCCCTATACACAAATTAACTGTCTCATGCACTCCCCTAGGTTTACAATAAAGCCTGCTTAAATAGTTTGACATTATATTGAGCGACAACGTGCAAGTTTCTGTATTTGAGTCTAATAAGATGTGGTCATGCGAATACTAGTATGTATACGCATGCTTATAATCGACCGTGCCCCCGGCCTGCAGCACAAACTAGTGTGTAGACTAGGCTAAGGGAGTGTTTCATGAAAGGACTTGCCGGATATTTTATCCGACAAGTTTGCTCTCAGCCAATCAGATGCAAGGATTTCAGTAGCTTATAACAGTTATCGGATAAAAAATTCGACAAGTCCTTTCATGAAACGCTCCCCAGGGCTTAATTCATGCATAACACACGCCGTAGCAGACGCGCGCATGCACATCCTATTGCATTTTTACATATTTCAAGTGATTTTATGGTTACATTTCCTATCTGATTATGAAAAAGGCCAGAAATAAAGATTCACGGCCAAGATTTCTGTTTTACGGCCAGAATACGGCCAAATTAATTTGGCCGTGAAATATTTTTTCACGGCCAAAAAAAAGGCCAAATGGCAACCCTGACGTACATGTATGTTGTGAACGTTGGAAGGATGAACGAGGGGTTACTAGGGTAATTGTGCTTAGTGGCGACTGAAAAGCTTCCAGTAAGTAATCATTTTCTTGCGCTGTGTTAAAATGAGTAATCCCAGTAATATAAAAACAAAGGAAGGTCAAGTACATGTTGAGAAATAGCTGGCTGAAGTAACAGTGAATAGAAACATGAAGGAAGTGAATAAGTGTATAAACGAGCACTATTCAAATTTTTAAAAAAGCTTACTGGAAATGAGAATCATGAGTCATCAGACAGAGTAGACATAATGTCACAATGCGCTGTACGAACTGAGTATTATTATCATTTATTAAAGAGAAACTCTGAAAAGAATTCGGAAGTAATGTTAAATGCTATGTGATATAGCAGAGTTGTAATCAAAGCCCAAACCCTCAAGGCCGAGGCACTGGCTAGCAAGGTCAAGGCTAAGGTCAAAGCTTGAAACCTCAAGGCCAAGGCATTAATACAGAAAGGAGGGGGAAATGGAATATAAAAAGATAGAGGTTAACACACAAAAAATAAAACATATAGGCACTGCCTTAATCAAGAATCAAATGACTGCAGGGATGGCTGAACATTTTTCAAATTAAAAAAGGGGGTCATTGAAAAAAGTCACCTTTTTAGGAAAAGGGGGCACCTACAAGGACCTGTGGAAAAAAATATGTATTAATTTTATTTATTTTGGTTATTTATTGTTGGAAAGCGGAGTGAGCTAGTTAATAAAGAGGGACTTGATATTGGACGCAAAAACACAATATACAAAATAAAGACTTTATCTTTAACAAAACCTGATTGGGAGCTTGCATTTGGTTAATAAGTCATGCAAGGTATTGTATTTTATTATAATTACAACAGGAGATATGTCACCGCTCTTAAACCCACGATGTCCCTTTTCTCCAGTTGATTTTCTTGTTAGGTCCAATTCAGAGTTTTAAGCCTCTTGTCAAGATAGTGAATGTGAGGTGTCATTCAAGGTTGCATAGCATCTAGTGCACTAGTGATGTATCTTGGGATTATGGAGCACAGAGAAACAATGAAATTGCCCCCCCCCCTCAAAAAAAAAAGGAGTAATAGTAATAATTAATAAATAAATTTACACATGAAAAAAACAAAAAACAAAATGAAAGATAAATAGATACAGAAATTAAAAAAAAAATGCTCTTTTAATAAAATGCAATTTTACGCACTTTACCTAAGACAATTCGACAAGGAAGAGTGCAATCAAAGTTTCGAATTATGAACATTGATTAGAAGTTTTCTCAAATGGGGCATCAAATTTTTGTCGAAGAATTAATAAGGCAGTTGTTGAATCTTTGCAAGTGCCATTTTAGCTTTATCCTACATTCGGCGCAAAATACTTAAAAAGAGGCAGTTGAAACTTAAAGGCCTTCATGTTAACTAGGGAGCAAAGCAATGAGAAGTCCATTTTTTCTTTTCTTCTTTTTTTTTTTTTTTTTTTTATAGATTCTGAACAAGCTTAAAAGGCCATTTCTTAACTAAATCATAATTATGATATTGGGATATTAAGACTAATTTCTAATGCAATTTTTAAAGCTGTGTATTGGGGCGTATATAATCCACAATATTGTCATAATTTTCTTCCACAATATTTTCATGATTGTTTTTTTTTCCTTTCCTACCATTACTCCTTCTCGAATTATGTTCTGTGCCCCATTTATGTGGGCCTCTGCCAAACAAAACAAGCAAAACAGATGTAGGCCTATATAACTTGGTACAAGTTTTTGCCTATATGGCAATGGAATGAATAATGTCGCAGAAGCCTTTGACCGAATTTATCAAAATTTGCAAATACTTCTTTCAAACTTACCAAATGTTCACAGAAAGACAAGAAATGAAAGTATATTTGTTCCAGCCTGCACCTGTATTTCATACGGTATTACTGTTATCATCATCATCATCATTATTATTCATATCATTATGATGATGATGATGATGATGATGATGATTATTATTATTATTATTACTATTACCATCATCATCATCATCATTCTATCATATAAATCTAAAGAAGTTGTAAAACATGAATTCAATTCCCAAGTCAATTATGATTACCTAGATCTTGTATCAGCTACATGATATAGTATTACTATACTATACAAACAACCAAAATATCTTTTAAAAAAAATTACTTGCAAAAATGGCAAAGTTCCATATGCCTTGAATTTTTCTGGAGATGATCAAGGCTCGGAACCCTTAAGGCCAAGACCAAGGCATGCCAAAGGCCAAACCATTGAAAAACCCCAAGGCCGAGCATCAAGGCACTATAACACTGTGTGATAGTATCCATGATCTGAAGTGTACGTGCGAACCTGTGTCCGTATACAAGGCTTTAAGATTGCGGTAGTTGGCAGTAGAAGTGTTTCGAATAACATTTGTCACTTTATCTCCGTGTAATTTACAAGGAGACATTCAGGGGAGACGGAGCGTCTTTCAAAGTGGGTAGGGGGCACCAACCAAAAAGGGCACTTTTAGAGAAAAAAAAGGGGTATTTACAAAGGGTGAACATAAAGCAAAAAACAGAGACCATTTTGTCACATTGATATTACAGTCAATTAATACGTCTTAAACTTCATCTTCTTTCTTTTTATTTTTGTTCTGAACGCTGCTTCAGCTTCCCCAGTTAGCAGTTGTGTGTAATGATTCATGTGCAAGCGAGCGAAGTGAGCGAGCAAAAAAAATCAGACTTTTTTCTAATCCTGAAGTCCTTGGGTTGTGCATTATTTACATCCATACAGTGGAAATGACAACAACAAATTAATTTGGGGGTGGGGGAATGCCTAATGATCTTTTAATTCGTACATTAACCATGTCGTTTTTCGTTAGGAATACCGTAATACATCGATATCATCACATTTATGCGATCTGCTTGATTTCGTTAAATTAAACTATAAGAGCGAGCGAGTTTGGGAAAAATTTTCAGAAAATATTGCCCTTATACTTGGTGTAAGGTATAGGCACATTCGAGTGAAGGGCATTGTGCCCCTCTTGCCTCCAGCTCCACTGCCTTACATTGTAGTTGTATATCTTTTGCTACATAAAGCCGCACCAATTCTTGGAAGGTAGATATACCTCTTTTTGTAAGAAACAGTGGGAAAATATCAGTAAAGGGGGGGGGGGCACTTATCAGAAGAGGAAAAGGCGCTTATCATAGGTTGAAAGAGGCACTTATAAGAGATGAAAAGGGGCATTAATGAGAAGAGGGAAAGGACTCATATTAGATACGAAAAGGGCACTTATCAGAAGTAAAGAGGGGACACATCAGATTTGAAAATGGGCACTTATCAGAAGGGGAAAATAGATATTTATCAGAAGGAAAAGGGGGCAGCTATATCAGAATTAAGAATGCATTAATCAAGGGAGAAAAGGGCACATATTAGGGAGAAAACAGGGACAATCATTATATTTTGAAAAGGGGCACTTATTAGAAGAAAAAAAGAGCGCTTATAAGAAAGGAAAATAGGCCCTATCCGCAGTAAAATTGCATTTATCGGAAGGAGAAAGGGCACTTATTAGAGATAAGGAGCCATTTATTAAATTGAAAACGGCCACTTATCAGAAGGAGAAAAAAGGGCACTTATCAGAAGGGGAAAGGGCACTTTAATATTAGGAAGGAAGAGGGGCATTTTTAATATTAAAGAGGGCACTTATCAGGGAGAAAAGGGCAATTTTTCAGAAAGAAAAAAAAGGGCACTTTTGGGGTACTTTGAAAAGTTGGGGGCACTGTGCCCCCTGCCCCCCCCCCCCGGGGCGTCGCCCCTGGAGACATTAGAACCCTTTTGACGGAGGGTTTGAGAGAGGTCGTCCTGAAAGAATAATTATTGTTGCTGGCTTTATGTGATCGTAAATTGTCCACTTAATCATGTTAACCTGTTATCAAAATCAAGAGAAAAATATCAATGTGTCTTATTAAAATGTCTCAATGTTTTGTTTTTTATTATTATTATTTTAGTTATGTTCTGATGATTCTGTAATCCTATTATATTGATCAATAAAAACTTAATGAAAAAAAATGTCTCAGTGTCTTCCCATTTTCCTACTTGGAAACGTGGCCTACTGTAGAAACAGAAAAATAACTTTTCCAAATTATTGGAGATTATAAATGATTTTAGTGAGAAATATAATGGAGAAAAATATTACATGTTGCTTAATAAAGGATGATCCTAACATAACTAATAGTCCAGTTTTTGTCAAAGAATTCAATTTATTTTTCTCTAATATTACAACAAAAAATCAAAGCTTCCCATGTTGGAAGATATACTTTAAAACTTTTCTTTCTTTCTTTCAAATAATTGTTAAAAATTCCATATTTTTCAATCTTACAAATGAAACTGAACTCATTGAGGTTGTGAAACATTTAAAGCAAATAAAAGTATGGCATTTGATGGAATAAGTTAATCGGTGGTGATTAAACGAGTTATACATTTTATTTTAGGTTTTCCCACCCAATTTCATATTTTTGTCACTCATATCAATTGAGGTGCATTCAAATTCACCCATTAATCGTTTTACGATGGATATCGGTCTTTCAGATGCAAAATCCGAGCAATGGAATTCATTTGGAGACATGCGAATTAATTTATGAACATCCAAATTGATTCATCGGCAAAATTATTTCAGTTTAGGGCATTTTATTTTTTGTTATCCGCATTCCATTTATTTTTAGGGCAAAATAAAAAAAATAAATAACTAATCGCTACCGTGCATACGAAGACATGAACGTACGTACGATTTCAAAATTTCGTGCATTGAATTTCGAGGTTCGCGCATAGTAGGCCTGAGGAGCCTATTTGGGCGTTCAATTTCATTTTGAGGAATTCATTTTATTTATTCGTTAATTTAGTTTCATTGATTCCGTATGTTTGTATGTCTTTTGTGTGCTTGTGCGTGTTTTTCGTTTAAATCTCTATCATACCTATCTATGTCTTTACGCCTGTGTAAGATATATACGTGCATAAGCTCGATGTGCTAGATATCCTGTTCTTGTTATGGGATTTCTTGTTGCTTCATATACCAAGTCATCAGTCTTCAAAACTTTTCAGTTTTTATGTTTGCAATGACTACATGATTCATAATTTCTATGTTTGTTTCCATCAGTGTTCTTTCTTTCCAAAAAAAAAAAAAAAAAAAGGAATCTGGAGTGTCTGTTTTAAACCATTGTATGACATTTTGCATGTTAAATCTAATGCACTTATTTAAAATATGCTTGTCCTTTAATAAATTTGAATGACTGAAGGAAAGCCGAGGCCGCCACTTTGAATGCCCATTTCTAAAATTTTATGCTCCTAGTTCATTTTCTTCTGGTAGGATTACAAAAGACATGACAATTTGTAAAATCATTCTTGTTTTTCAAAAAAGGAGATCCTCATTTTGATATTTTCAAATTATAGATCGAAAACGTAGCTCCCTATTTTTTCTAAGACCTTGGAAAGGTTAACATAAAACGGACTTAAATGTCACATTAATAAGAACAATCTTTTAAATATTTCAGAATATGATTTCAGAACAAATTCTTCATGTAATCTTACGCTGGTTGATCTCCATGATTGCATTCTTAGCAATATGAATGGCAGTTTAAGCTCAATTGGTATATTTCGTGATTAGTCCAAGGCTTTACCTGTGATACCTGACTTGCTAAGTTGGATAATTTTGGTTTACGTGGCGTTGCACTTGGTTGCTGGATTAGTTATCTGATCGTTTTCATTGTACTGTTTACAATAAGTTTGTTTCTCATCTTGAGAGGGTCCAATGTGGAGTCCGACAGGGTTCCAGACTGGGGCCTCTCCTGTTTCTAATTTGTGTAAAAGGTTTTTGTAATGTTCAAATTTTTGTCATTCTGTCCTCTTAGCAGACGATACACATATAATTGCTACTCACAATGATTTTATGTACTTGTAAAAAGGACAAATAAAAAATTAGTCAAGGTAATAAATTGGTTTTATGCTAATGAATTGATAATAAACTACGATAAAACAAATTTAGTGAAGAACAAATAAAACTTGATATATTCCTGATGTATAAATAAATATTCATAAAGACCGCTATTCATAACGCGTGTTAAATGAATAACGGTTTTCTACGAATAGCGAGTGGACCCCTAACACTATTCCTAGCAATATCTCTCAAATTTATTGTTATTATTTCATTATCCAAAAGTCCAAACTCAGTCACTGTTTAGTTCTGTTAGACACTGTGGTCCACGACTGTGGAGCAACCTTTCATACGATATCAAGAGTTCTGCTACTATTAATTCATTTAAAGCAAAGATGAAAAAGTTATATATTGATTCGTATTCACATTAACCTTTATAAATGATATATATTTACCATTCCCCACCCCTTGTGTTTCAGGTTTTTGTGCTTGTCAGCGTGCTTTAATAGCATGATGTGTGCTATTAAACGTTGTCGAGTATAGAAAACCTTTTAAATAGATTTAGTCGAGACTGACGTCACTAGCGAAAATCTTTTTAGCATACTGGCTTTGTAAAATCATGATGCCAAAGTTCCGTATAAAGAGTTGCCCAGGGTACAAGTGTTTATGTGAAAGTGTATGTAGCATTTGCCTCGAAACCGGGGGGGGGGGGGGGGGGGGGGCTGGGGGCTGGGGGCTGGGGGCTGCAGCCCCCCCCCCCGCACTTTTTTTAGTAGACACGTGTCATAAAACCTCGGGGGAAAAAGTTAGAAAATTGTCATTAAAGAGTGAAATCAAATCAGCCCCCCCCCCCCCCCACTTTCAAAAACGCTTCACGGCCCCTGTATAGAGGGTACGTTGCACAAATGCGAAGTACATGTAATACAGTGTAACATGAGTAATGAATCAGGTGTGAGGGCGTTTACGTTCATGATAAGTGCATGATATGCTTTATTATGTAGAGTTTATGTCGAGGTTGTGATTATAAATGCAGGCCAGTAGACATGTACATTTATCATATTTATTTAGTTCATATGAAATGAAAGAACAATGCTAGAGAATATTTAATTGGATTTATCAACGCATAGAAAGACCCTCAGAATATTATAGAATAAAGGTGTGATAATCTTGGTTTATACAAAGTAATGAAAGGTTAGGATTGCAGTACTGTACTTTTTCTGATGTAATGTTTATTTGCATGTTTGGACAGAAACATGATCTTTTCATGATGAATGAAGAGTTATGACAATGGAGACATGTATGACTAAACAAATGTTTATGTTTACATTAAGTTGCCGATTGAACCTGAATTATTGATGTTGCACGGTATCTCTATTGGTTTGTCTGGTTAGGTCGTCAGTAGTGTCTGGGGGTAATACGCCACAAATATAATGAGTATTTTTTTAATGTTTTGCTTTTTTCTTCGTTCTATGATGCAAAAGCTATGTTTATTTAATAGGGACCTAAGTCATACAATTTTCACTGAACTTTCTTCTTTTCTTTTGTCTTTAATCTGATATGAATACAAGTGTATATTGTACGTTGTAAATTCCATGGTCATTATTTTTTAATGATTCGATTGAGAGAAAGTATGGCTAGAGTGCCCAAGTCTGCGCAGTGCCCATGTCTGCGCACAGGCGTAACTGCGCGATTCTGATAAAACAAAACACGCAACGAACACAAACTTTTCATCCTTATTATAGCAATCGGTATTCATGCAAAAAACGAGTCAAAATGATGTAAAAAGGTCTTATTTCAGATGTTTTATTCTCAAGCCTCAAAATGTTGCCTTTCACGTCAAAACTCCCGAACTGCGTGTAAAATGAATGAGTGCGCCACGGCCGCCGCTTCTTGTGAAAATGGCATCGTTCTTGCTCTAATTTTGATGATATTTTTTGCAAACTTACTCTTTAGAATATCAGGAATAATATAAAACTAAGCTTTAGAGGAATATTGGAGAAATTCTTGTTAATTTTCAGGTCAAAACTTAGGTGCGCAGACATAGGGCTCCCCATCATATACAAATGAATGGAATTAAATTGAATGTAGAATGTTATTTCAGCAATTGTACAATCTCTCTACATAATTATCTTTTATGTATCAGTATTTAATGGTATTGTTCCAGTGTATATGTAAATAGCAAAAGTGACCCCCAATTATTGATAATTATCGTCCAGATTTTCTCTTATCAACATTTTATAAAAATTCTTGAAAATTCTTAGTATTTTTAATTTGAGTCAGATTTTTTTCTGATTTTCAATTTGGTTTTCGTAAAAAGCTCACAACAACTCATGCTAAATTACACTGTATTGATAAAATTTCTACTGCATTAGATAACCACATGCACACAATTTCTTTTTTTCTGGATTACTCTAAGCCATTTGATAATGTCGATCATAATATTTTGTTACATAAGTTATCTCATTATGTAGTCAGAAGAAAGTTATTGGACTGGTACAAAGTCGAGGTTACAAAATGTCAATTGTGGAGTTCCACAAGGATCACTTCTTGGTCAACTTTTGTTTCTATATATATATATATATATATATATATATATATATATATATTATGATTTCCAGTATTACTCCTATGTATTTTCATTTTGCAGATGACTCAAATATTATTATCACACGAATCTTAAGGTCCTTTTAGAAACTGTAAATATTGAGTTAAGTACTTTTATGACTTGGATAAATCCATATAAACTATCGTTAAATTATCAGAATACCAATTATGTGCTTTTAGTAATTCTGCTAAAATGTTAGTTTGATACGTGTATTTTTGTTTTTTCAGGAGTTTCGATAGAGTAAATTCAACAAAATTTCTTTGTCTGTATACTGATGATAAACTGAATTTAAAAATTCATGTGGATAAGCTTTGTAAACTGTTATCAAGAAATAATGGCATTATATTTAAAGGGTGACTAAATTAGAGAGAAAAAGGGTGCTGTTTCCATGTATTTTTGCATTCAAATCACGAATCTGGCAATTGATTGTCAAAATTATGTCTCGTTTTGGCGAAAAAGGGGGAAAAGTAGAGGTTTGGGGACTGTTCCTTAAAACTCGTGAGCTGATTGGCTAATTGACGTCACACCCCCCAAGTGACGTATGAAGAGTAAGAGGCACAAGATCTACAGGCTGCGGCAATGTAACATTGTACACACAATGCGGTATTTGACCCCTCTGTTCAACAGACAATTTATGAAAAAGGGAAATTAATCAATACAGTCTAAGGAGTGAATAATCATTATCAATATATTTTCTTTAAGATCAGTGAATACTTTTGCCCAAATATACAGCTCTTGTTTTGTTTTTTTAAACTTTTCTTTGAACAATGTTCTCATCCATCTGAGCTTGCCGAACGATAGTTTTGCATTGGTCTTAAACGCGTACACAGCCGTTTTATGCGTCTGTGCAATGTACTACACATCTTTAGTACGGCAACTATGTTCCCCCTCGTACTAAGCGACTGGTGAACGCTTTTGTTTGGTTTGTTTTCACTCTCGCCTTTTTTTTTACTTCGCTTTACATGTACTACGGTAGTACTGACTTAGATTTTTGGCTGAATTCTTCAAGTAACTTAGAGAGATGGATAGTGATCGCGAGTCCGATTTGGAGGACTTTTTTGAGCCAGATACGAACTCTGATTTATCAGATTATTTATCGATACCGAAAGAGAAGAAGCTCAAGTGCAGTGGCAAGGGGAATTCGACCATTATGTTTGAACCCCTCGCAGAAGACGCGCCAGGGCATGGTGAAGGGGCCGCGGGTGAAGCTGCTGCAGCTGCTGGAAAAGAAAAGTGATCACTGCAAATTGTACTCCACTCGCTTGGCCCTTGCCACTCTGCCCGTGTGAGAATACTGATGCGACCCACAATTTCCGTAGATTTTCATCTTTAGGAAAATGATGTACGTAGGCTTACATCATCTTTAGGGGTCTTGCTACAGCCCGCAACTATACACCGATTTGGCATTACTGATGAAATTGTGTCCCAAAATCAAAGTTATTGTGAGGAATTAAACACACGAAAATATGCGATGCAAATGGTCGATGCGGTGAATGTCATGCTCGGCACCGGGCTAGGCCTGCCGGGGCCTGCGGGCGCGCACGGTATATAGGTTGGTGGAATATTTTCCCTTACTTCTCGTACGTCACAGATCACGTGATCATGATGTCGCTCGATGGGTTTTTTTTAGGGGCGGGGCTTATGACTGTGTAAATCAGCAAAAATGTACTTTTCAAATGATTATGAAATACGACTGAATGCATAAAAAAGTGTGTGATAGATATTTATTGGCTCCTGATGACTCCTTCCTACGAAAAATGGGCAATCAATTTTTTAATTTAGTCACCCTTTAAACTGAAAGCAGTTATTCCGAAAGAAATATTGTTCATCCTGTATTCGACTTTAATTCTTCTATATATTAATTATGGTATGTTTGATTCAAAAGACAGTTACAAGAATAATTTATAATGCTCATTTTCGTGCTCGCACTAATGCTTTTTTATTAACATGAAATTTTAAAATTGGAAGACATCTATTTCATGTAATTAGGGTCTCTAATGTATGATTTTAATGCAGGTGACCTTCCGCTAGCACTAGCCAAGTAAAATAATGAAATTCACAGATATGCCACAAGAAGCCTTCAGGATTGCACATTCCCCGTGCAGGACACAATTTTACTCTCAATACGCTAGTATGTACTGGACCCAGGTTTTTGAACTCACTTGCAATTGATGCAGTCATCAAACATGTTTTCAGTAAAGAGCCATTCGGAACAAGACAGGACATGAACCCTAAATTTTCAAATCTGGCGTGAAGTTAATCGTAAATATCAAAATTTTCACAATCTGATAAAATTTAGACATTTTTACACTTAAGAATACTGATGATTTGCACAAATTATTATCATAAGCTTGAAATCATTATTTCATGTATTTGATACCAATTATGATATATTGTAAAAGAAGAGTAAAGGTCATATTAATATGACCTGTTTGCTCAAATATACTTGATACACAAAGTTTGAATAACATAGTAACCAAGAATAGCATCAAGTTCTGTTCTGTATGATTTCTCATACTTCAGTAACCTTCGAAACCTAAAGAGAAGATTGAGTTACGGGAAAGGTTTGAAATAATTTCTGAGCTTTCTCATTCCTTTATGTCAGTTTGGATGAATATCATATTAGAAATGTTCCCTGACTAAAAGGATTGCTCTTCAAATGCCCACAAATTCGAAATTCGTCGAGAAATAGCTGAAGTGTAAGGGCCGAACATCATGCCACATGTGTGTGCGGTCCCATATACCCATTTATGTGTGCAGTGCATATGATTTTCAGCGAGCCGATTGAGAAAATATCTTATCATTTTGATTATTCCAAAATATCACAATATACACTAAACACGATAAAAACTACTTTCGAAAAATAAACCCAAGGGCAATTTCAAACTATTGTACTGCCCACAGAAATCTCGTTCGGATTACGTAATACACCATTATAATGTTCATTTCTAAAGGTGATAGACAGGGCTATTGAAATTGTCTTGAGTTTATTTTTCGAAAGTAGTTTTTATCGTGTTACTAATTCTTATTTAAACATAATTAACCTTTCCCAATTGCTTTGAGTTTCTTTCACAGTGTAATCGCATGACCAGAACTCAACTTTATCTTTAAACTCCAAAAATTGTCATTCTGTAACGCCCCAAAAACATAATTTCAAACTTATTTCCGAAAAGGACTGTCATTTTTTAATGAAAGTTTATATATAAAGCAAAGTACCTAATAAAATCTGTGTGCTTTGGGTATGAAAAAATACTTTTAATATTAATTTTGATATGAGTGATTATGTCGTTCCGTAACAAAATAATGTTACGGAATGGCATAAAGTTCAGTTTTGTTAATTCAACTCTGACCTTATACATTAGTTTACCTTAATATATCAGACGATTATCGACTAAAGCAAAGATGATGAGCTCACTTTCCAGTATGAAAATTATATCAAATTTAATGATTTTGATATTTTGGGTTTTGTGCACAAAACAAATAGGAAAAATGGTGTTTTATTATTCCATTTGTTAATGAGATGCGTTTTGTCCTCTATAGCTTTGACTGTCCAGCATTTTAGATCTAAATATTGATCTAGATGATAGTATCAAATAGAAAAAGTCATATGATGAAATTTATGAAAATTGCATAACAATATATTGTTCACCAAGTTTGGTGCAGAGGCATAAGGGAGACGCAATCGCATTCATCTTGTTTTTATTTATATTTTTCCTTATATTCACCTGTCTTCTTGTCACATTCTTGTCTTGTGAAGATGTATGTCATATGCCATTCACGTAACCCTATGCTATATCATCTTCCTCTTCTTCCTTCTCTTTCTCTAACTCTGCCAATCCCTTCCCGACTTTCCCTATATATTTTATTTCTCTCTTTTCCCCCTTTTCATTCCTATCGTCATGTGATTTAAAAAAATGTCCGTGCCCCTCTATAAACTGTCACCCTTGTTTCTCTTTCCCCACCTATACTGTACCTTTGTGGTTTGCATCATATTTTTTTCCTGAGATACCTTATCTCACAAGCCATACTTCACTAAGGTCTCTTTCTTCAAAAAAAAAATTGTTGCCTTTTGTATTACACTAATACTCATATTCAGGAGCGAATCCAGGATTTTGTGAAGAAAAGAGAAGAAAGGTCATTAGCGTTTTGAGGTGTGATTTTACTCCAAAATTCTCTGAAAAGCAAAAAAAGAAGGGGGAGTCATTAGTGTTCTTGGGAGTGTTTCTGTCACAATTTTGATCATTTTTTGTTTCCATATCTTATTCTGTTAGGGTCTGCTTTTAAAGCATAAGTGAGGCTAGTCTTTGTTATGTAGATTTCCCTCTTGAGGTGCAGCATAGCCCTACATTTCTTTTACTGATATGCTAGGCATGCACTCAGGTTCTTTAATGATATGCAGTGTAGCCCTACTTCTTTTCACTACTGATATGCTAGGTATGCACTCAGGTGCTTCCTTTTATGTTTGGGCTGGGCTGATTCAGTTATACAGTGTTGGAATCAGTCTGCAGCCAGCTCTCCTACTGAGAGGACCTGTGTTACGAGCTGGTGCAGCTCCGGGCGGTCACACCCGTTATACCCCTTTAAGTGCCTACAAGTTTTGCTAACAGTAAGTTAATTCAGTTTTCTTCTTTGTAGAGTAACCTGGAACCAGTTTGTACTTATTGGCATCATAGAATAAGAGATGTCTCTCTTTATTTTTTGATATAAAATATTAGAAGACAGAAATCCTCAGGAAATTTAACTTGTGAGCTTGCACTTTTGAAAGTATATGTATACTCCTTCAGGATAGGAATTGTATTTTGAATGCTTAAAGAATAGGTATGTTTTGCATAAACAAAGTTAAATATAACGAGCGCTTACAGATATGGTGCTTTTATATCCTTCATACATAAAATGTTTCATGAGTTAACTGTTCTTGTGATAAGAGAGGTATATTTGGCTGTCTTATGATATTGGATGTTTTCCTTTTAGGCAGCCGTTCTCCACCGTTTTCCAGCGTTTTCCACGCTTCCACATTTTCAGGGGTTTTCCCGGTTTATTGGATATTCCGGTTTACTACGTTACATATTAATATCAACGTTTGGGTACATGAGTTGAGTTTGTAAGCTTTATGAAGAGATGTACCACAGCATTTCATAAATACCTGAATCCCGTGGCATTCCATAGGACTCTATCCTGATCTTCGCTTCGCCCCGTTATACATTGTACAGTAGAGTATAGTTTCTACGTAGAGTCTACACTACGATATACATCCAAGCTCACGACGCGTTAAAAGTAACCGAGTTTGTGCAGTTGATTTCTTCAGATTATATCTCCTCAGTGACTGTTGAAGAGACGAACATTTTGGACAAGACTTTCTTCAATATTCTTACCAAGAACACTCGCGGTATCGTAAAGAGTTTAAATATTAAACAGTAGATTGGTACCAATTAAGCACTATTTAGCCTTAGGGCCTTTTGGAAACATGAATTGATCTTTATAACATTACAGAGATTCCAGAGATATATCTAATTACATGTATCACATATTACCATACATGTAAGTTACTAACTGATGTCGAAGACTTATACTCCCTACGGGGCTTGATTTTGTAAAAGATTTTTTTTTTTTTTTTTTTTTTTTTTAGGTGGTCTGTCATAGACAGATCACCTTTTAATTTCGTCAGAATTTTCTTTATTTATTTATTCTTTATTTTTATTTTTCTCCCACTTTCTTGTTGCCATGATATCTCAAGATCGTCCAGGTCAATTTTTTTCAAATTTTCGTCAGTTATCAGGCCATCATTGAGCAAGCTCCCGCATCTTTTTCAAGGTCATCAGGTCATCATGACGTCATCCAGTCGCCATTTTGTGAAATCACATTATTGATCATATCTTCAAAACGAGCGGTCAAAAATGAACCATATTTGGTACACATGAACTTCAGGTCAAGGGTCAACATCCCATGTCATGAAAATTCGCGCGCGTATCATGACGCGCACGTATGCGCGCGTCAAATTTTAAATTCACCTCAATTCGTTTTTTTTTTTTAGACGTCGTTTTCTTGTCCATCTTTTCCTTAATTTCTCTTCCATCCTGCCTTTGACAACGAAACCAATGATTGAAACTTGAAGGAAATGCATGTCCATTTTAATTCCAACTCAAAGATTCGATAAAAATCTCCCGTTTTTTCACCCATTGCCAGAAAGTTGCAATCAATTGCAAATCCCCCAAATCAGTCGCAAGTCTTGCAATTCATTGCAAATTTGCAATTGATTGCAAGTTACGCTCAATCCTGTTGCAAGAAAGTTGCAATCAATTGCAAATCCCCCGAAATCAGTCGCAAGTCTTGCAATTAAACGCAAATCAGTTGCAACTTTGCAATGGATTTAGGGGTAAGCGCAAAATTTGCAACTGATCTGCAACTGATCTCAAGTCTTCAAAATGGCAGCTGCAAATGAAGATGGTGGGAGGAATGTCCCAGATAAATCAATCCATTTGATCATTTCTCAGTGAAAAAAATATAGATTTCATAAAGATAAAGTAAAGCAAATTTGTAAGATGCTGAATGAGGAGGATCTACAGAGGCAAACTTCTAGGAGCAAAGCACTTAACAAAGAGTTGCAAGTATGTATAGCCTTGAATTACTTCGCAAAGAAATCAATATTTGATGAAATAGCGACCAATCATTGTGTGGGATGTCTCTACTATAAGCCGCTGTGTTGATTTCCCATAGGCTTGTGTACAAATTAGATAAATTCTGCCATTCTTTCACAACCTTCCCATCATTCAACAACATCCATGCCATTCACACATACATATTTAAATCAATCATCAATTAGAGATGAGTGTTCCCCAATGTCACAAAATTTACCGTCATCTATATACTCTCCTTCAAAACAAGCCATCTTGATTGAATTTCATACCCTAAATTTTTACAACTAACACTTCACATGCATTATACATGGATATATCCATCCACTGACCTCCACACAAAGCACCCTCAAATTTCACTACCCATAACCCTCTTCAAATGATGACAATACAGAAATGATTGATGCATAATTAAGTACTCAAGTTTAGATTTAAAATGGTTTTAATCCCTTGATTGTAACGGTGTACATCTCATTAACAGAGAGAAATAACAAAACTTTTGGCATTTAATGGTGCGGAACTTCAGGGATGAAGTTGCTTATAAAATCACAAGCTGCAGCCTAAAAAAAATACCTGTCATATAAATCAATGCATCACCACCAAGTGTATGTTACAATTTATTCAATTATGACTGGTTCAGTTTTGTACAGTAGTGCTATTATCCCTAGATTGAGTAGGTTAACTGCCAATAGTCCTCAGTCTGCAGAATCACAAACTCCTCCTCTACCTCCATTGTTAGGTCTTGATTCCTGAAGGGCCTTGCGATTTGAGATGAACTTCAGAGGGGTGCAGCTTGTTTTGGAGTCACTCGCTCCTTCTGCTCACTGCTCCTGTCTCGCCTCCACTCGCCTCTTCGTAACCAATTCTGACAGGCAGACTGTTAATGAATAAATATTTTTCTTTATACTTGTCGTTTCTAGAAAAACTACCTCCAGGACGACCAGGAAGTAGTTATCTTTAACAGACCTATATTTAGACCTTGGACGGCTACCTCCCGCCCCCATCCAAAACAAAAAACTTTTTTATGAAAAAGGAGATATACTGGTTTTTGTAGTCTTTCTTAATCACTAAATCCACCTAGCTTACTGTTGTTTACAAAATATATTGTGAAGGTGAGATGGATTGCAGGTAGCATAGTATGTACACTTCTGCTTCATACTTTGGAAAAGGCTGGTAGCAATCATGGGTGTCGATCCCGGGGGGGATGGGGGTATATACCCCCCCCCCCCCCCCCAAATTTGAGGTGGGGGGATGGCCTGTATTACCACCCCCCCCCCCCCCCCCATATTTTTGGATAAAATAAATAAGAATTATGATACATTAAACTTAAAACTAATAATTATCCAAACTCATTATTTGATCTTGAAATACCATCACATTCTTTAAGGATTAGATGTCAGAAAATAAGAAATGCCATAATTTCAACACAAAGATATCGAAGAAAATTCATTCGCTCGCATTGTTATTCTCAATTAAGGGGTTCTGTGTATTTTTTCTGGTAACTTCGCTCCCTTGCCATTCCCCCCCCCCCCCCCCCCCCCCCAAACATGAACATGGATTGTCACCCCTGGTGGTAATGGATACATTTGTTGACAATAATCAGCTTAAAGTTCATGCTCTACTATGAGGGCAACTTACTCCAGACACTGTCACTATCCACACATCTGATCTTGAGACAGCAGAGTCCTTGTGGTGTCTACCATATTAGCCAGAGCTTCTCACTGCCCTCCAGCATTGAATTGGATACATTTTACACACAACTGTTTGTAAAGAGGCATATAGAAAATTTACTTTTATAACATGCTTATGAAAGTAGTTTACAATATTCACTACAAAGGGAAAGGCAGGGTTTTGTATAATTTTTAAACTTGCAGTTAAGGTGCAATGAAAACTCGACTGTGAGTCAGTGAACAATACGTAGCAAGGAAAGGACAAAATAAACAACATACACAGTATAAAAGTCTGTATCTGTTAAAAGCTTTTGGGCATACATGTATCTATAAAGACCACATACAGGAAAAAAGTTAAAGTGATCAATATAGACCAACATGTAGGGCCTGGATTAAGAGTCACCTGACATTTGCTCCGACAACATTTGTTACAGGCTTTATTTCATCAAGATATAGTGCTTAAGTTGCAATATTTTTCTTATTTACTGTATACGCCATAAATTTCGCGGCCATAAATTTTCGCAAACAGGACCTGCCTGACTTTTTCGTGAGTGGTTGAATTCGCGATCGGGAAATTCTCAGACCTACAGACAGCAATGACAATGTAATTTGACAAATCTAAGGGGTGAATTTCTGACCAGGAGACAACAAATTCAACTGACCACTATAGTATAATGGATGAGCATACTTCCTGTCATGCATTGACTAAATAACTGACATCTGTTGAAAGATCAATTCTACCAAATGGAAAGGAACAAAAACTACAAGAAATTATGATGATTTGGAGGCTCATTTTCCTTTGCAAAAGTCATTATTCCTACTGATGTCAATTTTTCAGCCCATGTATGATGGGAAGTAAGGGGGGGGGGGGGTGGAGCAGTACAGTAAATCTAAATGGATCTCTTTATTAAACTTCAATTCACCTGGGATGAAGACAGGCCTGCTTCTGTATCCTTCCCCAACACTCCCTCAGTTGCTTGTGAGCTCTGTGCTTGTAAGACAGCCTCAAATACTGGATTAAGGGAGACGGCCCTCCACCTATGAAGTTAGTGAGAGAATGATGATACCCGTAATAATATATAAAAAAGTAAGTTGTTTTTCCAGTATTTGATTCATACATGTTAATGTGTAAAACTTGATGCTTCATTTTAGTATGGTAAATAGAACAGTGGTATCATTCTATGGGAAAACAAAGCCAACGCCAAGCGTTGTCTCGCCTGCATGTCAATATGCGAATGAGAATGTGAACTTTGGCCTGGCAGCTTTATTATACTAAGCAATAATGATGATGTTACATACATTTTATCCCCGAACAAGGGAAATGCCCAGGGCAGTCTCGCCTGAATCACACAAGTTTCGGGGCAAAATTTTCACTTGGTGAAAAATCAATGGTTGGGGCACTTAAGGGGTGCTGCCCCTGAGCCCCCCCCCCCCCCCCTCCGTGTGGGCCAGGTACCCCATTTGTATACCCTTAACTTAAATCCCCTTCAAGTAAGATTTATTGGATGGTGAAGTTCATTTGAAATCAAGCTGTGTTTTAAAGAAGCAGAATATGTGCACATGAAATAATTTCCCCTGGGACACTTTTGGGGAAATGCCCCTCCATCAGACCCCTTGAAGATAATGATCTACTCTTGAACAACTTGAAGTCTCCTTCCCCTAAGAATGATTCCTAACGAGTTTGGTTACAATCTACATGTGGCAATACGTTTTACAGAAGAAGGAATTTGGTGTCACAGGCTCTTGGGGGGGGGGGGGGGGCAAAAGCTCCCCCCCCCCCCCCAAGAGCCACTCCACTCCCTATTTAAGGGATAGGTACCTTATTTGCATTAATTTAGATCCTCTTTGCCTAAGGATAATTCTTACCTAGTTTGGTCATAACCCAGCCATGCATTAAAAAAATTCTCATATTCACAATAGGGGCACTTAAGGGGTGCTGCCCCTGAGCCCCTTGGAGGCAAGGTACTCTGTTTCAGAAATTGAGGTCTCCTTCCTATAAGGATGATACCTACCAACTTTGCTAACAATCTTGCAAAATATAATGCACATATCAAACTTTGCTACTTCCTTCTTTTTTTTATGTCCTGTTTATGTATTGAAAAGACTTAAGAATATTTACCTGTCTCATTCTTCTTGGTGAGGTACTTGTTCGCCCTAACCTTGAGGTCCACCCACTTTTTCTCCTTTCCCCCTACTGACGACTTTAGGAGTTGGGCGCACTGTTCCCAACATTTTCTCTTGCGCTCTGCGACCTGCATCAGATGGAACATAATGTCACAGAGATTCTATCACACAATTTTGCTACAGCAGGAAAAAAAAAAATTCATAAAAACATCAGTTGTATGTACAGAGTATTAAAAAACAAGACGAATGCAACTGCGTCTCCTATATACCTCAGTCTAAATTCAGTTGATGGCTCAAACTGTTCTTAAAATATTGTGATAACCAGAACAAAAAGCCTCTAATTACATGTTAATTGACCTCTTTGACATTTGACCTACCTTATAACCCAAAAGTCTGATCACTTTATCTCCTCCTAGTCATGAATACAAAATAGTTGAGATATGGTGATAACAAAAGTAACAAAAACATTAATTTCACATACACCTTTATAATGACCTCTATGACCTGTCACCTTTGACCTATGTGAACAAAAATCTAATCAGTTCGTCTTACTATGGTGATGCATACTACCAAGTTTGAAGTTAATGGATCAAATGGTTCTTGAGATAGCACGTTAACAAGGCCAACAGCTGTAATTTCAGAAATTGAACTGTGACTTTTGACCTTTGTCCTACATACCCCACAATCTAATCAGATCGTCTTCCTATGGTGATGCATACTAGCACCAAGTTTGAGGTTCATATCTCATGTGGTTCTTGAGTTATCACTAGAACAAGAAAGCGGGACGGACGGACAACCCGAAAACATAATGCCTCCGGCACCACCTTCGGTGGCGGAGGCATAAAAACAAAAAAAAAACCAAAACACTTTTCGATTGTCTTCCATGAGGGGTTACCATTATTATCTTTCTGTGTCTTGTTGGTGCATCAAAAATATTCATGAAGAGGCTTGCGCAAAATTGTTTTAATTTTATTGGACACCATGATGTTACATAATTCATAAGCATTACACCCTATGCTATTTTTGAGTGCATTTTTGGAATCCCCAGTTAATTTCGTTCAAGAAAATGTAGAGTGAAAAGATGCATGATTTCTTTGCAAAAACACATGTAATGCAAAACTGGCCCAGTTCAAAATGCATGGTCACATAGCTTGTTCTCATATTTTATATTACATGTATTGTGAATTTCCTGTTTTGTGGAAACTTTTAACAAAATTGAATTGAATTGAATTGAAATGATTTTTTTTTGTTTTTTTTTTTGTTTTGTTTTATGATAATGCACAGTTTTCTTGTACCCACCTATCCCACACTTTCTTGATGATAAAATTCACTGGAATAACATCTTTTGAACGTATAACTTCAGTATGCAATATTTAAAGATCACACGTTTAGGCAGTGTACATGCCATTAAAGAGAGCTGGAAATTGTAGTTTATTCCAGAAAACAAAATATTTAGATTTGCTTATTTCCTCAGGATTGGGGGAAGGGACGGGGGGGGGGGGGGGGGGGGGGGGGGGGGGGGGGGGGGGGGGGTGTCGTAGCTCCCGCTCCTCCTATAAAAAAGAAAAAAAGAAATTTAAAAGTTTTTTTCTATAAAATACTTATTTTAGAGAAAATTGTGAAAATGTGAAAACAATTTGCTCAATCACTACACATGCTTCAAGTTCCATAATATTTCATCTTTCAACTTGTTGATCTTCGCCACCCCTCAAATATTTTAGCCCCATCATATCACAGTTCGGGATGTGTCATAATGTCAATGTGTGTGTCTTGGGTTGGGGGGGGGGGGGTCTGACTGAATTAAATTTACAATAAATTCTTTTCCCACCCTTCCAGACTGCTGAATGTGAAGCCAACGGAACCCAAATCCACACCATCACAGAAAAGGTTTGGGAACCCCTGCTGCAGTCATCTTAAACCCCTATGGCTACAATATGCCGCACTGTTTGCCAAGTTGTGGAAAATTAGAACATATTCATGAACAAAGACCACAGCTAACCTGTCAATTGATAAATTGGGAAACATTGGTAGCGATCCAGTGGCTAGTGGTATAGTGCAAGATAAAAATTGTCAAAACTATTAACCCATTGCCCTAGGATTAACCGGGTGGTTAATACATTAACCTCGCATAAGTGTGAGTGGGGCCCTTGCCTATGTGGGACTGTGTCCAACATTCACTGTTGCAGCAGTCAAAAACAGACAACAAAATTGCTCTCAGCAAGATTTAATTTTCTTAAATTTGCTAGATTACCTGATTCAGGGACTCTTCAACTCTTACTGTGCCACAAATTTGGGGATTCAGAATTGAAAGTGTAATTTTAAATGGTTATTTTCCTCTCATGTATGAATGATCTAGTCTGGATAAAGGCCCGCTGTTACACACAAAAGCTATTGAAGCCTATTCACCTGTAAAAGCAAGTCTGGAGTACAAGGTTATCTTCAGATAAGCCTGTAGTACGTGTATAAGTGGGGTGGCCCCCGAGTCCCTGACCTGTATTAAACCTATGGGAATCAAAGAATGCAGTAGTCAATGGTTAATTTATAGTTTCCCTGCCAAACTTGACATGGACTGTCTCTCGTTCGCGTTCGTTAGCATCTTATTTTGGTAGGGTCGGCTCTTCATTTAGAGACAGAAGCGGGCCGTTCGATCTGCTGTGCAAACCGAATACACATTGACTCACACACTAATAACAGTTAGAATACAGTTGTGAGATTTTCAAACGAAGAATACCTTGGACCCTGAATTACCTGAAAAAGGAGTTTTAAACGAATTATTCAGTCAAAATGGTAAGTGAACAGAGCCGTTATAACATAAGTGAGGGCCGACCCTAACCAAAATAAGAGGCTAACGAACGAGAGACAAAATTTTCGGTCTGGGACTGGACCTCAAAGGCTCAAATATTTATAGTCTAGACTATATTAGACCCTTCAAAGTTTGCATTAACAATGTTGCAAATCAAGCCATGTCGAGGCCAAATTTTTAAAAGTAACAGACTCCTCAGCTCAGACCCTCTGTCCTGCTTGATATATTCTAGATCTAAATCTTCAGATAAGCTTGTACCTAGGGATACCTAGGGAAGATACTGAACGCAGGCACTAGGCCTCTGTATTCAGTTCCAAGTTCTTCTTCCTTTTTAAGATGGCTGGATCATTTCCTGGTGCAGGCGACTCATAGTCGTACTTAATCGGCTCACTTTTCCAGCACCTATCCAATGCTACTTCAAAACTGTGCACACTCGGGGCAGTAATGGTGTCGTTAGAGAGATTATTCCATGGTTACGTATTCGTACATAAAAAGAATTTTTGTACCTCTGAGTTTTGGTCCTAGGAATAAACAGTTTCTTACTATGCCCTCTTGTCTGATCTCTGGTTTGTAATACAAGATTTGGTGTTACATCAGAATCGTATTTATTAAAAATCTTGTACAATTCAATCATATCACCTCGAGCCCTCCTGTAAGCTAAAGTAGGGATATTCAACTTTCTCAATCGTTGTGCATAAGGCAGCCCCTTTAACTCTGGGACTAATCTAGTCGCTCTTCTTTGGACATTTTCCAAAGCATGGATATGTTTTTTTAGGTGGGGGCTCCACACCGCATGAGCGTACTCTATTTGAGGGCGAACAAGCGATTTGTACAAAAGGGAGAAATTTTCCTTATCTAAATAAACAAAGGTTCGTCTGATTAAATTCATTAGACTATTTGCCTTATTGATCTTTGTATGAAGATGTTCTTCAAAATTTAGCTTATCATCAATCACCACACCCAAATCTTTCTCAGATGACACTTGCATGAGGGCACTTGGTGAATTATCACATGTCATATCATACACAAATGGCCTTGCTGGGGCAGACTGGGAGTTACCAATGGTGAGAACACTACATTTCTTAGGGTTGAATCTTAGCAGCCATTTGTCAGACCAGCATTGGAGCCTATCAAGATCCCTCTGAAGGGCAATACAATCATTTTCATCTCTAATATACTTGAAAATCTTAGTGTCGTCAGCAAATAGATAAACACTACTCTCGGAAATAGTGTCAGGTAGATCATTTATAAACAACACAAACAACACAGGCCCAAGAACACTACCTTGTGGAATTCCACTCGCAACAAGACCCCAACTGGAAAACTCTCCATTCACACATACACGCTGTCTTCTCCCAACTAGAAATGCCTCAATCCAATTTAACACCAACTCACTTATGCCATAACTTCTAATCTTGGCAAGCAGCCGACGGTGGGGCACCTTATCGAAGGCCTTCATAAAATCTAAATAAATCACATCAATTGACCCATTTTCCTCCAGAGCGCTAGACCATTCATCAATTACGTTTATCAGTTGGAGCATTGTTGAACGACCAGGCAAGAAACCATACTGCTTGACACTAAATAATTTGTTCATAGTCATATGTTCCAGAATCTCATCACGAATCAATGATTCCATAAGCTTACACACTATACATGTAAGACTAATGGGTCTATAGTTCGACGGTAGCGATCTATCACCTTTCTTAAAAACGGCACTAACATTTGCTGATTTCCAGTCTGATGGAACCACTCCTCTCCGCAAAGAAGTTTGGAAAATAACACTCAAAGGGCCAGCTATGGCTGGAGCAATCTCACGCAGCACCCGAGGGTGAAACTCATCTGGTCCCGGAGACTTCGAGACATTAAGTTTGGAAAGCAAAGACAGGACTTTGTCTTCAGTAATTTCAATATCACAAAATTCTTCCAAAATGTTTTGCTGAGGGAGACTGGGAATGTTATCAACAGGCTCATCCGTGTAAACAGTAGAAAAATAATCAAGTAAGATATCAGCCTTTTCTTTATCAGTCTCACTAAGTTCTGAAGAAGATGAATGTGAATTCACAAGAGGAGCTACTCCAGATTTGATTTTAGTCTTTGTCCTGGCATACTTCCAAAATTTCTTCGGATTTAATTTCACAGCTTTCGCAATATTTCTTTCATAGTTTTTCTGGAGCCACCTAGTGGCAGTTTTGACCCGATTACGGAGTCTGTTATACTCTTTTTTCTTGCTTTCTGTTCTATCCCTAAGATAACGCTCCCAACTCCTGTGTTTTTTCTTAATAAGCTTTAGCGTGTCATTATCAACAGGGAAATCACCTTTGTTTCCCCATGCCTGCCCTCTAGAAATTACTCTAGATGGAATAAACTTCTCCTGAGCAGATTTTATTTCATATTTGAAGATGCTCCACTGACGTTCAACGTCATCTTCTGCTGGCGCCAACAGACTAGGCCAATCTAACGAATACAAGGTTTCTCTCATTTCATTAAAATTAGCTTTATCATATAAATATACTTTTTTCCTGCTATTAGAGGGGTCACAGTAACAGTTCCGATGAAATATCAAAACAGCATGGTCACTCAGTCCTATTGGGCTACAGTACTGAACATTTGAAATAAGGTCTTCGTTATTCGTAAATATTAAATCAAGTATATTAGGTTTACAACCAAACCTAAACCTTGTAGGTTTATCGACATGTTGAACTAAAAAAGCATCACGAATACATTCAATAAATTTGAATTCCCCACTATCCTCACTCTTGGGAGTTGTCCATGAAGTCCAACAAATGTCTGGATAATTAAAGTCACCCATCAACAAGACATGGCTGTGCTTCAACTTTGAGATGTTTGCAATTGATTGGAACATGTAAGTGGATCTAAATATAACTTATATTAAGCAATAATTTTCTTTTCAACCACTTTTCACTCTTATACACATCCGCAATACCTAGAACTTTGCCCGTTTTCGGATGCTCGTAAAATTAAATCTAGACTCTACAGCAGAAAATGGATGCGAGATTGTCAATGCACAAGATTACTAACACAAATAGCTATATGTGGGACCATAATTGAGGAATTGTGAAGCAGAAGAGTATTTGCGACGGCGAAATTCGATCAGCGATATAAAAAATATTCTCCCATATTTCAACACAAATTTATTCCAGACATAAGCGTAAAATATTAGTTTCTTATAAAACATACAAGCTTAAGCGAATATAGGCTCGAAATTGAATATTTTCTACTTACTCTGTGAGAATCAACAAAGATCGCACAAAAAATACCGCGAGCAGCCGGCTGCACTAAAACTTGAGAAATTGGCTAGGCTCGTCGATCCAGTCGTTTTCACAAATACGAAATATTAAAATCAGTTGCAAATCAGTTGCAACTTGCAGTCGATTGCAAGCTTGCTTCTTGCAACAGAAAATTGCAATTAATTGCAAGTTGCGTTTAATTAATCAGTTGCAAAAGATGCAACTGATATTTGCGATCGATTGCAACTCTACTTTCTTGCAACACCCCATAACAATCCGACCACCACCCAACCCCCTTCTTTTTGCGGGGCCCATTAGTTGAAAACGGAATGTTGAATCTTTTTGAAATTTGGCACAGACATGAGGCTTGGTAGGACAATTATGTTGTGAAAATCACAAGGTCAAGATTTCATTATAACTTTATCCCGGTGACATTTCCTGAAAATCAACTTATGGTCATGTATGTTCATAACGAAATGTCATTTCTCTGTCATATTTCGCATGGTCAATTTCACTGTCATCACATATATGACCATCTTATCATCATTGTCGTCGACCCTTTCATAATTACTATCTTGCCCAATCATCATCATATCCTACAAAACAATTTACCAGATCAAGACAGACACCTAATTCGTCTTCAGTGACGAATTAAATTTCTAGTTTATGATTCTTTCTTTAAAAATAAAGTTTATTTAAACTTTATGTCATTTTATATTTCTTGAGTCATTTTGTGGGTGGTCGAGCAGCCTGGTTTTACTAGATTCAAAAGTCAACTCACTATTTATGTTGTAAATTCAAACCTTAAATTTATTTTTGGTGAGAGATTTGCATACATCGTGACAGTTTCTACTGCAAAATTCTTTGACATGCAAAACAAAAGAGGTTTTCGGCGTTTTGGGGCATGTTTTCCTAGTCCAAAATTCTTTGACAAGCAAAAAAAAAACAACAACAACAAAACAACAAACAAACAAACAAACAGAGAAAAAAGTCTCCTCACCTTTTTTTAGCCAGGGGAGGGGGCCCGGACCCCCGACCCCTGGATCCGCTCCTACCTATGTTGTATATACAGTGTATATATATATATATATATATATATATATATATATATATATATATATCGTTATGCTCTCATTCTCTCTACATTAGTTTGTTATACCTCTGTTACTGATATCTATTGTTGAAAGAAAATCAAATAAAATGAACTTGAAACTAGATCAAATACAAGAACAGAAAACACACACTCGAGAAATGTAGGGGAGGGTGAATAATCAGTAGCCCCTAATTAGCTGTTTATTCGTTGCTGTCATTTATTTAAAAAGGCTCAGTTGATAATACGTTAGTGCACCTTCATATGCATGAATTTGTTGAGCAACCATTTAAACTATACAACTATTGCATTTTTCTGCATATCAATTTCATTTTCATTTTCATTAAAGTGAGATAAGTAAACTATACATAAAACCTCTAAGCCATTATACAAGCATGATATCATCTGCAAAATGATCTTGCAAATAGTAAACATCGTAAAGAATGTTTAGGATTCGTTCTATATATCTATCTATTCCTCTATAAATAATATTATTTGCATACAGAAATCACTTCCTTACCTCAAATATTCTAAGGAAGAACTGTAATTACATTATATATAATACATACAGATAGCATATTGAAAACTGAAAAGTCAAGAATATATTTTCAGCATTACATGTATAGATGATTAGCTAAATATGATATATAAAACCGTGCTTAAAACTGATGCTGTGATCCCACACATATTTCCTCCCCCCCCCCCTCATGTTGTCCATGTTATCTTCCTCTGCTTACTTATTTTCTTTTATTTTCTTTTTTCATTTCAGTGATTAAGAAACAATCCAGGGTCCAGTAATATAAAACTTGTTTGATAATGACAATCACTTGCTGCTCATATCTCATTTTCTTTCTCTCTCCATCTCTATCGCTTTCTGTGTGATTTTTATTCTGTGATTACACATTAGTCATAAGCAGAGAGCAGTCTAAAGAACAAAGAATGGAAAACCCTTTTTAAAGTTCTAAGACAAGGGTCTTTCTCAGTACTTGAAAAGCATATTCATCATTAATTTTCTGTTATCATGTCTACATTCTTCATGGGACTAAATATAAGTATCGTAAATTTCTCTTAAAAGTGTCAGAATTATTAGTACTTGTGGTTTCATATTGTACAAAGTGATATACATTGTGCTAAAAAAAAATCTAGAGTCTTTCCAAACTTATGAATAGGTCAGTAGCGTGGTTTCAATGAATATATTTTTATCTATCGTGAAATCATCATAATTATAATGATAATAATATTAATGATAATAACTAATGATAATAATAATAATAATAATAAAAATAATAATAATAATAATTATAATAATAATAATTAATAATAATAACAATGTTGATAATAACCCATAAATGTGTCTTGTCACTGTATGAGTTCAACTCAAACTTCAAATTTTATATCTTACAATCCGTCCTCGTGCTCCGGCCATTCTTGCCTCTGTCCTTTCCTGTATGCCACGCACCACAAAGCCGGTCTGTTTTAGATGTTTTAGATGTATTCATCATTATTATATATTGTTTTTAATGCATGTATTGCTTTGTACTTATGTCAGTCTTATTTTGTCTAAATCCCTTTCTATCTCAAATTTTCTTTCTTTCTTTTCCCCTCATTCATCGTGCCCACTTTCTGTTTATATTCTCTTTCCACCTCTCCCGCCCCGCATTGTCTCTTCCCTCCTCTCTCTGCTCACAGTTTGTTAATTCTGTATCATATAATTTATTGCATTACATGTTTATTTATCAGATGTTTATATTTCTTTTTTATGTTTAATTTGGATGCTATATATATGTCATAAGTGTGTATTTATTATATTGTAACTCTATTGTAATACTTTGTTCATGTACTGCCAGTGGAGGGCATATTTCTATGTTTTTTAAATATGGATCAATAAAAAGAATCTGAATGAATCTGAATGAATGAAATATATTTTGTAAAAAAATTCGTTCTATAGCGCTTGTTCCCATCCACTGGATTCCAATTTTCGTAGTAAATCTGAGAAGAACTCAATGTTTTACCTCTTCCAGAATCTTCTGTTGGGAACGGCATAGTCATTTTCATCTAGGTTGTTAGTGTCAGGGGCTCCAAAAGATATTATATTAGGACGATGTTACCCTCCTTTTCCTCATCAACAGCCCACTCTTGGCTGAAGTCGACCTAATCATCAAATCCTTGCTCAACCTTAAGTTAGGAATAGGGTAGTTATTATCATCTATGTTACCAGTTGGTTTGGATGCAGGTTCAGTTTGGAATGATGTAGACCCCCTCTTCCTCATCAGCAACACTCTCAGAATGCCGACCTTTAATTAAACTACAGCTCATCTCCCTAGTCTTACAATACCTTTCATCCGGAACGAGGTAATCGTTTTCATCTGTGGTATCAATAGATGTGATTTGAATAGCGTTGTGGAACGTGTCGTTGGGAATCGTGTAACCATACTCATCCTCATCTACTGATTTGGAGGCCATGAAAACGTTCCCCTCAGTACCCTCATCTCTATAAAGGGTAGGGACGATGGAACAGTCTGCAACCTTGTTCTCCTGTAGAAGGTTTCCTATTTCCTCATAATCCTGAGGACTTGATGAGGATTCCTTGAGAGGCAGGAAACTACTCGGATACGTCAAAGCGTTATCTTCATACTCAGCATATACAGGATTTCGTGACATGGCTACAATTGTGCTCTCGTATTGGTGGTTTAGATGAATGTTAAATGCGGAGGAATTCTAATAGATTTCAACAAGATAAAGAGGTGCAAAACGATACAAAGAATATAATTACTTATCTGGAATCGTCGTTTTCTTAAGACGTAAATCGTAAATCATGTCTTTCTTGTATGATATTCAGTGAATCATTTTAACTGGATTTATCGCAAAGTATGTATTTCCAATGTTTGAATGTATTAGCAATCTAATTGTGTTACATGTGCAATTTAACTGGCCTGTCCCGTATCACCAACAATGATAACTATACTCTGTCTCCTGAAGTTCATATTGAAAGGATTTTGGAAACAAGTAAAACGGTGAAAGCTTATTAGCATAAATCGGCGAGCTATGCCGATATCCAAAACCTCTTCCACGTAAACCTCAAGGATCGGTTTTTAATAAGGGAATGAATAGATTTAAATGGAACACCTACCCCATCGGTGGTACCAGTACAGTCTCCAGAGGTGTTCACATTTGCTCGACCGCCTTTTGATCTCCACTTTTGTCTCCGTAATGATATCACAAATATAACTGTCGCAATAACAACCACTACTGAGAGACTCGCAGCGAGTGCAACGATTACCATTTTGCTGGATTCATAATCATCATCACCTTCCTTGATCGTCTTTTGAATTGGTCTCCCAGTTGTAGATATCAACATTGATGCTTCTGACTGAGATGTGGTAGATGTCTGTTCTGTCTCTGTAGCCAAGAATTCCGACGGCCTCGTGGTATTTAGTTTTGTCGTCATGTATGTCAGTAAAGACTCATCTCCTTCTGGTAATGGTACTGTTGAGGTGTTTACATTTTTCATTACCGTTGTAGATATCACAAAGGGGTTTGACAGGTCACTCTTGTACTTCACCTGCCCACGTTGTCCCTCATGCAGCTGCTTCACTATGGATATGAATCTGGGTGGACAACCTAGTTTTTCCAGAATCTTCCACATCCCTTATGTGCACACAGAATCGAAGGCCTTGGTAAGGTCAACGAAAGTTACATATAGACCTTTCTTTTGTTCGATGCATTTATCTTGTAATAGTCTCAGAACAAATATCATGTGTGTGGCGCCCCTGTTGGCCCTAAAACCGCATAAGACCACAATGAATTCACTAATACTGAATGTGAATTCGATTTACAGTCAGTGATGAGTGCCTTTGTTTTAAAAGAAATTGAAAATATGGGTAATGATAAGGTAACAGGAGATGATGGAGTAAGTTGTCGCCTTTTAAAAATGGCAATATATATTATTTTGGACTCTTTGACATGTCTTATCAATATATCCATTAACACAGGACATTTACCAAGAGGCTGCAAAAAAGCAAGGGCAATTCCAATATACAAGACTGGTGATGTGTCCACTCCAAGTAATTACAGGCCAATATCGGTATTATCCATTGTGAGTAAAATCTTAGAAAAAGCAATTCACAAACAATTTTATGACTTTCTTGACAAAAATGATATATTATGTCCTAACCAGTCTGGATTTCGTCCTTTGCACTCTACTGCAACAGCTCTAATGAAACTTGTAGATCAGTGGTCTTCCAACATTGGTAACAATAAGCTAACAGGTGTTGCTTTTATTCAGTGGCCGAGATTTGTTACGCAATTCTATTCATCAGGGGGACGACCTATTGTTACGTCCCCCTCTGATGAAAAGAATTTTCTGCATATTTACGCCCATGCTTTTATTGATCTGCGCAAAGCATTTGATACAGTCGATCATGATATTCTGTTATGTAAATTAAAGGCTATTGGATGTTCTGATCACAGTGTTCAGTGGTTTAAATCGTATTTGTCCAACCGAGAACAGTCGGTTTGTTTTTAAAATGGCAACATCTAGTTCCTTAAAAGTTATCATGGGAGTCCCGCAAGGTTCAATTTTAGGGCAACTTCTGTTTTCTTTATATATAAATAGTTTGCCTAAATGTATTGATGTTGGCAATGTTGATATGTACGCTGACGACACGACTCTAACAGTCAGCGGAAGCAACGTTCAAGAAGTAGAAGAAAAATTAAGCAGAGGTATGGAAAATATATTTGCATGGGTAACTAAAAACCGTTTAGTCCTTAATGCTGACAAGACAAACATCATGTTAATAGGATCAAGATCGGTCGTTAATAGTGTAAATGATTTTTATGTCACTCTAAACGGAAGCATTTTGAAAAGAGTAAAAGTGGCAAAATGCCTGGGTGTTATGATTGACGAAGAGTTACGCTGGACTGAACATGTTGAAAAAATTATCAAAACTACGCAAAAAAATATCAGTGTGATTAAGCGTGCTAAAAGCTATGTTCCTACACGATCTCTTAACTTCTTTATAATGCCATTGTTCTACCTCAGTTTGATTATTGCTCCTCGGTCTGGTCTGGACGATTTCAAAGACAAACAATTAAATTACAAAAGGTTAAAAAAACGAGCTGCCCGTGTAGTGTTGGGAGAAGGATTTGATGTTTCTTCCAGTGACATGTTCGCGCGTCTAGGATGGATGCCTATTCAGACTCGTTTCCAGTTTGGACGTGCAGTGATGATGTATAAGTGTTTACATGATATGACACCCACATACTTAAAGAGAGATTTAAGTCATGTTTATTGCATGGTTACAATACAAGACAAGCTGAAAAAGATGCCTTGTGTGTACCAAAATTTAGGACGGACACATACAAACACATTCCTTTGGTTTCGGGAATGGAATGGAACCAACTTGAAAGTTCTGTCAAGAAATCACCAACATTGAACAGTTTCAAACATAACTTGAAAGTTCTGCTATCTGCAGAAACGTTTAAGCGAATATCGCTTACATGTATAATGATTCAAATATATTACTCGATGAAATTTACTTGTTTATTCACAAACTTTTTGATGACATGAAACTTTTGAACTGAATGAATGACACCGCTTATTATAGTTATTGGTGCTTTCATTGGTAGTTATGCTGTACATACTCAACTATTATGCTGTATAATGAACGTCCAAAGTGTATTGTTTGAATAACAATACTATCTTTTAATATATTCTATGTAAATATGTATATATGATTTTTGGTATCCCAAGTGGGGATTTTTATTGATCCAAGATCATCTCTTTACTTTGTTTATGAGCTTTCATAATATTATTATATTTTCAGGGGTTGTCCAAAGTATTTGATGTCCTTTCATCTCATTTAAAAAACGAATCACCGAATGATATTATATATCAATGATTTTAGAAATATGCACCAAAATATCATTGAATACGTTTTGAAAATTTCCGTTTATTACGAGGATACCAGATGATATGTACATATATTTAAATATCCTCTGTTTTTGTTTTGTTGCTGTAATGAATTTATATTGTTACTTGATATCTTTGTTATCAAACAGGGCCTCATGGAAGACCACCACTATTGGTGAAAATGTGCTACCCTGTATAGATATCAGAAATAAATAAATAAATAAATAAATAAATAAATTGACTCTCTGCAAGGTTTGGGTCTGCAATGGTGGGCTGGATCCTATTCAGCAGTATCCTGGCTAAAACCTTCCCAGCGATGGATAAGAGGGTTGTACCACGGTAGTTGGAGCAATCTGCCTTTTCACCCTTGTTCTTGTAAAGGGTGATGATCACAGCATCCTTTAAGTCACTAGGAATCTTGCCTTGCTCCCAGCAAACCCTGAAATGTTCATGTAGTTTAGAGTGGAGAACAGGGCCGCCGTACTTCAGGGCTTCTGGGGGATTCTGGCGGGGGGGGGGGGGGGGGGGGGTTCCATCAACTCCAGGGGCTTTGTTACACTTCATGGACCAAGCTACAAACTTGACGGTACGCCACTTTCTTCTTGTCGCACGAAGGATCAGCCAGAGGGGATTGATAAGCTGTTCTCTTCTTAGCTAGCAAATATGAGATTTCCTCGTCATTTTCGTCAAACCAGTCTTTGTGTCTCTTAGGACAAGATCCCAAGACCTCTTTGGAAGTATGGAGGACTGCCTGCCTTCTTGATCTGTTCCCACATCTGTTCAGGATCGGTGTTGAAACTTGGATCATAGTCACCGAGTTGACCTTGTAGTGATTCTTGATACTCTTCTCTATAAGTTGGTGACTGAAGCTTGTTGACGTCGAACTTCTGTGATGGGACATCACCTGTTCTCCTTTTGGGCTTGGGTTTCAGGTGTAACCCTCACTTTGCTGCAACAAGTCTGTGGTCTGTGTTGCAGTCAGCACTGCGCATGACCCTAGTGTGCAGGATATCCTTCATATCTCGTTGTCTTACAAGGATGAAATCAATCATGTGCCAATGCTTGGAGCCTGGGTGCATCCATGTTGTCTTGTAACGATCCTTCTGCTGGAAAAGGGTATTGGTCACAGTCAGTTGTTTTTCTGCACAGAGCTCTAGCATCAAGCGTCCGTTGTCGTTGCATTTGCCAACACCATGCCCTCCTAAGATTCCTTTCCAGGTTTGGTAGTCCTTGCCAACTCTGGCATTAAAGTCACCTAAGACCACAAAAGTTTATCCTTTAGTGGAGTACGCTCAGTGACGAGCTGGAGGTCTGCGTAGAAGTTTTCTTTGTCCGATGGGTCGGCGTCGAGGGTTGGAGCATAAACACTCACAATGGTTGCATGTTCCTGCCCGAATAGGGGCAAACATAAAGACATGATGCGCTCAGAGTGACCAATTGGCAAGCTTGGAAGCTTGGAAGCGATTGAGTTCTTGATCATTAAACCAACACCATGAATTCGACGACTGCCTTTCGGCCTGCCAGACCAATATAGTGTATAGCCAGCGTTCAGTTAGGCTACCTTGCTCAATGAGAAGAACCTCACTAAGGGCTGCTATGTCTACATCAAGTCTACCAAGTTCGTGGGCTAGGAGTGCAGATCTTCGCTGGGGGCGATTAGTAGCATTGTTGTCTATTAAGGTCCTCACATTCCAACAAGCAAGATTCATATTGTTCTTCTTCATTTTAGAGTCTTTTGACAATTTTTTTTTTTTGTTGCTATGACTACAATAAACAGCAAAATAATTAAATGATAAAATCATCATTTTGAAATTACGAAGAGATGCATTGAAGGAATGTCATACCAACCCCCTTCCCCCGTCCCTACACGAATAAGGGCCAGAAAAGGATTGTTTTCTGGATCACCATTGGGTCGGATGCATGCCTCCCCCCCCCCCCCCCACCCCACCCCCGAAGTGAAGGTCCGGATACACCACTGGGCACCAATGTCATTTGATAAGGAAAGAATTTGCCCCTGTCGACCCGCGCATCAATTCGAACCCAACGGATGTAAATTTCGAGAAAAACACAATCATAGTTTTTTGACTACATCAAAGAACAAACTAATAATCTACTGTCGGTACATCGTCGTATTGTTAGCAGTGATTGCTTATTACTTTAGCAATCAAAACTAAAAGTTTAGAAATTTTACGAAATGATTATGTGTTCGCGCCCTTCTGCAGGGCACACGGACTAATAGGAAGAAATTCAGTGGGTACAGAGTCTAAGTGAAAAAAAAATATCTCATCATCCTGTTTTCGTACTCCTTTCCCCCCTCCTCTCTCTCTCTCTCTCTCTCTCTTTCTCTCTCACTCTATATTTTTCTTTTTAACTCTTTCTCTCTCACCCTCTCTTAGTTTTTTCTCCATTCGACAGGAGGCATTTACCAACTCGTGCCCCCCCCCCCTCCAAGCTGCGCCACTTTGTGAACTAATAAAGGGTAGTTCATAAGTACTGTGGTGGTGACAACCTTCAAATTGATCTGGAGTGATGGGAAGATAATAAGTGGTCATTAATGGTCATTTACGGCGCTAAAGTCTCTCTCCAAATTTAATTTGGCTATGAAAATATATAGCTAACTATTATCCCTATTCACAAAAGATTGATTTTTATATTAATAGACTCTCAGTATACTTCAAAATTAATGTTTCATTAAAATTGTAATTCTTCTTTTTTCTTTTCTTTTTTTGTTGTTGTTGAAATATATACAGGTATCAATTATGTTAACAGTATTACACGAAAATTGCATTTTTCTCCTCATAACAATGAAATAGGTATATCCTTAACACTTAGAAGATCTATGGCCCTCACTCCTCCCCTTGTAAAGATCACAATGCTCCGATAGAGATAGGACAAACACGCTAAACGTATACTCAATATTAACTGTTCCTAGAAAACACCAGCAAAATGCACGAAGATAATTATAATCGCAAGTTGAACATAAGATATTAAACATTAAAGAACATACTATCCTTTCTTTAATACATTGCGCGTGTATAGTACATATTGATTATGTAATGAAATTTACAACAAACTTATCAAAAGCTCAGAACCTTTACAGGCAGAAAGTGTGAACACAATCTAGCTTAGTATTATTGAACAAGGACAAATAAAAATATGAATTACTAATAAATGCTGGCCCATTATTTCACGCCAGAGGGCAATCAACACAAACAACTTCGCATAGTTGTGGAAGTGTAGTAAAAAGTTGTTTAAATCACATCAATACTCAATATAAAAATAGACCAGATGTTTCATGACTATTACCCTATTCTTGTTTCGAAACAATTAGTCGCAGAAAGTGATAATGAATTATCACACGAACTCCTTTAAACATTCTCATCAATCTTATCATGTTAATCAAGAAAGATTAGACGCACATTCGAACAATAAATTTATCCCTTCCTCTTCCTTTTTTCACTTAGGTATATATTTAGGCCTTCTTTCAGAAAAAAAAAATAATGTAGGCTTACATTATTATATACCTCTGCAAATAAATGGTGTTTAAACACGTTTAGTAGTCATTTCAACTTACAAAGTCTTTCTTCTATTCGATGGAAGTTGTCAAAACCGAGTAAAACAAAACAAACTCAGTTTATTTAAATTAATTTACATAAACCATGGTCTAAACCATATGGCAACTAGCGTGAATTTTAAATCAAGCGCACTTATACCACGAAATCTGCATAGACCATGGTCTCAATTGAGTCTGCTTTCGAGAATGCGGGCCTAAGTTTCGCAGATGCTCTTTTCATTTCGTTTCTTTGTTATTTTGATAGAAAAAAAGATGTTCGACTCAACTGGAATTTTCTTTTACACTTGTTTGTATTCTTATAAGAAAATTTAGACCTTGTGAGAGCTAATCTACATATACAGTGCCTCCCAGAAAAAACGAAACCCTAAAACAAATGGTTATTGTGACCACAATTATGCTCTATGACAATAATTATCTATTTTCTATAAAATAGAAAATATCATGCTTTTAAATGATACCTAGATGGCATCCATTCGTACATGCTTTAGCGAGCATTTTGAAAATTGGGTAAAACCATGAAAACGTTAGGATCACATGTCAACATGACCCAAATGTAACATGACTTTAAAAACCCTATGAAAAGTTTCTTTCAATAATAAGAGAAAGGATATTACCCTCAACATAAAATAAAGGATTGCCAATGTATTGTCGATGTTGGGGTTAACGAAAGGGCATGTTTTGTATTGAAATGCTACCTGTTATCGAAATGAAGATCTTTTTTTTTTTTTTTTTTTTTGCATTTTTATGAACTGAAATTTCTTTTAAGAACAAGCAGACAGAGAGGTGATATTTTTCATAAAAGTAAAGTAAGTGGCTCTCTCCATTGTCACCAAATGGAAATACAAGGTAGAAAGGGTACATAAGACAGAAAAATTATGGTAATTTACCACATCAGGGGCCTGTAACATAAAGAGATAAATCAATCTTACGATTGATATCAATCGTAAGTCTATGACAAACCATGTACTGAAGAGTTACAATTGATTGTAAGATGGATTGTATATCTTTATTTTACAGGCCCCAGGATGTGCACCTTTTTTCATCACATAAAGGGCACTTTTCTTCAATTGAGGGATATTTATGGATTTTGGAAATTTTGAGAGCGTATGCCCCTGCCACCCTGGAAATCAGTATTGACCCGTGTTTTTATGAATTTCTGATTGAATGCAGGCCATCACATAGGTAATTTTACGTATCATATCTCTTTAAGCCGGTATGTCCCTTTAGTTATTTTCGCATGTGATAACGTTTTCATGCTTTTACCCAAATCTGAATTTTTAAATGTCATTTTCAAATTGCTGCTACACGTTAAAGCATGTACGAATGGATACCATCAAGGTATCATTTAAAAGCATAATACTTCTAGTTTATAGAAAACAGATGATTATTGTCATAGAGCACATAATTTTGATCACAATAACCCTTTCTTTAGGGTTTCGTTTTCTTCTGGGACGCACTGTATACGGTTCTGTAAAATCAGACGATTTATTTTAAGGCCTATGATTTGACAAAAAATATGAATCATTTGACAGTAGACTAAAATGTAAAAACAATATGGTGCTAAAAATATTCTAATCAACGATGAATCCTAGAAGATCTCATTTCATTCGTATGATGTTTTCCCTTTAAGAATTGAATCTATACTACAGTGAGTATCACGAAAAGTACACAGTTTGAAAATATTCTCCAAAATCATAATTTAACAATATCAATATTATTTTTTTCTTATACAATTATGGATGGGGGTCTGTTTCATCGGATGACACTATGAGTATTGACAATATTTCACTCTTGAGCGAGTACTGGCTGCTTTTGTAAAACGAAAATTGGTTTGCACAAAAATGCCTGTCTTGAATTTGATCAAAGTGCTTATCAGCCATTAACTGCATGTCTCTGTTTGCTATCAGTAATTGATTTGAATCATCATATAATTCTTAATCCTATACGTAACCGCACATCCACATCCCTCCCTTCCACAGATACACACAGGCTCGCGCGCGAACACACGCATAAACATTGCATATTATGTCTTTCTGCACATAGTTCCACGTTCTGACTGGAGCATGTCGATAGGATGCAAATTGCAATTCATTACAGAATGGACCTAAAATGTTTCAATTTCAAGAAGAGAGATATGAATGAAAAAAAAAAAATCGTGTTTGGACCATTTAATGTTGTTTCTTTCCTTGTCCCGTCTGTTCCAAGCAGTTGAGGAGGCGTTTCTGTCTGGGGCATGTGGAATGATGCTCTGTTTTCCATGTTGGCATCTATATGTTTAATCGAAGAAACGTAAAAACTCTTTTTATTTATCAATAAATTTGGTTGTCTTTTACATTCTTATTCGTCATACAAGACTTTTTTCTGGGGTCTTTCATCTTTTAAAAGGAATAAGAAATTTGAAGAAGAAAACGTGTAAATGTTAGGGTTCTCCTCCCGTTGATGAATTCAATCTTTCAAACATTCTCCAGGCAAACATGGGTATTGATGGAGATGATTTGTGCTAGAAGGACATCACCTGCAATGGTGGTGGCGGTTGTGGCTTGGGGCAGTGGCATATTCAACGATGGGTCAAGCTGGTTTAGCTCCTTCTTGAAGGCACAGGAAAGAAAAACACCCAGTACATCATGATATGCTCAGTATGCATGTACAAGAACGGAATTGTTCAGATATATTCAACACCTGTTTTGGGATCATCCCGCCCCCTCCTTTATCAATTTCTGTGGGTGTGCACTGTTAGATAAAGGTTTAATGATTAAATTATGGTTCAAATCAATTATTGATGGTTAACAGAAAAAATGCAGATACTGCCCGATAGGCATTTTGATCAAATTCAAGACAGGCATTTTTGTGCAAACTAATTTTCGCGAGTCTTAAAAAAGTATCCAGTACTTACTCAAGCATAAAATATTGTCAATACTCATATATGAGTATATATATCGTCATCGTTTTCACGAAGTGGCCGCGTAGCGCGCGCAGCGACAAAAGTAAATTTCGAGAAAAACGCATTTTAAAAGTTAACGTTATTAAAATTGTGATTTCGGGGGTTAAACGTACATTTTCCAGGATTTCCTTTGATAACGACATAGTACAGAATTTAACTATTCTGCCCATATACTTTTTGTTTACAATAAATACATAATCAAGAAGGTATGCTGTTACAAACTGTGGGGACGGTTTGTGAAAACGACGCGTATATGGAATACGCATATTTTCGTTTTCACGAACCGTCCCCACAGTTTGTAACAACATACCCTCTTGATTATCAGCTCAGTATGTATTTATTGTAAACAAAAATTATATGGGCAGAATCGGTTAATTCTGTACTATGTCGTTATCAAAAGAAATCCTGGAAGATGTACGTTTATCCCCCCGAAATCACAAGGTGAATAACGTAAACTTTTAAAATGCGCTTTTCTCCAAATTTACTTTTGTCGCTGCGCGCACTATACATGCTATACGAGGCCACTTCGTGAAAACGGTAGTTAACGTTATTCAAATTGTGATTTCGGGGGTTAAACGTACATCTTTCAGGATTTCTTTTGATAACGACATAGTACAGAATTTACCAATTCTGCCCATATAATTTTTGTTTACAATAAATAAATACTGAGCTGACAATCAAGAGGGTATGTTGTTACAAACTGTGGGGACGGTTCGTGAAAACGAAAATATGCGTATTCCATATACGCGTCGTTTTCACAAACCGTCCCCACAGTTTGTAACAGCATACCCTCTTGATTATGTATTTATTGTAAACAAAAAGTATATGGGCAGAATAGTTAAATTCTGTACTATGTCGTTATAAAAAAAAAATCCTGGAAAATTTACGTTTAACCCCCGAAATCACAATTTGAATAACGTTAACTTTTAAAATGCGTTTTTCTCGAAATCTACTTTTGTCGCTGCGCGCACTACGAGGCCACTTCGTGAAAACGGTGACGATATGATCAAACAGACCCTCACCCATACTTCTACAAGAAAAAATTGTCTCGATATTGTGAAATTATGATTTTGAAGGATATTTTCAAAGTGTGTTCTTTTTTGATATTCACTGTAGTATGACCTTTTCTTTGCAAATAATTACATGTCTTATCGTTTCTTCAAACTTAAAATATTCACGGGGCCCTCATTGTTAAAAATGGTCAACGCCTATTCTGAGAGGTCTACGCCCGATAGTCCGCGGGGCCGATAGACCGCGGGTCCGGTAGACCGCGGGGCCTATAGACCGCGGGGCCGATAGACCGCGGTGTCTGAAATGCAACGCATTTTCACATCCGCGTTTAGGGTGTGAAAAACGAAAATATATAATAATGAAAAAAAATAATAATAATACTTGGTTCTTTTATAGCGCATTACACATAGCAACACTGCATGTCCCTATGCGCTTTATAAAGAAAAGACGAAATAACTTAGAAATAAGAAGGTGCATACAATGTAATGTTGGACACTGAGTTCATACTCTAAGTATTAAACAGATATCTTTTAAGGGAGATTTTGAACTTATCTAAGTTGCTTTCATATCTCATGATGCCCTTATCATATAAAAGGGTATCAAAATCACACTTCTGACCAAATGCAGGGGAAAAGGGTATGAAATTTAACACGGCCAATCCGCGGAAAGGGTACAATTTATTCAGAATTTGAGAATTTCGGTCGTATATGCTCGCCCTGTTAAGGGTGTAAAAATAAGCCGTTAATTATTTCTCTCCGTGTTTAGGGTATCAAAATCAAGAATGAAAAAATATCCCTGTTTACGGTATCAAAATCACAAAATCTGAATCCTCGTTTAGGGTGCTTTTCAGAGGGTAAAGTTCGAGGATGCTGGACGGGTCTCAATGGAAGATCCCGCCCCCCCCCCCCCCCCGGGGATCTTAATCAATTTTTCAATTTTATTTCCCCTTTTTTATATATTGATATTATCAACAAATTATGCTATTATGTACATGTGTCATTTTAAAGGGAACATATGAATTACAAGTTAGTCTTTTAAAAAAGATTTCTTTCATATTTCCCTCTTTGAGCTGTGTCCAAAGCAAATCAATATTTGGAACTTATTCAATTCATAATATTAATCAGTCTTCAAAATCAATCGTCAGTTATGCCATTTCCTCGTTTCTCTTCTGATATTCATTCAGTTTAACGCTGCCTAGTTTGAATTCTTAATATGAATTAGTGATTGGTGAACCGTAAACCTTCTCCACGTTACAAACTCCACCATGCAAACCTACAAAGATCATCGAATTAGTGATAGTTGTGTATTTGTTATGAGATGGGTTTGATGAAGGCAATAAGTACTGTTTATATGAAAAAGTTGATTTTCAAAGATGATATTTAATAAAACTTTGAGTTTCAATGAAAAGTTTCAAATTGCACGTCCTGTTTATTAGCGTTAGTTTCTTTTATTTCAAATAAAAACACAGACTTGAAGTCACTTTTTGCATAATCCATTTAACATCAAAAAGTTAATGAGCGCATCCAGGAGGGGGGGGGGGGTGACGATCCACCTCCCATTTATCTTTTATTATTATTATTTTTTTAAAAGTTTTGCAGTTAGTGCTTTCGATTGCAAGAGGTGTATAGTGATTTGAGCGAATGTGCGGAATTACTGGTGACTGGCGTGTACATTGAGACTCCGCAGTCTATCGGCCCCGCGGTCTATCGGCCGCGCGGTCTATAGGCCCCGCGGTATATCGGTCCCGCGGTCTATCGGCCCCACGGACTATCGGGATTCCCCCTTCTGAGAAATAATTCATAAAATATTCCACAAAAATTACGTAAATTTACTTGGCAAAGAAATATGATTTCATTGGATTTAAAATTATATTGTTCCACAATTAAACCTGATATATGTTTACAGTTTCATGCATATGCTTTAAAATTATTTAGTTGAAATGCTTGAATTGACCCCCCAAAACAGCATTGAGCAAAGTAATCAAACAGACATCTTTTTCACATGTTATAATATGCAAGTAGTAAGCATCCCCTATATCAACACAATTAATTATTTAATTTCATTTCGATTTGATTTGATTTATTTTCCGTTACAAAATAATTATACATGATACATATCGATCAAATGATTAAACATAAAATAATCTGGTAACTTTAGTATATCAAACTAACATACAAAGATAAAGGGTATTCAGAAGAGTACAAAAAATAATTTACACACACGGATCATTGTTGACCTAACATATACAATGAAACGGAGGGGGGGGGGGGGGCATGCTGAGAAAGCAATGCTTGTATAATGCATGCCCCAAAGACTTAAATACGTAAAAGAGTTTTGGTCAAACAAAATTATAATAATTGGATAAATAGTGGCGAAAGTTACAGAAAAATTCACTGTATGCCAACATAAGTTTCTAGGAAAACAAAGAGGAAGAGTGAAAAGACGGGAAAAGGAAAGGAAAAGAGGTTGGGAGCAGGAGCAAAAACAAAGTCGTTAGGCACGTGTTCACAGGAAAACATGAAAAGAGTGAATGTTCAATATTTATTTGGTATTAAGCTTGACCTGTTTGAAGGGGGTATAGGCTGAGCAGATATTTTTTTAAAGTTTACGTTTAAAATTGTTAAGACTAGGGGATTCTTTAATTTCTTTATCTAATTCTTTATTTAAGCATAGAATGGGTAAATATCTAACCCCGTTGCACTAGACATGGAGGAAACCTTGATCGTATTTGGTTTACGAAATGCAATGGAAATCACTGTCATGGCTGTATCGGTTGCTGTTAAGCATGTATGGAAGAAGCCTAGTAGGGCCTACTACATTGGTCACCTCATTCAACCAGCTTTATTTCATGTGAGAACCAAAAGAAGATGTTGTAGGGCAGAGGGCTTATAACGTTCACTCACGTAATCACGTCACGGCGCAATCATCACGTTTTGAGTACTGTCGTGAAAACACGTCCTCTAATCTACGAAGTGTTGGGTCTACATTTCGCTATTTTACCTGCCGAGAAATCACGAATAGTCACAGTTTTGTAATTATGTGACGTGAGTCTTTAGAAACTTTACCCAAAAGTTTATCACGATTTTTTGATTTGAGTGCTTTCATTGAGACTAGTCATGACGTCATTATCGTAGTGTATTAAGTGTTGCGGAAATCTCTGCGATGAAGAATCATTTTCAAGGTAAATTCCTTTATTTACCACATTTCGTTATTTCTATGAATAAGATATTAGAGAATATCGAAGAAAATATTGCTCTGATTATTAGAATTGTTTCTCTTCGGGCATTAGAAGAAAGTAGGTAGTAAGAAAGCGGCATTTACAAACGATGTCGAAAAAAAAACCGTCATCCCTTGTGAGCGCTTGACTTGCGAGGATATTGGTCTAGGCCCCCTGTTCTTAAAGTGCGGCCCACGGGCCACTTGCGGCCCGCGAAACGATTTCATGCGGCCCGCCAAAATTATCTAGTAAGAAAAAAAAATTTGTTTATGCACTATGTTGATGTAATAACTATTGATATGAATAAAAGTAAATCAATTTTTTTGCTCGTTCGCCTGCAAATAGTATATCATATCAGTGTCTGTTCCCTGCCCTACCACGTATTATAGTTGGGGGGGGGGGGTAATCAAACGAAGAAAAAATAAGGAGGGGGTATTTTAAAATCGTTCAACCGTCCGTAGATGAGCCATTCAGGTATGTATGCATTAACGTCTGAGGCAGGGGATGGGGGTTGCAGCCCTCTCCCCGAGAATATCAAAACTTTTCTGCATCCCGGCACCCACCATCTCATTTTCGGGCAGTGAAATGGTCTCTTTGTAATTTTTATATCTTATCTAAATTAGCACATTTTGATGACGAAATTAAATTTTCACGATCCTAAATTGACAATTTATTTCCTCGCGAGCTTCGCTCGCTCGCTGAATAAAAAAATCAGAAAGCTATAATACACAATGTATTCAGGCAAGAGTCGTGAGTCCCATACGCCTTTGTATGTATGTATATACCCTGTGGCCCACGACTTAATTTCAAGAATATTTCTGGCCCTCCTGAAAAAATGATTAAGAACCCAGGGTCTAGGCGTTATTGCACTCGTGACACCAGAGCTCGGGCGGCGAATCTAAGGCTGAGTTGCTGGAACTTGGAAGTGCGTTTGAATCGCAGCAAAACTAACTTATCCAAACTTTGTGAAAAGTCATTTCATAATTAGCTAACATTAAATAGCCACCAATTGCAGTATTATTCTTATGCTTAAGAACTGCACTGCCACTTCTTACATGTTCAGCAGTCAACCACCCCCCCCCCGGTGATTTTTTTTTGGCGTTGTTTTCTGCATCAATAGTGATTCATGTGAATGTAATTATCTTATCCCCATTGTTATTTATTCTTCCTCATTAAGATGGTACATCTAATAACCTGCAGGCACACTTCCATGGCTATAAAAGGGTTGCCTCTTTGTGTCATCTGTCCAGTATTCATCTTCAAGGATGTTTGCTGATCCATGTACAGTGGTTTTGGAAAGGTGCTGTTGGAAGGGTAAGCACTTTCCTCTATCAGATTTTTTTTTTTTTTTCATTTGTGCACTACTACATGTATTAATGATAAATGGTAAGCACATTTCCAAAGAGAAATTAATTAACGACAAAAAATAATGAAAGGCTAAAGGTTTTGGGCCCAATTCAAATTTCGCTTACTATCGGAACACAAATGATGAGCAGTAAAAGTAAATGAATAATTGATTAAATGATTAAACAAGTATTGCCTTTCAATATGAGCTATTTACCATTGATGTGTTTCACTTGAAGTATAATTACTGTTTGTTAGTAATAAATGAAATGTGTTATTTAGTTGACAACTTGATGCCTTTCCTGAAGCATGTCCCTCACAGCAGTTTAACCCTGAAAATGATATGGATATGCCTGCCCCCTTCCTTCATTTTGGTCAAAAAATGATTTTCTTTGCCCAGAGCCATGACTAGACACAAAGAATTGTCATTTTTGCTCAGAAAATGAGGCCTTTGCACACAGACCTCAACTTGAGATCCCCAGAAAAGAAAAAAGAGTTGGTATGGAGCCCCTCCTAAGCTTAATACATCCCAGAATTCAACTCATTATATGTGTTTCAAAGATTTGAATGTATACTGTGCTCCTTGATAAAATCTGAATAAAAGTTATCCTCTCAGATTCAACAAAATAAATTATTAGGAAAAAAAATTAATTTTACTGCAACAAAATACATGTATATGACATCCTAAAAATTTGGGCTGGTAAATAACAAGAGACATTTATATCAATAATTTCAGAGGAAAACATTGCAATAATTATGTCAGTCTAACTTTTTTCCTTCTTTTTCTTTTTCTATTTCAGTATTATGATGACTGATGAACAAATGGTTTCTGAAAGAACACTGTGACTGTTGGCACTCTATGGTGGCTGAGTGTAATATGTTCATTTTTGTCTCGCCTGCGTAGCGGAGTCACTATATAGGCGTAACTATTTCCGTCGTTGGCGTCGTCAACAATCAAGCTGTAATCACAATAACTTTCTATGGAACAGAGATAGAATCATCAAATTCATACCACAGGTACATCTCTTAAAGGTGCAGGTCAAGTTTGAAAATGAGTTGAATCTGGTCAAAGGTCAAAAGGTCATTGAACTTTCAGTGAAAATCAACTCACATGTAATAACTTTTTGTACCTTTGAGTTAGGATCACCAAATTCGAATCACAAGTATATCTCTTGAAGTTGCATGTTTGTGGGTCAATGTAAACGGTCAAAAGGTCAATGAACTTCCAGTGAAAATCACTTTACATGTAATAACTTTTTGTATCTTTGAGGTGTGATCACCTGAACTATAGGATTACCTTAATTTTACTTATACAATAGTTTTCATGACACTGTAAAATGTCTTCACATTGTTATATAATTGAAGAATCTTCTGGAAGGAAGTTATTTTTCCAGTTTTCTTTATGGTTTTATGAACAGAAATTTCTAGAAGAGAAATCATTATTCATATGTGAAAAGTGAATGTGCTCTATAACTTCGTCGTCGACGTCGATGACTTCCTGGATCTTCATGGATCTTCTGGAATCTTATTCTACCAGTTGGACAACATACCATTTGGATTTTATATTTTTGATTATTATTGTTGATTAGCAGCCAACTTACTCTACACTTCAAGAACATTCTGGACTCATACCTTGCATTCATATTCTGTGGATTAGGAGTTTCCCAGCTGAGAAATTGTAAGTCTATGCTAGTTTAAGTGCATGTACTGTATTTGTAGATAAAATTTGTATTTTTTTTTAATATCATGTCATACCGACTGTGGGTAAATATTTAAATCAAACCATAAATCATCTGAAGTTAATATCTTTTGTTCACTTCTTATCTTTTGAGGATTTTGGATCGTAACAACATTGACATCACTTTCTTGTATCAATCCTTACCTTCAAGAGAGTAGTCATGGTGATTTTTAGAATCTCACCTCAAACCCTTCGAAATCAATAAATCTAGTGAAAAACTCAGTTACCGTGAAGGCGGGTAATGATCGGTGTATGCTGTAAATTGCAAGATGCAGGCGAGACAACGCTAGACGTTCTATCAGTTTTCAACCTGAGATGAGGTTATTTTGCTTTTACTAAATCTTTTATTCAAATAATCAATTGAGGCATAACAAAATAGAAGTTTAATGATGTTATTAGAACACATGAAGTTCAGCTCGTTTAAAATTTATTCCTTTTGCAAGTTTCATGTAGTAGCTTCTGTCTTCTACCATGAGCTTCCTCATTTTCATTTTTCAGATGTTACAGTAATAAGGAGTCTTGTATCTGTATGTATTTGCATGTTAATTATGGCTTGGAACATGATTTTGAATCTCATGCCAAAATATTTCGCAAATGATTGGACATTTCTGATGTCCCAGTAATAATGATTCTTGTATTTGTATGTTAATTCATGCTTGGATCATGATTTTGAATCCCATGCCAAAATATTTCGAAAATGATTGGACATGATTTTGAAATATACTCTGTCATTTCACGAAAATTAATACAAAATGTACGTCTATTCTGCAGATAATTTAAGAGTGTATTAATTAGCACTGTAAGTATAGTCCTTTTACTGCTACTGTCTGTGCTAAACCAAAAGTAAAGTGAAACCTTGTAATTATTATAATGATCTCTGATATATAAGGTAACTTTTATGCTAGTTTTAATTCTTGGGTGTTAATATGATACCTATTATAACAAGTGTCGCAGGAATCATGACAGGTTTCTCTGTATGGATTTTTAAAAGTATTTTCTAAGATTTTGAGAGTAGTTACTACAATGTACTATACCGTGTATGTTTGCACCCCCAGAACTGTGGGTGTAGTAATTCTATGTACTGTCTCAGTAATTTGGTAAGATGGCATTTTAAAAAATGCAATTTTATTTTCTATATACTTATTATCTACAGGTGCCCAAGAAGTATGTATTTTCCTAGCTAACATGAAAGATTTTTCAGAAAAAAATGTTGTACAATTTGAATGAAATAAAGTGATTTAAGGCAGAAATCTATGACTCGATGATAGTATATTGGTCATGGTTGGTTAGTGTAGGGTTGACTGCATGTTGATGTAAGGTTGGCTGAAAGTTGGTGTTAGAGTAGTTGAATGTTGGTGTAAGGTTGGCTGAGTACTGATGTAAGGTTGGCTGAAAGTTGGTATGAGGTTAGATGAATACTGGTTTAAAGTTGGCTGAATGTAAATTGCCCGCCTTTTTACCATCGCATTGTACATGTCCAATCATCCAGCCTTTTGAAGTATACAAGCAACTGCAGTCTCTTAATCAACGTAAAGCTGGGATTTCTGGAGACCTACCTGTAAGAATAATACGAGAGTTTGCTTACGAATTGTGTTTCCCATTAACTGACATTCTGAATGTTTCGTTTCAGAGCTCTGTCGTACTCCTACTCTGGAAAAAAGCTGAAATAGTACCCATCCCAAAGTCACAACCACCCACATTGAATAATCTACGCCCTATTTCACTTACCTCTTATTTTGCAAAACTTGCTGAATCTTTCATATGTAAATGGTTACTGGAAGATATTACCATGCATATTGATACCAATCAGTATGGAAATCGGCCTGGTTTAAGCACTAACCACTATTTGATACAACTTCTTCATCAAATATATGCCAACGCGGATGAACCCAAGTCTTTATCCACTATCATACTTACCGATTTTTCCAAGGCGTTTGATCGCATTGATCATAATATAGTAATAAACAAATTAATTCATCTGCAAGTGAGGCCATGTGTAATATCATGGATACTGAGTTTCCTCGAGTTCCGTCAACAAAAGGTAAAATATTTTGGTCAACTATCTAATATGAAAACTATCAATGCTGGTGTTCCGCAAGGTACCAAACTTGGCCCGATTTTATTTATTGTTATGATTAATGACGCCTGTCATGATGTTAACTTACCATATTACAAATATGTTGACGACTTAACGATTGTAGAAAGCCGAAAAGTAACATCTCAGTCTAAGCTACAAAATGTGATCACTGATCTATACCAATGGTCCATTAAAAATAATATGACATTGAATCCGTCCAAATGTTTCTCTATGGTTATAACGTTTATGAAAAATAGGGTAGAACAAAATCCAATTTTCATTGGCGACAAAGAATTAATTTATGTTCATCAAGCCAAAGTCTTGGGAATAATTTTACAATCAAACCTAAAGTGGGATAGTCATGTATCCGATCTCATAAAAAGGTGTAATAGGAAGTTGTTTATGCTCCGTTGCCTTAAGAAGTATAGAATGCCTCTAGATGACCTTTTACTGATATATAAAGGATACATTCGCCCGATCTTAGACTATGGGGTACCGGTTTACAATGGTAATTTAACAAAAACTCATGTATCTACTTTAGAACGTATCCAGAAACGAACTTGCAAAATCATTTTAGGATTGCAGTATGAAAGTTATGAAGCAGCATTGGAAACGTGCAATTTACGTTCATTAGAAGCAAGACGTGAGCAATTATGCATAGACTTTGCAAATTCTCTTGCCAAACACCCACAATTTAAAGAATGTTTACCTCTTAGACAACAAAGTACTTATTCTCTAAGATCTCAATCAAAGTTTTTACAATACCACTGCAAAACAAAACGCTTCCAATACAGCTCACTTCCATACTTTATAAATCTTCTAAATAAAATGTAACATTGACATATTTCAATTGTATCATTCATAATTTCACAGTTCATGATTGCACCATGACTTGTGAATGACTTTTGATAGTTTTTAACTCGATTTTCTGCATTTCTGAATGTTTCTTGCCATCACCCCTCACCTGTAAAGATGATAGGGACCCCCCTTGTCTTTTTCTTTCTCCCTCCCTCCCTCTCTCTCTCTCTCTCTTTCTTTCGATCTCGATCTCTTTCGTTCCCCTTCTCTCTCTCTCTCCCTCTCTCTCCCTTTTTCTCTCTCTTTCTCATCACTCTCCCTCTCCCTCTCATACACCTCCCCTCTCTTTCTTTTAAAAATTTGAATTTGATCAATGAATTTTTTATGAAATGTCTATGTTTGATTTGCTATATATGTCATGTATTGTGTTATTTGAACTTTGATTATAATTGTACAGTATCTTGTGAAAAGGATCACAATTCGGCCGTTGGCTGCGATGATCTTTTAATAAACCATTTCTACTACTACTCTACTAATGTTGGTGAGTGTATGAATGAAGGTTGGGGAAGGGTTGGCTGAAGGTTGGTGAAGGGTTGGCTAAATGTTGGTGTAGGGTTGGTTGAATGTTGCTTGCTTTTTTATTACATGTATTATTACTAGTCCCCTATCACTGTTTTTTTAATTGTTGCTTATATATTTATTAAATGATAAAGAAGTTGATTTCTATCGTTATCACTATCATAATCTCATTGTGATTATACAGTTTCCTTGAATTATCTGTAAACTGTTGGAGACCCCCCCCCCCCCCCCAGGGGGAAAAAAGGGGGGGGGGGAGGAAGAAGAAAAAAAAGGGAAAGAAATTCTCTCCTGGCTGCTGAATTTTGCTTGTGATCACAGATACAAAATTGATTCTCGTTTGCCATTCTGTGCCTTAATCATCTTTTTGGTGTTAGTCTCTTCTCAATGACCATTTGCATTAATTTTTTTAACGTGTGCATCAAGTAACGTGACCATTCGTGGTTTGTTCATTGTATTTCAACGAAATGTTGGGTTAAGTAAATTAGAGGACGTGTTACTTCGAATGTACTCAAAACGTGATATTGCGCCGTGACGTGATTACGTGAGTGAACGTTGCAAGCCAGAGCAGAGTGTGTAAGAGTTTTTGCTGAGTCATCCTCGGGAATAAAATACATGCGTGTTTCATTAGAGTTTTGTCATCGGGATGTTAACATACTCGTATCCGTGTCCTGAAAGTCCGCCATCAGAATCTTTCTTCAGCAGAGGATCAGATGAACAAATCTAAGATGAAAGATTATCAGAGGTACATGGTTTTATTGAGTTATAGAGTCTAGGACAAAATACATCCTTGTTTGATTTGCATTTGATTCCGATGTTCCCTTTACTGTTGTTATCCCAGCAGCTGATCCGTTAAGCCTGGCGTCCACTAGAGCTCCGACAAGATTAGGAAGGGTTGCGGTAGCAAATTATGTAATTTCGGCATTCTTATCGCGCCAGACGCGGAAAAGTGTGTGAATCATCGTTTCTTGGGACATTACCACGAATCTCTGAGTATTTACTGCAGTCATACCTGGGAGTGTCCTAGGAATCAATCGGGAAGGTCGCGAAATGCCGCGGAAAATGCTGATCGTAGCAGGACAGCGCGGACACATCTAGGATCACAACAGGAGTGGTAAAATCACGGACTAGGACAATCAGGATGATTTTCCGACAACCATTTATATGCGTACAATATCAGGATATAATGCAAGGTTATAAATTCGGCGCCGACTTTTTTTTTTTCCTCATATGCATGCTGGTCGTCATGGAGATCACATCAGCTGCCATTCATCTTGCTGTATTGCTTCAAATCCAAGCTGAGAGAGATACTCAGCTAGCCCTGTTGCCTCTTCCGTGTCTTGACCACAAATGACCGCAGCGGCTTCGCGCACTCTAGCCCCAGTCACACAGTCGCTTACGTTGAGTTACGTCCGCCGCGGATAGATACGAATAAGTGGACGCAGCATGGACGCAGGCATCCGTAGGGTCGTAAGTAGACGTAACTGTCCGTAACTGATCCGTTGTGAAACGCAAAATTACGGCGCCAAGCCTGCGAAATTTTGAAATTTGCAAAATTTCGCAGGGAGCCGCCACGGATGCAGAGTTACGTAAGTAATCGTAACTAAACGTAACTAAACGTAACTATCCGTAAGTGGACGTAACGATCTGTAGCTTGGACGCAGACCATCCGGGGAAATTTTAACCTCCCTTCCATTTGCGTTCATTTGCGTCCACCGTAAGTATTCGCAATTATCCGCAAGTAAACGTATTAAAACACTTACGTCCGCTTACGGACAGTTACGCATGTTGCGGACAATTGCGTCCTTCGACGCATGGGAGCCCCCAACCATCTGTCCTGTCTCGCACCCGGTTGGGCTTCTATAAATGCAATAGCCTCCCTCAGCATCCCACGCGTTCCCTTCTGACTGTCGCCATGGACAGTCATGAATTGGTGAGGATCTACTTGGCACTGCAGGCTCTAGAAGACGTTGAATTGAGAGCAGCCTACCTGGTGGCACGGTACCTGGACGTGGTGGCACGGTACCTGGACGTGGCAAACGGTCGGGAACCTCGGACGGTGTGGCTTCGGAACTGGCTCACTCTGCGACCGGAGCATGGTGCCTATGGTCAACTGCTAAACATGTTGAGGCGTGAAGATGTCGTGTCCTTCAAGAACTTTCTTCGCGTGAGTCCAGAACTCTTTGCCGAGATGCTCGACCGTCTCTCTCCCCGTCTGCGCAAGTATGACACCTGGTGGCGGAAGTCATTAGAGGTTGGACTCAAGCTTGCCATCACCTTGCGCTACGTAGCCACCGGGGACTCCTACCATTCCCTCATGTACATGTTCTACGTTCCACACAACAGTATCTCTATCCTTGTGGGAGAAGTGTGTACAGCCATATGCGAGGAGTAACCACCTCGAACCCCACAACCCCAGAGGAGTGGAAGGAGATAGCCAACCGCTTCGGTACACGGTGGAATTTCCACAACACCATTGGTGCCCTTGATGGCAAACACATATGCATCAGGTGTCCCCCCAACAGTTGCTCAGAATTTTTCAACTACAAGGGATTTTTCTCTGTAGCTTTACTGGCCTTAGTGGACGCCGATTACAGGTGGGCTATGGGCTATTCCCCGATAACACAGTGAAGCTTTGAATAGATATATATTTTCACATTCATATCACAAATTACAATTATTTAAATGTTTAAAACTTAAAGATATTATTATTCTATTACAATATAGACTTGTAGATTTATCATGAAATCCTTGTTTAAATTATTAAAACTGCAACATTGTATTTGTTACAAATAAAACATTATTTTCTATGAAGATTTGATATGACCAACTTGATTTGAAAATTCTGAAAATTGTATGGTCATGCCCACTTTATCTTGAAATTTTATGTTTCATTAACTGGTTAACTACTTATAATGTAAAAATTGCAACTTCAAGCAGGAGCTCTTAGAATATGCGCAGTAGAGTATATCTTATATAGGAACTGCGCTATATAAATTGACATTATTATTATTACCCAGGTTCCGATGGGTGGACATTGGTGCCCTAGGTTCCCCCTCCGATGCCCAGATTTGGAACCGGTCCAGCCTGAAGGAAGCCATGGATGATGAGAACTTTGGTCTGCCCGAGCCACAACCTCTGCCAGGAGCTGACAGGCCGGTCCCTTACTTCATCATTGCAGACAGTGCCTTTGCTCTGAAGACCACCCTCATGAAGCCGTTCTGTGCTAGAGAGCCCAGTCTGAAGAGAGGATCTTTAACTATAGGTTGTCCAGGGCACGCCGTGTGGTTGAAAATGCCTTTGGCATTTTGGCGAGCCGTTTCCGCTGTCTACTGACACAGATGCTCCAGAAGCCGGAGACGGTCACTATCATTGTGATGGCATGCATCATTCTCCACAACATCTTGAGGCAGCGTATTCCCGGGGAACAGAACCAGCTACTTGACCGTGAGGACGCTCAGCGCATTATAATCCCGGGGGAATGGAGACAGGACACCAACATGCAGGACATGGAACAGAGACTCGTGGGCAACCACACCACCCGTGTTGCCAAGCTGCAGCGCATGTACCTAGAGGAATACTATAACACAGTCGGGGCGGTGGAGTGGCAGGACCGCATGGTCGAGTTATGAAATTCCCTTCCCAATTTCAAGTGGCACCCACATATATATGACATCGGATGGCTCTTGATGCTGAACTTAATATGTTGTCATTCTTTTTTCAAATGTCAACATTTCGAAAGAAAAAGCTCAACATTTCGTTAAGGTGGTGGGGTGACAGCATATTTACTTTTCTGGTCGTGGGAACCTGTGGGAGAGTATAAAATTGGAAAACAAAAAGTATAGTTTCAGGCATTTACACTTCAATGAAGTGTTAAATACATTTTATAGCTATTTGCGGGGGTGGGGGGGGGGCAGCATTCTAAAGTCTGAAAAAAAGTCTTTATATGGAAATTTATTAAAGCCAAGGTATAGTTTCGGTAATCTGTAAAAAATATCATATATCCCTAATTGGTTTTATTCATAGAACTTTATGAGCTCTAACAGCTTTGTGAATTATTTTCTCCAAAACCATCAATTTCGGGGAATACTCGCAAATATGTAGTATCTTGGGATGCCCCCGAGATTTTTACCGTAGGGTTGTGTACAGAGCTCCATCTAGTGGCTATTCATTGATAACTCAAAATTTGTCATTAACAGTAACTTTAGGTGTATTTGAATTTATTTCCCGGTGTCTGAAGTGAGAATGCTCCATTTTTCAAAAGACTGATAAAAACTTCCTCAATCATACCAAAACTATACTGGGGCTTTGACAGTTTTCTGGACATAACTATTATGTCGTAATTATGACGTAAACAGTGGTTTGTCTATTCCATGCTCTTAATTATACCTTGTTACTTTTTTGCTTGAATTGCCGATCTACACTGTATTATATTTTGGTACATTTATGTTATGTATTTTGTACATTTATGATGTATGTTCATATTTGATTTGAATAAATAAAATTCAAAATTCAAGTTCAACTTATTTCTTTTATTGCTGAAAGACAAATTAAAGGGAAACGAAAATCTTCACAACAATATTATATAATTTAAGTTTTCCAAATCTACAAAGCAAGACAGTCTGATATGTAATATCCTTGCTCCTAATAAAATTACTGTTTGAATGTGTTTTTTTTTTTTCTTAGGGTGGGGGCACTCCAAAATCCAGGAAGTTTTTATGAACCCCGCTTTTTCAAGGGGGTTGGGGGTGAATTCCAAAGTCCAAAAGTTTTACTTCTAGAAAAGGAGCAGTATCAATTAATAATACTTATATCATAATAAGATACTCCTTATTTGTACAACTTTAAAAAAAAAGAAAATGAAAATCCTTCATACTATTTTCAGATGGTCACAGTCTACATAATAAAACTTTCTGATCTGTTAAATCAATGTTCCTTGTGTAGCAATCCGATATATAATAACTTTGCATAGAATGAAACAGTCTGATCTTTAATATCTTTGGTCCTTATGAAGCAGTCTGATCGGTTTTGTTGTTGTTCATAATTATTCGTAACAATCCGTAACTATCCGTAAATATCCGTAAATATCCGCAACTCTCCGCAAGTGTTCGAAAGTATCCGGAAGTTTACGCAAGTCGAAAGAACAAATAACGTGTTAATTCGTAAGATTATCCACAAGTGTATGCAAGTATCCGCATCTGGTCGTGTCTATCCGTATCGCCCGTATCTTTTCCCGTATATTTTGTAATTTTTTTGGTGACGGGAAGGGATCCGTGGGAGTCCGCAGACTTTGGGAAACGGTGTGCTCCATCATCATTTTCTAGTTCAAAATAAAGATGGACACCCGAGATGTTGTGGTCTTGAGTGCCAGTGAACTTTTTCCCTGAAATGGTGTCATCTTCTTTGTGCTATGCATTTCAAGCAAGTTCTTTGCCATGTTTCCCGGAGAGAACCGACCTAGAATCAGACCTATCGATATCACTTGAAGAGATATTCATACCTTTGGTTTTATCCGTTAGTAAAACACCCGGTTCTTTCAAATGATCTAGGATCGGTGTGTAACAATAAGAACAATCTACGTTTCATTAAAGTGAAGTCTGGGATTCTAGTAGAGAGGGTTTGATTTCTTCTTCCTGTGGCCATGGTGGCGCTACCCCGGCTTTTCCGTAGTTTCATGTGCACTTAAGGGTTGCAAAGTTTTCTTCAAAACTTTATAACAGCAAATGCTATTATAATGACAACCCCTGCAAGGAGACTAATGATGGAAAACAGAATGATTATCGTTTCAATGGATCCATTGATATCTTTGTCGTGTATTGTATAGTTTCCTATCGGAGTGTTACATGTCAGAGTGCCCCCTGACAACTTTTGATAGAAAAAATTAATTTTCCCCCTTTTTAGACTTTTTAGACTTTTTTTTTTTTGCTTGTCAGAGAATTCTGGACACCCATAATTGCTTGTCAGAGATTTATGGAGGAAAACATCTCATAACCCCCCCCCCCCCCCACTAAGCGATTGTTGAGGGCTGGCGAGAAAAAAAAAATGTCGCCACCCACCCACACATAGCACAATTAATTCTATAGCACATGTGGAACTGATGACACCGACAAATATACAAATATTTTTTTTAAATGACTGAGTATTATATGAAATACAAGTATAGTTAACTGAATCTTCCTCATTTGTGTTTGAAATGTACAGTGCAAGAGCAATTTTCGTATGAACCAGAAGAGAAGTTTCCATATCCTTAAGAAAAACGCGATCGTGATGATCCTATCTTTCTCTGAAACCAGTACAAAGTGATATTTTGATTGATTCCGATCCGTTACACAATTTAGAGTTATGTCATCTCCGACCTTCAGTTCTCTCCTCACGAATACAGCTGACCTATTAGAAAAGTGCTTAGATAAAGCCACGCATATCACAAAAGCTATATAGGTAGACTGAAGATTCCCATGTTTGTAGTTTTCGATCACAGTAAAATGACAATCCAAAATAATTTTCGTGGTATTAAGTATCCACCTTCCTTACTCCTTCAGTATTGCCCAAGTAGTGTTCATAAATATATTTCCTGAATTTTCGATACTCGTAAGTAGATTTTTATTATGATGATTCAAATGTATAAACTTGAAAATGAGTTTTAAAGCTTTCCTTAACTTATTTTCATGAATAACTTAATTCTGCGAAGATCGTTTGCCACGTCCACTCGCAAAATAGGGTAAATGATAAACACATGCTAGTCAGTTCATCACTAGTGTCAATGGCAAGTTTTTTAGTATGAATTATAAATTTCCGTGTCAAAGAGAGAATGCTGGGTATCAAACATGTCTTTTGTCACGTCCTTTCTGAAACAATCTGCTATAAAGGGCTCGAGTTAATGGTACTAAACAACTGATACTTACCAAGATAAAGAAAACTAGAGCTACTTCGTGAGACATAACCGGCGAACAAAAGATTATAATACTCGAGACTAAAATTTCACTTTTACTTGAATTGAATTTGTTTTAGCCTTTCATATCGATACTAATTAATGCTGATCACATGACAGTATTCTCAGTAATATTACATATTTGCTATCTGATAATATTCTTATGTAGTAAACAGGCTTGCCCTCTATTTGCAAAATGTTCAACAAAGAGTCCCGCAAGAGTATATACAAAATGGCATAATTATGATACATAACAGTCCAGCTACATGACATTGTTTGCTGTGAGAAACACATCAACAAAACGTGGAGTGTTGAAATGGCATGGAAAAGAAAGTAAACAATAAACACGATGGCCTAAATAGTGATTTACATTAACAAACTTCACAGCAACACTGAAAAATAAAATACTTAATCTATTTACAATATTGATAGACATGATGCCTTTTCTATTTACATCACAACTGATACACAAAGTGGGCAATTCCACAGAAAACATTCACTTGCCAAAAATCATAAAATTGGCTATAACTCCAGAAATATATGTGCTACCATGACATATTTAGTATCAGACAAAGGAGTTTAACGTACTCTTTAATTTGATTGGTATATTGTTACATCATATACTCCTATCTCCTACGGAAAGGCGAATCCTATTAAACATGCGGTTTATTCCGTCACGATAAAAATTCGACGTTAAGCCTAAGGCGAATGTAAACAATTCGCCTTAATAAAAGGATTCGCCTTAACGTCACATGTATGTATATATATGTATATATGTAACAAAATATAGATACAAATATTTAGAGTGTATTACAGAAGTGTAACATATTTCAAATGGAAGGTATAGATGCAAAAATAATAGAAGGAAAAATATGAACAGTGAATTCATAATAATTTAGGATAGTATCCTAAACGATATTATATTATGTTGTACATGCATATCTACGGAAACCATACACACAAAGCTTTGAAACTGAGTCTTTTATTTTATCTACATGAAACCATAAATAAATTAAGTTGGTAGTATTTAACAAGAAATATAATTCATAATATATCCCCCCAAAAAACATGTCAACCTATAAATTGTATAGATCGTATAAATGACACTTACCTTTAACAATAGATAAGGTACTATCAGAAGATGTAGATACAGAAAAGGTAATAGAGCATAACAAAATATGTCATAAGTGATAATTCTAAAATGTAAAGTAAGTACTTGGAAAGCAATAGTTTAAATTTTGATCTAAAATACATGAGATAATAATACAGTAATGTACATGAAATAAAGCTATGTTAAGTTATTAATGTAAATGCAAAGATAGTAATTTATTACTTTTGCTTTGTCTATCTAGATCCTGTAGATGGGATCATTGTAGTAGATATAGAAAGTACTAGTATATGACAATATAATATAATACAATAGGTCAAATACGTAGAAAATATATACTTACGTATTAACAAATTATATTGCATAGTATTTTATTTGTTACATTTCATTTAAAAGTTACCTATCAATGCAATTAGGTTTTTGATTTAAAAACGAAAAAAAGATTTCTATTTTATCTTCATTGTCTCATTTCATTATATTTATGATTTTTTGCCTGGCCTTCCAAGTTACTAACGTTTTTTTTTTTCTTTCAAATTGTTTATTTTTTTATCTGATCGCAAAACTTTATATTTTCACATTACATTACTATATGAAATTCATCTCCTACTAAATCTTTACATAATCGTAAGTGAGGGGGCGTATTTTCTAGTCTTTTATATCTTCCCGTTTCTATGGGTAAGTTATGCGCGCTCAATCGGAGTTTGGTGGTATTTTTCCTACATTTATATTTTTGATATAAGATCTGAAATCTAAGATCTTTGTCTGAAAGTTCTGAGTTTATTTCCGTTACGGGTATCCCTATCATCAAATAAATCCAATTTTAATTGTTTGTCAATTCTTCTTTCTAAACCAGTTTTATATATTTCGACAAATTCCTTTTATGACATTGGTATATTTTCGGGATCCGATATTGTTCTTTTTCACACCACAAGCATTGCTGACTTGATTTTTTTGGTCGTAAATTGTGATGAATGGAACAAATATTACTGATATGAGGTTGGCATGGGCAGTTGAATATTTTAAAGCAAAGTTATGGGGGTTTTTAAAAAGCGGACAAAAGTATCATGTCCGTATTACGCCACTTTTTTTTTTATAGCTCTGACAATGAAATATGTAACCTCATCATTAATTTTGTTACGAAGTTTATTTATGTTAGAGTATGTTTATAAGCTTCTGTTAATGCCTAAATATCAGACTCATTGGACCCCAAAACTCACAGATTTTTAAAACTATTTACTAGCGTTTTAAAATTACATATATTTACTAACTATAAGTTACTAAATTATTTTCCTAATTATTAATTTTTGTCGAGAAAATCTGATGGCAAAACTTTATATTTTCACATTTTATCACTATATGAAATTCATCTCCTACTAAATTCATATTAAAAAATCTTCACATAATCGTAAGTGAGGGGGCGTTTTTCTGGTCTTTTATATCTTCCCGTTTCTTTAGGTAAGTTATGTGCGCTTAATCGGAGTTTGGTGATATTTTTTCTTACATTTATATTTTTATATAAGATAGATAATTTTCTTGCTTGATTTTACTTTTGAAGTGTTTTAAAGTTCTGAGTTTATTTCCGTTACGGGTATCCCTATCATCAAATAAATCCAGTTTTAATTGTTTGTCAATTATTCTTTCTTAACAAGTTTTACATAATTTCGACAAATTCCTTTTGTGAAATAGTTATATTTTTGGATCCAATATTGTTCTATTTCACACCACAAACATTGCTGACTTGATTTTGTTGTTGTTGTTGTTGTTGTTGTAAATTGTGATGAATGGAACAAAGATTACTGATATAAGGTTGGCATGGGCAGTTGAATATTTTAGAGTAAAGTAATAGGGGTTTTTAAAAAGCTTACAAAAGTATCATGTCCGTATTACGTCACTCGTTGAGCTCTGACAAGGAAATATGTAGCCTCATCATTTGTTACGAACTATATTTATGCTTTATGATTATAAACTTCTGTTAATGCCTAAATATTAGACCCAGTGAACCCCCAAACTCACAGTTTTTGTAAAACTATTTACAGGAGTAACACTTCCTTTTCCATTTTGTGTCATGTCCGTGACGGTTTAATACAAAGAGTCCCTTTTCTCTTCAACTATTCAACGGAACACCGTGAAATTTACTACGCATGTCTTGATAGTCAAAGTGTCTGATTCACTGTCCGATAAAATGTTTTAGGAGTCTTGATTTTGCTAAACACTGTCTTTCTTAAATAAACAAAAATAAGTCTGCATGTCATGTCCGTTAAGCACTTAAACACTACATTTGATATTTTAATAAGTCGGTGGATTGGCTGAACGCAATTATCAACAAAAGGAGGCGTTTTTGTGGATAAAAAAGTAATCACAATATTGATCATGAATGTTTAGTTTTTCAGGGTTACACCATGTAATTCTTTCAAGGAATAAGAGCCCTGAAAAGGGCTGGTGAGCTCCGCTAAGAGCTCTGTGGTTCTCGACGTTTCGATCAGTATGCTCTGATCGTCATCAGGAGAATGACTAGAATACTGCCCAGTGGAGGCTATTTATTGCCTACGGAGGGATCCGATTCACAGCCAGATTGGCGCCAATCGGAAATGCCCGCGAATTCTATTCACGGTTGCATTCTCATTCTGGTCACTGGTGGCGCTATAATTCCTCTAAACAGAGAAAGCACCGGACGGTGCCATTGTTTTCTCTGAATAAAGAACAAGGGCCAGATTTTCCGCTGAATGATTGCTCCCCTTAGAGCCGGTATTTAGTGAAGTATCAGCGACACTTTCATGGTGGAGTTACTGAATGTTTAGTTTTTCAGGGTTACACCATGTAATTCTTTCAAGGAATAAGAGCCCTGAAAAGGGCTGGTGAGCTCCGCTAAGAGCTCTGTGGTTCTCGACGTTTCGATCAGTATGCTCTGATCGTCATCAGGAGAATGACTAGAATACTGCCCAGTGGAGGCTATTTATTGCCTACGAAGGGATCCGATTCACAGCCAGATTGGCGCCAATCGGAAATGCCCGCGAATTCTATTCACGGTTGCATTCTCATTCTGGTCACTGGTGGCGCTATAATTCCTCTAAACAGAGAAAGCACCGGACGGTGCCATTGTTTTCTCTGAATAAAGAACAAGGGCCAGATTTTCCGCTGAATGATTGCTCCCCTTAGAGCCGGTATTTAGTGAAGTATCAGCGACACTTTCATGGTGGAGTTACTGAATGTTTAGTTTTTCAGGGTTACACCATGTAATTCTTTCAAGGAATAAGAGCCCTGAAAAGGGCTGGTGAGCTCCGCTAAGAGCTCTGTGGTTCTCGACGTTTCGATCAGTATGCTCTGATCGTCATCAGGAGAATGGCTAGAATACTGCCCAGTGGAGGCTATTTATTGCCTACGGAGGGATCCGATTCACAGCCAGATTGGCGCCAATCGGAAATGCCCGCGAATTCTATTCACGGTTGCATTCTCATTCTGGTCACTGGTGGCGCTATAATTCCTCTAAACAGAGAAAGCACCGGACGGTGCCATTGTTTTCTCTGAATAAAGAACAAGGGCCAGATTTTCCGCTGAATGATTGCTCCCCTTAGAGCCGGTATTTAGTGAAGTATCAGCGACACTTTCATGGTGGAGTTACTGAATGTTTAGTTTTTCAGGGTTACACCATGTAATTCTTTCAAGGAATAAGAGCCCTGAAAAGGGCTGGTGAGCTCCGCTAAGAGCTCTGTGGTTCTCGACGTTTCGATCAGTATGCTCTGATCGTCATCAGGAGAATGACTAGAATACTGCCCAGTGGAGGCTATTTATTGCCTACGGAGGGATCTTAGCGGAGCTCACCAGCCCTTTTCAGGGCTCTTATTCCTTGAAAGAATTACATGGTGTAACCCTGAAAAACTAAACATTCAGTAACTCCACCATGAAAGTGTCGCTGATACTTCACTAAATATTGATCATGTTGATTATTTTACTATCATAGGTGAATTATAGCACCCAAGCTATTTTACATGTCATAATAGCCTGCTTTTTACTATATCTTTTGTTTTAGATTATATGATTTAATTGTTAACCAATACAGATATAATATTAAAGCATTTTAACAAAATATTTATGATTTCATATTTTGTCTGCTTTAATACGAATGAAAAAAAGTGGTTATGAATTAGCATAGATTAAGTATGTTAGGCGAACTTCCAATCAAATCTACTTCTCATTCTGTGCAATTGACCAAGGATATACCTGAAATGAAAAGATACAACTTATATTGTTATACATTAAACATATAAACTTAGGCGAATCATATTCGTATGGATGTGTCATAGCACAGTCTTGGTATAAAAAAAAGAGGAGTTTATGAAATATACAGTAGCTTCAGAAACATTCAATTAAATTAGAAAAAAGAGATAATGTACGATTTACAAATTACCAACATTTCTTCGGCAACTTTTGAAATATTCAGATTCACGTCTGCTTTTTTACCAAACCAATCTGTAAAAGTAAGATTTGTATATTGTTAACCTCAACTCTATGATAAGGCTCACAGTACATTTCATTGTAAAGGGGCATCTTTTGTCCGCCAGACAAAATACCCCCCCCCCCCCAATGCATTGTCTGAGCCCGACGTTCCGTCGCCTCCGTCTAGTACCGAGTCATCATCGTGTTGGTCCTCTGGTCGTAAGGACACTCCCTTTTATTTTGGTTGATTTATCTTATTCTGCCTCAGCACGAGTATGAATAAATGTGGTCTCACTCTCGGGATGTCTCGAATTCGTATTGATCATGTCAAACATTGGTCTTCAACACACCAATTGGTAGTTTATTTGCATCTTTAACATCTTTGTTGTTAACATTTCAATCGACGGGAATTCTCTGGTACCTTTCCAGATCCGTCTTCAATCGATTCATAACAAGCTTCAGGATTATCTTTGGTCCTTCTTGGTTTTAAATGGACACATTGCCATTATGTTCGATTATGTATTAGCTTACATCGCAGAACAGTAACGGTAATAATCAATATCACTTTGAAAACAGACTCAAGAATGAAGACAATTATCATTGTCATATTAGAATTTCCCTACTATTGTCGTGGCCTGAGATCTTGTTTTTCCTGAGTATGATATTTTGTCATAGAAATTGGTGCACGTGAAGCCAATTATTTTAAACCTGTAGGTGATGCTCTATTCTGAGCCTTTAGTGTCGATGAAGTAGTACGATAATATATAGAGATATGGTGATATGAACTATGCATACACTATTAGACAAAACATTAACATATGGATTGAGGTCGACCTGGATTGTTGCTCTTCCTTACAGTTTCTTGAAAGCAACACGATACAAAAAAGTCTTTTAGAAATCAAACATTAGACCCTTTACTTGCTTTGTATCCTATATCATCTCAGCAAATTTAATGAGCATAAGATTGGCCTATGTCTCCAGCCGACTTGCTAGACGGCACAGGACAAAATGTTGCATTCCGATCTCTCGAAAAGCATTCCTTTCACAATATTCTTTGTCTCATCCTTCAATATAGTTGACATGTTCTTTTCTTTTTTAGCATCGACTGGATATAACATATTAGGGATTACTTAGTATATCCTATTCCGAACCTAGAATCTATATCTTCGTACAGGTGCCCTGAAAGGCCACAATCAGAATATTCATTCAGATGAGAACTAAACTCAGGCAGAGCAGAGCAAAGATTGTCGTTGGAACAGATGGGACGTGGTTTCTCTGAGTCGTCTTCAAGAACGAAATACAAGTGGTTTTCATCTGCCTCCTGTTCGGAAGATCCTGTCGTCTTTTCCAGGGGAATTGCATCTCTTGATTCGTAAAGGATGTTATCCACAAACGCTTCACCGGATACTTCATTTACGATACTTGAAGGTTTATAATTAGAATTTTCCCTTTGCTGAGTTTCACAACGAGATGGGGTATTAGAATTTTGATTAGGGAGACAGTGTGTTTTGTTCTCATTTTCAAGGACAAAATAAAGGTGATCATCAGAGGTAGGCCTACATTCTCTTTTAGAGTCTCTCAACTCTTTCATTGGAATCGCCCCACTCGTATGCATTAGGTTTCCAGCAGACCCTTTGTATGAGAAATCCTTTCTAGACTGACCTCCTTCAACATCACGCGAATTTAGATTCATACCATTCGTCATTGTATCCGTCGATAAAACATTCTTTTGTTTCGGAAAGTGTAAGGGGTAATTGTGATCGTTGCTCGATTCCCCGGCATTCAGTTGTAGTGCTTTCATCCCACTAGTTTGGAACGTGAAGTCTGGGATCGTAGTGGAGAGTGTTTGAAGCCTTACTCCCGTGGATTTGGAATGACTTTTTCGTAAATGAATGCTACCTAAACCATTGCTTGATTTGCAATTTCATCTCCAAATCTTCACTACAGTAATGACTGCTAATATTATGAATCCTACTGAAATACTAACAGAAATCGCAACGATTATTATAATGCTGGAGACAGAACTATTATCAACTTTCTTTGTTGTCTTGTGTAGTGTCCGAGTTGTAGATAACAACATTGATACTTCTGTCTTAGAGGTTGAAGTTAAACATTCTGTCTGTGGATCTAAGTACTCTGAAGTAGGGAGTGACGGCATATTTACTTTTGTCGTAATTTTTGGCATCAAAGTCTTAGCTTGTTCTGCTGATGTTCCCAATGGTTCTGTAGAGTATACATTTTCTGTTGCTGTTAAAGTGGAGGAAGATTTTTTCTGTGATGAAGATGTAGATTGTAGATTAGCTTTCATTGGTTGAGATGCTGATGGACTAGGAGGAGACGAAGTGAGCATCGACCTATTCAGTGATTGAGATTTAGTGACATTCGTTGGTATTTTTAATCTGGTAAATGTTGATATTTGGGTTTGAGATTGCAATGTTTCGGCTGTTCGTGATGGCAAAGATGTCAAACTAGAGGACATTTCCAATGAAATAATCTCTGAAGAGGAAGAAGAAATCAGCAGCGTTAAGGAAGATGGTTCAGCATGTGAAGGGGACAACAAAGATTGTTGCGGTACTGTGTGTGAGCTCACAGGCGTTAAGTCCGTGTACTTACGAGATGACTCTGACTGTTCTGCGACGGTTGTCTTGATTCGTGTGGATGGGAGGTTAGGCTGGGTGGACAAGACGGTGGTCGTTCTTTGTGTGGATGACGGGCTAGACTGGAGGGGAAGAGTGCATGTTATGTTTGACCAGGCACCATCATCTGAGGATACTCTGATAGAATTGTGTTTTGTCAAGTCACTTAAATGACTAGTTGAAAATGCCAAACGATTTCCCTTCACCCCCGTTTTAACTGTTCCTCCGTCAAAGCTGATCGATACAGGTAGCCATTGAGGGCCGTTGAAACAGAGGAAGTCACATTCCACATTCGTATCAACTGAACAGTTGCAAGAGACACTGATGTAGTAAACATACAAATGTGTGGAATTATTGGTCGTAACACTAGATAGAGTACAAATGTACCCTGCCGAATCTTGCTCAGTAATGTTTGCAATGCGAAGTGTAAGATTTAGTTTGATGTCGTTGGACGAAAAATTTACAAAGCTAAGGGAAATACGCGAATCATTACGAAACTCCTCGTCAATTTCACCTTTGTGATGTGATGTACCAGCCCTTGCTATGTATTTGTATGAGGATGGTCCAGTCTGTTGGAGCCAATACATATTGATATCTGGATCCCAATCCGTCATACAATCAAGGGTCATGTCATCTCCTACGTTCAGTGCTCTGCTCTCGTAATATGTAGTCTCAACATCAGAGTAGTGTGTAAAGAAGGTCACACATGACAGAATAGCTATGTAGACATTCAATATTTCCATGTCCGCAGGTTGACTTTGTAAAAAAACACACAACAATTCACAATCTTATATTATTCCTTTCATCGTGTTAAGTATCAACCTAGCATATTCCTTCAATAATGAAATAACAATAATCTCTCTTCTGTTGGAAGCATTTAAAACTATTACCAACAACAATAGTGCATTTAGTAATGAAATAGATGTGGTCGTTGTCCTTGCTTTTCATTCAAAATGTATTCAGACGTTTCATTCTCTCCTTTCCTGTGATATCTTGGTATTCACTATGTCCTCGGAAAACTCCAGAGATACACTAATTTGTTCAATTCAAAATACCTTGTAGCCAAATCAAGCAATTTAAATGAAGATTTGATCTTGTTGTGGTTCGCCAAGTTTTTCCTCCGTCTGATAACAAAGGTGTATCAAAGTCTTCCTAGAGTCTGCTTTCAAGAGATGTGATAATTCAATGCCCAAGATCATTACAAGCGAATGCGGAAAAATAAGCAAGTCACTGGTAAAGAATTAGAACACTTTTACTTTCCTGTATCTACATCAAACCAACTTTACTTTATAGTTTCATTTCTAATGTCCAAGGCAATAAAAAGGGAAAGTAGACATTCATCGATTAACCACGATTATAAGCCCCTCAAAACGTACTTGAAACCAAGAGAGAAATAGTAGCAGCTGATTGGTTACATGTTAAGTGGTAACTACATCGATTGGTTTAATACCTCATTGAAGACGTTGTCTGATATTTTTGGTACATTACATTACTTGAACCGTTATCTGGATTGCATTTCTTGGTCAATATCAAGTTGCACTGTGTTACCAAAATGCACACAATAGTTGTTTTTTATGATATGCATATGCATTATTACGAAAGAAAATGAGAACCGAACAATGATTGCCTCGCTTAACCAAAGTTCCCCATGGCTGTCCTCTCTGTGAAATTTTCGAAAAGTTATCAAAATTTCAACCTTTCCAAAATAGGGTTAAGTGGCACGTGAAAATGATTCACTTGAAGATTAATCCTCTACAGATAATTAATATAAAAACACATTTTAAGGGCGAACTCTTTTATTCCAAAAATTCTACCTTACTAGATGAACATGATCAAAAAGTTAAGGGGGAAAAAAGAAGAAGAAAGTATGGTAGTACAGCTTATGTAGTTCTTGTGACAATCATCGACATGGTATATCAAAATTGCTTGTAAATTTGGAACATAAATGAGTACTGTCTCAGTTGGATTGGTCTTTAAAATGATTAATCTACCTAGAAACAAGTACTGTAAATAGAAGGCGTTGCGAAACCAAAAGCGTAAAGTACGTTGAACTCTTTTTGGTAGAATAGTATAGGTCACAATGATCAGATTGAATACATCTTTCGATAAAGAGTAAGTGAGATATACTGTGGTATATCATTGAAGGCTCTTAAATGTCTTATGAGATGTCCTGGGTTCTTACATCCTTGGACAAGGCGTTTTACCCACTCTTGTCCCTCTTGACCCAGAGTATTATATGGGTACCTGTAATATGTTAATATATAGTTTTATAAAAATAATAGAGGAAAGATTCAAGTCACACTCACATGAGTATCATTTTGCCCAGTTTTTGTTTCCAAGGTATTTTTTTTTTTACTCACAAGTGATACTTTTAAGTACAAATCAGCAAAGGCGGAAACCACTTTTATAATATCAGGTCTCATATTATCCTTATTACCTGTTCAATAATTATACATGTATCTGTAAGATTTCCTGGAAATATTACCGAGCCTGATCGGTTAAGAGTAGGCATTTTGTCCGTCCGTGACATTGAATATTTTATGGGATATAATTTTAGTAGATGACCATGGCAACCAAATTTTATCAAATTTCAACTCCTTCCATGATGTTCTTCACAATGAAACATAAAATAACTCTCTGCAAATAAATACTTCTTTTCTACAGGCCTTCAAACTTTCAAAATTTGTCAAATGTCCGTCCGTGACGAATTGATCAGGCTCTACCATGATACTTAATGATACTGCATCTTAGCCAAAAACTCTCTAGTATTTTCAATGTAAAAATAGCTATGAGCATGATAAAAAGTGAAACCATAATCAAGATTTGGAGGAGGATCAAAGAGTTTTTACTATGGTGATTGTGTTTAGTGGCAGACTGAAAAGTTTCACGTAATTTATCATTTCCTTGTGTTGTATTAAAACGAGTTAGCCCAGTTATATTACCAATGTGAAAATGAAAACAAAGCATAATCAAATACAAGTTGGGAAATATCTGGCTGCGGTGATAGTAATTAGAAATATAAATTAAGTGAGTAGGTGTATAAATGAGCACTATTTAATTTTGTTATATAGCCTACTTGAAATGAGAATCTAGGTCATCTGACAGAGTCACAGCGTAAGGAAATGATTGAATTTTCAAAATTTCACGATCACAAATTGTTGAATATTGTAACAAGTTATAAACTTCTGAAAAAAAAAAACAGAATATATTTTTCTAGCAATAGGAAAATACAAGTTACCCCCTTGATTTTTACGATAAAAAAAACCCGATAAGGACAGGATGAGGTGTAGTATTCTAGTGGTTAAAACACTTGGGATGCGATGGTTGTGGGTTCGAGCCCCGTACGGCACCAATGTTCTGTGGCAATACATTAATCTACACATGCCACTCTCGACCCTACCTACCTGGTAGGATTGATTCCTTGTAGTGTACTTTGCGCTGATATCGGTTGCCGCAGCTAAAGCCGGGTGTGTTGCAGCACAGCTTGTCGCCGTCGACAATCTGTGTACTGGCTGGCACCACAGATTGTTGCCAAACATTAGAGCGAATTGTGCAGTCCTGTTTATGGCCATGAGAGATCGAAAATGCGAGTGGGTATAGGGATAGCGAGGGGAGAGGAGGGGAGGGAGTTGAAACACCAAACACACACGCACGCACACACGCACACAGGCACACACATACGCACACACAACAACAACAACAACAACCAACACACACACATACACACGCACACACCATGAACGTTTGGTCCAAAGGATTGGTCCAAACGTTCCTGCTATTTCTTGTCATATTTTTAAAAATGAGGGCATTTCAAGAGCAATCCTTTTAAAGGGAATTTCATCTATGATATTCTTTCCAAACTATTCTGTCTCTTTCTTTCTCTCCCCCCCCCCCTTTTTTTTTTTGCCATTTGACAATGGGCCTTTACACTTGTACCCATGCCTCTGCTAAACTTAGAGTATTTTTTTTACGATGCAGTTCAAGTGTTGGCAAGGGGTCTTTCATGCCTAAACAAGCTGTTTCAATCAGAGCTTTCCCAAGTTGGACAGCAAGCATACTGTAACGAAATAGTATTTTGTTGATGATTTGAATAGTTTCTGGATAGAAAAGAGATCAAATATAATTCTTTGAAATATTTGAAGATGTGGATTTGACTGTACATAGCTCGTAAAGTAAAGTCACTAATCGGTTCTATTAATCGATTCATTATGTAACGAGTTGTTACATGCTGATTTTAATTGTTTTGACTATAAGAATGTTATGAGGACCAGTGGAATCAAAGTTTCTATCTATAATTTGTACATTGAAATATTTGATCCGTCTGAGGATGATAAAATAGCCATAATTTTTTTTGAAGTTATTGATTCATTGATTCAGGTATTGAAACATTTCTTCACCTGTTTTTAGAATTAGCAATGTAATGACCGCTGAATAAGGCTTCCGCTTTCTTTGGTTGGGATTAAAAATTAGCTTTGCAATAGCAGGCCTTGCCTCAGCACTGAGGTTTGCCAAAATCGTTCTGGTAACATGGTATAACCAAAGAGTATAAATACGAAGTCACTACACGAAGAGTGCTCAGTCCCGAAATAAAGCACGCGTATATATTGTGGTACATGTCGATCGGCCCAGAGGGAAAGGTTATAGTCTTTATCAAGATGGTTGTTTTTTTTTATTTTCTTTATTATTATTATTATTATTTATTTATTTATTTTTATTTTATTTTTTTGTACATCGCTTTTGGTAAAAGCAGTAAAGGGCATAATCGTGATATTGTCCCTTCAAATACAAACTTATGTCCCGAAACAGATAGGAATCAACTCTAACTGCACCAGGGAGGGGAGGGAGCTAGGAGGGATCAAGTATCAAGGAGAGATGTTTGTATTTTTGTTAAAGTTATTTACTGTGAAATTTCTATTAATATTAAGGGGGCGTGGTCCAAACATGTTCACTGATGTTAAGCTCTGTATGAGCAAACACTGCGATATCTGACGGGAATGTCGAGAAAAGTATTTGAAAAAAAATAATGATAATAAAATGCTATCTTTATTTTTCTAAATCAGAATATTTCATTTGATAGTATTGCAAGTTAAAGGGATTATATAGATCTATAATGTAAATTTATTGGCCTTATTCTGTTAAAAGTCAAGACAGAAAAGGCTTTATTAAAATGAGATTGCGTGCGAGCAATTCCTTATATAAATATAAAGATTAATTAAGAGTGGCGTATCCAAGATTCTCGTATTTTTATTGGTGGTGTATCCATGAATGCCCCTATACTACGTGCCAGCCAAAACCAAATCTGACATTCTTAGTTAAACATCGAATGAAAGGAAATCTGTGCCCCCCCCCCCCCCCCGGCACAGAAGGAACAGGAAAAACGTGACAATTTTTTTCCTCTTGCTTGTAATATTCTGCTGTAGCAGTTTGAGACGAAGGCGAAGAAAACAGTATAGGGGCTTGCTCCGAAGCCCTCCAGCGCAATAGGGCCTGGCTACTAATTGTATGATGAAAAGGGGAAAAACGGCCTCCGTATTTTGAATTAACTAGTGGCCGATTTAGGGGGAGGGGGCGCAATCCTGGCCCGTGCCCCCATCTTTTGAAAGAAACTTATACATCATTGTGCCCCCTTTTAGAACTGATAGCTTATTATTTATTTTTTTATTTTTTATTTTTTTGCTTGTCAGAGAATTATGGAGGAATACTGGATGCCATAAAATCTGATAACCACCCACTGAGCGACTTTTTGAGGGCTTGCGAGAAGATAAAATTACGAATCTCCCTCCAAGCAGTTCCCCCGAAGTTGACAGCTCTGCATTTGTTGCCCCCACCCCCCCCCCTTTTTTTTTTTTTTACTACATCCTGTATTCGCCCCTGTCATGTACTGTCAGTGTCAGACTCATTTGGTTCAGAAGCCCCCTCCCACTACATTGTCGGTCTCTCGGGGCTGTCGGTCTCGTTGGCTGAAGCCAAACTAAACGGCGATCAGCAAACAAAAAACTTTGATGAGCCAAGTTTGAGGCAAGCAGACAGTTCCATCGGCAATTCCACCACCTCGATCGGGATCGCAGAGGGGTAGACCCTGGCCATGCAGCTAGGGCTAGACACCTTCTCGGTCACTATTCAGCTCAGCTATTCTGCTTGCATAATCAAACATCAGTCATTTGGCTAGGCGTAATTCGGTGATAGAACATTGATTATATGACTTTATAAATTTTACACATTGAATTTTTCCTCTGGTCCGTAAGAAATTTAATAGTGAACTGGAATAATATAGTTAGAGTTTCTTCTCATTTCGGCTGGGCTTGCCTTCGGGCGGACGTACGTCGTCTGCTAGCGCAAGATCTCATTGGATGTGGATCTCACGTGATCGACTACACGCCTATGTACACTCCCACCTTACGTCATCAATAACAACATACCGTTGAACGTCAGTATTAAATACGACAACTGTTGGACTCATCGAACCTTAATTATACCATTTCAGAGCTTTAAATTTTATGTAAATCACATTTTTTGTATTTTCAAATAAAAACAATGGGAATTATAATCATCCGAAAATTCTCAGAAAATTTTCAGAGTCTCAAATTACATGTAAGCCAAATTTACAATAAATTGAAGGTAATACTAGGGGAACTATAATCATTCTTAAAATCCATGTTTTCACGTGTTAACCCTGTGGCAGATGACTCTGTCAAAAAGCAGGCATGATCCCGGGGATTCATAGTGGCATTTATTGACAATAAAGGTTTAAGAAATGTTTTTTAAACTATTCATCCTTTCTCTCGTGCAAAAGTCAGACTGAAAAAAGATAGAGTAAGATATGAAATATCAAGAAAAAATGTGACATCTTTACACGTGTTATACCTATAGCGAACGTATTTTCCCCCGAGTCTTTTTAACACAGCAATTTACGCCTGCCAAATGTACTACGGAAGTAGGTAAGAGTAATCTGTCTTGATACTATTTAAAGTCTTTGGTATAACCAGACGGAAACTTTGTGCTGATCCCATGTACCTACTGTGCCAGGAGACCTAAAGCTGAGCTATGCATGAGTAAAGTTCCTCAAAACTTATAACGAAAGTTGTCACCTTGTCTTTCCTCGCCTTGGCTTCTAGCTCTTGAGATATATGAAATACTGGTGAACGAGGTGAAAACCATACATGGTCTTTTGCGTACCTAATGTCAGAAAAACCATGCATGGTCGTGCGGTCTTCCAAATTCAGAGTATAAGTTGACATGGTCGTGCGGTCTTCTTAGATAAGAGAGAAGATGACATGGTCGTGCGGTCCTGAGAGAGATAACATGGTCTTGCGTGCTGCGGTCTTCCTGAAGTAGGCATGGTGGTGCGGTATTACAGACTGTACTGAGAGAGGCATGGTCATCGCGTACTTTTTGTAAAAAGAAACACTTGGAGCTTGAATTGACGCTGTAATACCAATAATAGTTCTTCAAAGATGATCGACACCAACTGACTTTACATTGCAGTCAAACGGACTACATGCTTAGAGGGGTAAAGGGCGGTTCGGCTACAGTATTGAGATATCATTCCCGATGTAAGGCGTAAGCTACTACTCTGTGTACAACCTTGCAGGAAAGTGTAAACGCAGCAAACTTGTTGCAAAGGATAAGAAAGTTGAGTGTTATCAGTTACTAGTAATATTAGAATTAAATACAATTTGAACAACGAATATACGGTATTTTATCATCATTTTATTGAGCCTAGTTAAAGGAAGAGCTTGCAATATTGTAAAGGATACAATTTTTTATTTTCCATTATCTAAAACAAATGACATTCAATATATCAAACTTATAAACATGTACACCTTACTAATACATGTTATTATTAATTATACAAGGAGGCTATACGACCAGGGGGGTGTTTCATAAAGCTGTTCGTAAGTTACGAACGACTTTACGCACGACTGGTGATATGTTCTTGTGCTAAATGAGATATCCCAGACTTCCCCTGGTGTTTTAACATGTGGGACTGAATTTCCAATAACCCTAATCAGTTTTGACAAATAATAAATTTTGCATTCGGATGCTTGTTTAACAGCAAGAATTTTAATCCACAAAGATCGGATTTCAAATTTCAACATATAGGCCTACCTCTATGAAATGAAGGTGATTCGGGAAAATGTTTTCAAAATACATAAAGTATAAAATATTTTCCAGAAATGATTTGAGTGGGTGATTGTGAGAACAAAATTCATAATCATGGTCCAACAGTTTTTGATTTCGACATTAGTTGTTTTTTAAAGCTATTATTTATACATATAGCTAGGCTTAATCAGTTGAGCAAAATTTGCATCAGTCACTTTTGCTTTAAAGAAATGATTATAATTATGAAAATGAAAGTATTGAAAGTATGAATTTTACGACTAATTAATAATAGAAAGTGAATGCCACCACTCTTGATATAATTTCATAGAAACTAAATGCCACCACTTAATATAATTTTATTTAGAAGAAGTCTTTGGATCACACCCCCTTATTCATCATTATAATAACCATGAGAAGGGAAAGAACAATATTTTCTCCACTTTACATCAAGTTTATAAAAACATGGTTGTTGATCTGAAACAAGCAAATTTTATTACAGTAAATCCCACTTATAAAAATGAGACAGTCAAGACTGTCAATTTACGGTAGAAATACACACGTTTTGCAATGAATCAGAGGGTTTTCTTATTTTCCCACCGCTCTCTCTCTCTCTCTCTCTCTCTCTCTCTCTTTCTCTGTAAATTTCCGTTTATCAATAAATGACAAAATATGTAACATATTTACGCATCAAGGATTTACTTATTTCTAGTCTTATCAAGAGTGTATAAGAAGTGGTGCATGCAGCGGTTTCCCCTAATAATTTCGTAACCATCTGTGTTTTCTATGAGGCATACCCCCCCCCCCCCACCCCCACCGATTGATCAACGCTCTTGACCAGTAAATGAAGTGAAGTCTATACAGGTAAATTTTTATTTTTAGTAAACACAAGATTTTTTTTAGTCATATGTGTAGACGCTGCATTAGCATGGTAGTCCTAATTATCTTTAAGTCACAATAACTTCTATATTATGTCTTCCTCACTTAATACATGATCAAACATTGAGGAATTAGACATTTATAAATAATGAAGCAAGATGATTTATGTTCATGATTTATACGTACAGGCATACATGTATTTAAAATGATATTTCCACAAGCATTAGACTGACAAACTGTCATGTGACACAGGTTAATGAAATGCGCAAAGTTTATCTACATTAGCGGTAAAAACACGCACACACGCACACATGTAACTTTCAATTTACCCATTGTAAATGCTGATGTTGTTGTAAAAGCCATAAAAAGTTTAAACTCAAATGCTTCTTGTGGCCTTGATGGTATAAGTTGTAAAATACTTAAATTATGTGGTCAAGGTGTGATTCCCTCTCTTGTGACTTTGATAAATAAATCTTTTTCATCTTGTTGTTTCCCTCGTGAATGGAAGGAAGCGAAAGTTTTACCTCTTCATAAAAAGGGCAATTTTGAAGAAATGAATAATTTTCGACCTATCTCTGTGTTGAGTGTAATTTCTAAGACAATAGAAAAGATTATAAACATGGAACTAGATTCGTTCTTGAATGAAACTGATTTTTTATCTGAAACCAATTCGGATTTAGGAAAAATTATTCAACTGAAACTGCCTTGGTCTGTATGGTTAATGATTGGTATACAAGTATTGATAATTGGAAAATGGTTGATGTTATTTTCATCGATCTCAAAAAGGCGTTTGACTTGGTAGACTAGATTTGTTATTATGTGAGTTAAAATATCACGGTTTTTCCTCAGATGCCATCAAGTTGTTTCATTCTTATTTATTTAATAGGTCACAGCGTGTTAGTGTAAATGGGGCATTGTCTGATAGTAAAACAATTTGTAAAACAATTTGTAAAGGTGTTCCACGGGGATCTATCTTGGGCCCAAAGTTATTTTCCATATTTATAAATGATATGCCTAAGGTACTGAAACACTCAAAATTGTTATGTACGCGGATGATACATCGATATATGCGGAAGGTGCAACTTCATCTGAAATACAAAGAATTACAAGAAGATTTTAAAAATGTTTTTGACTGGTTAGAAAGAAACCGCATGATGATAAATTATGAAAAAACAAAATGCAAGATAATTGGTACACAAACTAGACTATCGCAATCTGTGCAGTCTAATGAAACTCCTTTTAACATAATTTGTGAAAACCATGAGATTAAAGGTCTTATGAAATGCTGCAAAGATGTCAATTTATTCGTTAATAATGTTGTTTTCTGAATATAATTCCATCCAAAATAGCCCCGAAAAAATCCCACTTCAAGTTCACAGGCTATTTAAAATTGAAAATTGACCCTTTCTCAGCCAAATTCACAAAAAAACTCCCCAAACAGTATCGGAGTATCACGTGACAATCTGACGTCACCGAAAGAACCAGCTGATTGTTCGCGAGTTGTTTCGACGTATGTATAGACACGCGAAACGTGCATAGCTCCATTGGTTTCACGTGTACTTCGAACTTCTCACAATTTTGTTTGCTCTTCTTCGATTGCTTCACTCTGTTTTATTGAGCAATCAGTAGAATGCCAACTAGGTGCATTGTTGCTTGATGTTTCAGTACCACTAAGATGTTACATAAATTTCCCAAAGACGTGAAATTGATCGAGGAAAATTTGGACTTGCAAATGTTATTAGATTTGGAGGTGTATGTGACTAAAGTGTGATGTAAAATAATAATGAGCATCAGACTTGCACTAATAAATATAATTTGAATACATACATTCACCCTTGCATAAGTAAAATCTACTGTGGGGACCGTTAATTAAGAGGGCACCAAAACCAATCATTTACAAGCCTCAACTCCCCCCCCCCCCCCCCCCACTGTTTTTACGTAAGTGAAGGCTTCTTTTTGTTATTGGGAAAAGATAGAATCATCATCAGTTATTCAATCAGCATATTTCATCTTATACAAGGGGTAACCAGCTCTTTCTCTCCATTTGATTTTGCATTGTGCATTCTCTCTTGATTAAATCATTCTATGTTCACTCTCTTCATTCTCTCCTGATTAAATCATCCCATGTTCACTCTGCTCATGATTCTCTCTTGATTTTTGTTAAAGTCATTCCATGTTCACTCTGCTCATTCTCTCTTTATTAAATCATTCTATAACATCTTCCTCTCATACCAACCTTTTCCAGATGCCACGCTCTTTTAACAGGCTCATCATCTGTCATTCTCATCACATGACCAATCTATCTCAAGAACAGTTACACTTCTCCTTACCACTTCCATACGGTTTAAGAAATTTTAAAAAATGAATGGCACAATAAAACACATAAGGCAGTGTGGTTTCCTTTCTTGTACAGCTTAATCGCTTATACCATAGAGGTCAAACTACCATGCTTATACAAATCATAGCTCATGATAGCATGTAGCATTTCTCCGAGCTCCTCCCCCATACTGCTGCCGGTATTGATAGTATGCCGTCACTAAGACCCAGACATCAAGGCAAACAGCTGTGAATCCAGGATGGTGAGTAATGCAGTCACGCTGCTTCTCGTGCTCGTCCATCTTCTGCACAACCTGCGCAACCTCCTTGCAGCAGAGGCACTCCTTTGCGATGGGCATCGGGGCACATCCACCACTGCATGAACACCTATTACAAAGGAAGGAAAATAAATAAAATTATTAATAAGAATCAGTGACAATAGTAGACCTTTACAAAACAGGCCAAAACATATATGGTTGAACACATTTTTATAATATGTATACTTCTTGGAGGATTTTTTCTTTTCTTTATTTGAATACAAAATAACAATAATAAAGCAGACCTCCTTACTGAAATTCAATTTCATACTCAAACTCGATCTCTGACTTCAGCCAAAATTCGAGCGAGCACGCAAGTGACTTGATCATGCCGTCGTGACGAGAGGCTAGGCCCGCCGGAACGTGTGGGCAAGTTGTGCTGCTGTCATCGTTAAGCAGCGCAGCCAATCTAATATCAAAAAGGGGCGACGCGATGCCGTCAAATTGTCGAAATAAATCCTTTCTTAAATGAATACGCATGATAAAATTAATAATAATCATAGATGTATTGAAACGATTGAAAATTCGGAATTTACCTACCAGAGATTGTTCCCAAGCCTGTCTTCCCGATTGTCTACAACAACCTTGCCATCTTCGTCTTCCTCCTCACCAGCTGCCTCTGCCTCTAGCTCTGGCTCTGGTTCGAACCTGTACGGAGCAATTCCATCACCATTGTTGGAGCTATCATCATGGGAGGAGTCTGAATCTGTCAAAGAATACTCAGACTCATTGTCTGCAGAATCAGATAACCGCGATGAAGATGCCATAATTGTGAATAAAACGTTGAAATTATCGATATTTGAGATACTGATTGCTAAGATTACAACATATGCAATGCATATACATACATACATATATATATATATATATATATATATATATATGCACTCACGTAGCGATCGGAGCTGGTTTGGCGTTCTTATGCTGACTTCACATGATTGACAGCTCGATTTGCTGACTTTCTGGCGAATTTTAAGTGGGCGTTCCCTGGGAAGTTCATTGCCAAAGAATAACTCAGAAACTGAAGGTCGTGCATAAAATTAAACGGCAGATTCGTATCTGTCATGAAAAACTCATTAAAATTAATAGCTTTTACAAAATTAAGTGATTTCTATGTCATAGGACCTTTAATGCCTTATTTTGAACGTATTTGTAGACATGTATAGTAGAGTAATCATGTAATTTTAAAGAAGTTATCACTTGCCTGATGATCGCCTAAGGCGTGGAACTCCGAGTAGCAGCCATGCTCCATTAGTTTGTCCTATACCATATATATATATATACATATATATATATATATATATATATATATATATATATATATATGTTTTTAGGCGGGATCCAAGGGTGCAGTATATTTAGTGAAAATTATTTTATCCAATCCTTTTTTCATACACCTTTTCCCCGCCTCAATCTCTCGCTCTCTCTCTCTCTCTCTTTCTTTCTCTTTCTCTCTCATCCTATTACATTTTTCCCATTCGAAAGGGGGCATTGCCTACTCGTGCCCCCTCCCACTCGAAGCTACGCCACTGGATGAATTGATCAAGGGTAGTTCATAAGTACAGTGTTGACAACCATCAAATTGATCTAGAATGATGAGAAGATACTAAGTGGTCATTAGAAAACAGGTTTGCAAACAGCCTTTTCTTTCACTTTCATTTTCTGTATAATTTAAGTCTCTCTCCAAATTTAATTTGGCTATGAAAATATAGTGAACTATTATCCCCATTCATAAAAGGTTGCTGTTTATATTAATTAACTCTCAGTATACTTCAAAATGAATGTTTCATTAAAATTGTAATTCTTTTTTCTTTTCCTTTTTTTTTTTGGTTGAAATATATACAGGTATCAATTATGTTAACAGTATTACACGAAAATTGCATTTTTCTCCTCATAACAATGAAATAGGTATATCCTTAACACTTAGAAGATCCATGGCCCTCACTCCTCCCCTTGTAAAGATCACAATGCTCCAATAGATATAGGACAAACACGCTAAACGTATACTCAATATTAACTATTCCTATAAAGCACTATCAAAACGCACGCAGATAATTATCTAACCTCCCTACTCCTGTTCTTCACTGCAAAAGCAGTGAATTCGGGAACCGAGAAGGAACCAGATTTTTGCTCTGCTAGCGAAGGTTCCAACTCGGGTGGGGGTTAGTCACAAGACCAATAAAAGAAACAAATTCCAAATAAAAGATAAGGAAAATTAATAAACAAAAGCGCTGGGACACAATGTACATTAAAGTGTCATAAAATATTTTATTTACATATCCATTAACAAATAACAACTAGAATCAATTTACAGATATCATTAATAAAACTCTTAATCGATTTCAGTCTATTAAAAGCCCATGTTTAGAACCTATATCATGTATATAAACAATACTTAAAATAACTTAAACTATCACAGTCATTAAGGGCAAGACTATAAGGGATGGGAAGAGGTTAGTCAGGGAGGGATCTTTAGTACAGTGGCCACTTACATGCAACGCGGATGTCTAAATATGCGATATCGCGACTTGTACTGGTGCACGGCCTTAGCTGCTGCGGACGACGCGGACGATGATGACGACAATGCAGGAATAAAAAGGATGACGACATCGAATACTGGAAGAAATAGCTCAGGAACATGATGAGTAGAAATGACACTCGGTACCAGGATACTGGATACATACAGCATGCACACGAGTGACAGGAACATGTTGATCATACACTGGATCACTAAGATTGCAAAGGGTCAGTGGTACCGAAATGCAGATGTCTTATATTAGTCGTTGACTTGGAGTGTAGATGATGACTTTTTTTTTCAAACTAGGATGGTCAAACTTCAGACGACTTCGATATTGGTTAGGGTCAGTTAGTGGGGAGGGGTAGTAGGGGATAAGTTGGGGGAGCCAAGTTGGGGGAGCCAAGTTGGGGGAGCCAAGTGACTAAAACATACATGGGATCTTCTTTTATACCTAATTAATCATTCATACTGGTATCATCTCATTGGTCACTACACCTTTTAGGGGTTGGGCTTTAATCAAAGTTATATATCTAATTGGCCAAGAGTTTATTAGTTGACCACTCCTACACTGTAAAAAAAAATGCGACATGTGACATGTTTATTTCTGTGACAGATTTAAAACACTGCGACGTGTTTATATATTGTACGGGTTTAAGAGCTAAACACATGTGCCTATTTTTTTCATCTTTCAGCACGCCTTTATAGGTATTTACTAGATAAACATGTTTACCTTTCAAATGGTTCCAATGTATAGGCTAAACACCAAATGTTTACAAAATAATCATTTGGTGTTTACAGCTGTTTAAATACTAAACAGTGTGTGTGATTATGATGTAAACATTTGGCGTTTAGCCTATACATAAGAACCATTTAAAAGGTAAGCATGTTTATCTAATAAACACCTAGTATGGTTGTAGCTTCATGGTTTTACGGACAAAATAGTTAAAAACGTCCAGAACTAGACTAGGTAGTTAGTGGCAGGGGCTCCAAAAGATATTAGGACGATGTTACCCTCCTTTTCCTCATCAACAGCCCACTCTCGGTTGAAGTCGACCTAATCATCAAATCCTTCCTCAAGCTTAAAGGGATTTGTTAACTTTGTGGAGGATTGATTTCATAAATTGTTGAATTTTGATATCTGTCTTGTATAATGATGTTCAGAAGGATGAAGAAATAGCCAGGCATAGAAGGTTTTCAAATATATAATGCTATTATTAAGATATCTATGACTGAATACTCCCATTTACGAAAGCGTATGGCCATACGCTTTAGTCTAGCACTGAGCATGTTGAGTTTATTCGGGAAAATGAATCTGGCATTTCCGGTCACTCGCATATGTTTACTTTTGTGAAGCACATGATGATTTTGAAGTGCTTTTTTTCCTGGGCTCCATTTTTACACCATATTACATACACTGAAAGCATGTAAGGCCAGGCAGCTCAGATTTTATCAAGCCTCTACAAAGTTACAAAATCACTTTAAGTTAGGAATAGGGTAGTTATTATCATCTATGTTACCAGTTGGTTTGGATGCAGGTTCTGTTTGGAATGATGTAGACCCCCTCTTCCTTATCCGCAACACTCTCAGAATGCCGACCTTCGATTAAATTACAGCCCATCTCCCTAATCTTACAATACCTTTCATCCGGAACGAGGCAATCTTTTTCATCTGTGGTATCAATAGATGTGATTCGAATGCCGTTGTGGAACTTGACGTTGGGAACCGTGTAACCGTACTCATCCTCATCTATTAATTTGGAGGCCATGACAACGTTACCCTCAGTACCCTCATCTCTAAGGTTAGGGAAGATGGAAAAGTCTGCAACATTGTTCTCCTGTAGAAGGTTTCCTATTTCCTCATAATCCCGAGGACTTGGTGAGGATTCCTTGAGAGGCAGGAAACTACTCGGATACGTCAAAGCGTTATCTTCAAACTCATCATACACAGGATTTCGTGACATGGTTACAATTGTGCTCTCGTATAGGTGGTTTAGATGAATGTTAAATGCGGAGGAATTCTAATGGATTTCAACAAGACAAAGAGGTGCAAAACGATACAAAGAATTTAATTACTTGTCTTAAGACGTAAATCATGTCTTTCTTGTATAATATTCCGTGAATCATTTACACTATAATATATATATATCTATATAAATTCCTGATGTAAAACACTGTCGCCTTGGCTTTATCGCAAGATATATGTATTTCCAATGTTCCAATGTATTAGCAATCTAATTGTGTTACATGTGCAATTCAAGGGGCCTGTCCCTTATCACCAACAACGATAAATATAGCTATGAAATCTGTCTCCTGAAATTCATATTGAAAGGGTTTTGGATCCAAGAAAAACGGTGCAGAAAGCTTATTAGCATAAATCGGCGAGCTATGCCGATATCCAAAACCTTTTCACGTAAACTTTAAGGATTGGTCCTTAATAAGGGAATGAATGCATTTAAATTAAATACCTACCCCATCGGTGGTACCAGAACAGTCTCCAGAGATGTTCACATTTGCTCTACCGCCTTTTGATCTCCAATTTTGTCTCCGTGGTATTGATATCACAAAGATAATAACTGTCGCAATAACAACCACTACTGAGAGACTCACAGCGAGTGCAACGATTACCATTTTGCTGGATTCACAATCATCATCACCTTCCTTGGTCGTCTTTTGCATTGGCTTCCCAGTTGTAGACATTGATGCTGCTGACTGAGATGTGGTCGATGTCTCTTCTGTCTGTGTAGCCGAGAATTTCGACGGTCCCGTGGCATTTAGTTTTGTCGTCATGTTTGTCAGTAAAGACTCATCTCTTTCTGATGATGGTACAGTCGAGGTGTTTACATTTTTCATTACTGTTGAAAAAGAGGGAGATTCTTTTTGTGGTCCAGATATAGGTTGCAGTTTTATTTATTGATTGATACTGGATGGCCCATTCAACAACAGTTGGTCTCCCATGGGGCCCCAACAACAAACATGATACAGAATGCATATATATGTGTACAGATAAAAGCATTCAAAATACAATAATACCGAGTAAATATGAATTAAAACAGAAAATATGAAAAACAATTTAAAAAATTGCAGAAGGTGAAGGTCGCCAACGTAGAATAATTGGAAATCATATATGGTAAAGTACAATGTCAAATAAAAGAGAAATGAAAATGATATTGAAAAAAAAAAATATATATATATATATATATATATTAGAAACTATTAATGAGTAATAGATGCTGTAGAAACCCTTATACTTCCATTTACTTCAGATGCCGTTTAAAGTTTGATTTTAACGAGACCAAAGTGGATAACTCTCGTATAGCTACCAGCAAATTATTCCACAAATGAGGGCATAAGTAATACAAAGAGTGTTTGCAGTACTCAGTGCGGCATTTAGGGATTACAAGATCATGTCTGGCGGATTGTCATGTGTTTATATCATGCGTTTAACTTGGCTCTTGAAAATAATTTTCGTAGTAATTGGCAGAAAGGCCGTGAAAGCATTTATAAACAAATACGTACCGGAAATAATGTATTCGGTATTTGAAAGATAACCAATTCAGACTAGAGAACATTTCCTTAGATGGGGTGTACATATTGCAACTAAGGATCAGACGAGCTGCCCTCTTTTGAAGTTTAGTAATGCGGTCTACATGTATATTAAAACGATCTCTCCAAATCTCACAACAGTAATCCATCTGTGTCTGTATTAGGCTTGCATATAATAACTTTAAAGTATCATTTTTCACGAAAGGACGAATTCTTTATAGCATCGCAAGACCAGCAAATATTTTTTTACATACAGAATCAACTTGGTCATGCCACAATAAATGTTTATCTATTATTACCCCGAGACATTTAAAACTAATACATTGCTTAATTTCGACCTCATCGTAGGTAATGCAAATGTTATCATTAGTGTAAGAACTAAATTTTTGTTTGAGTTTGAGTTTGAGTTTTTGTCAATAGAAAAGACTTCCATGTTGTTGGCGTTGGTGGAAATGTTTTTTTTTTCTTTTAATTTTTATTGATAAGAATCAAGACAAATCATAAAATCAAAATATATACACGATTAGACAAAGCAGTAAAAAGAATTACAGTGTATGAGTATAATAAATCTACTAGTAGTTATCGGTATCACCTTTATAGCAATAAACGACCACAACCGAAGCCAACCTAAACATCGAACAAATATACTGCCATCGACATGATCGATGGACCTGCCGAGACGGAGATCCCAGACCCCACGCGAATGTACAACACATTGAATATGACTATGTATATGCACCCGTAAGCATGGTAAGGAAGCACACGCGTGAAGCCCGAAATGCCCGGCCAAACAGATCCAGCGACACGATGCATGTAACAATATGGGTGGGATCGGCCAATATCGGCCACCATCGACAGCTAGAATAAAGGAGATAAAATCAAAAATCTATTCTCCACTTCATAAAATGTAGGGGAAGTTTACCATTTTTCTTTGCAATATAATACTCAGTATCTTTGTTGATTTTAACAAAATTCTTTAGACCAACGAAATTAGGGACTTTCTTACTAAATTTGCAGATATACACATAATATTTATTTAAGAACAAGAAATAAATATGAAAGGAACCGATCACCCTGTATACCAAATATTTTGTCAAAGGGGGCCACTTGAACAATAGAGTTATCTTTTTGGTTTATGAAAGACAGGAGTTCATCCCATCTTTGCTTTACTGCTGGGCAATCAGCAAAAATGTACGATTGCTTCTGGGTCTTTATTGCAGAATGAGCACAAAGGTAATTCATTTCTTTTAATTTTGAATAAGAAGGCGTTAAAGGCAATAGACCTGTGGAATTTTTTTAAATAGAAAAATCTTAGACGACTATCCATCGCACATTTAAAATTCACCATATGGATTTTCTGCCAATTTGTGTAAGTAGGGGCTGAAGTATGTTCCTTCCTAGCTTCTAGCCGAGACCGCTTGCTGCATTCCCCTGTAAACGGCTGCCAACGAGAACGGCTGCCAACGAGACTACGAGGCGCGTCAGTGCCGAGGCTCTACTCACTTGCCCCCTAATTAAATATGCAGTATAATATAAGGTAGTGATACGTCACAAATTGTATGTAGATTATATGCAATTTGCAGTCTTCAAGCATTCTGACCAATGAGCTGCGTGTTTGGAGAAGAACTCGTCCATTATTTTAGAGGGAACTACTTTACGTAATAAAGTAATAAAAAACAAAACTCCTTTTTTTTTCATTATCTGAACAAATATTCATACTTTTACATTACAAAATTATATTTCATAGCATTTTTGACGAAAAATAATGGCTGTTATTGAGTCCTAGTTGAAAAATAAAATATATTTCTCCCTGCGTAGGAGCAACTGTGATTGTAATCACTGTATATGTATTATACCTTTGTGCATGTTTACTCGCGTGGACATGTGCATGTGTTGAGTCGATCAGCTGATTTGAGGAAAGTTGGTATAAGTTAATTTCGTTTGATTTTGCAATTTCGAGTGAAAATATGGGATGAAATCATGGATGACACTCCAACCAAACGCGTGGTACCGCATTGGAAAGAAAATACAGGTAAATTAGCCTGTCACAGAGGACCAAGGACTTCTGTGATTTGCAATCGCGATTTAGTGACCATGCGAAAGTATACATGCGTAAAAGAACCATTTGCACAGCAACTTCAAGTATTAGCGGTGAGCACCCGGTTACTGCCCCCAGCGCAGCGGGGCTTGTTTCGTGCGAGATGGTGGGGCCTGTCCGCAGGAAATCGTTACATAGCTAGATGAAGAGCTTGATACATGGCACTCTTTCCATAGCCGGTGGGACGATTTACAAAAACGTCTCTCCCATTCAATGCACTCGTAATGGCTTCAACTTGTAAATCCTTGAAATGTGGTATTTTGAGCTTTTTCGCAGCAAATTCAAGGCTTCTGGTCAACCTTTCTTCGCGACAAGTCTCCGCCATGATGACACGATGTGTTATGAATATTTAATATGGAAAGCAAAAGTCTGGTCACTGATTGGTGAATCTAAAAAATTAATATTTAGTAGTAGGAGTCTGTCCCGCTCACTGATTGGTGGAAGGAGAGATGGGTGGGAGTACCACATTAAAATTGGCCTATAGTTTTTTAATAAGAGATATTTTTATCTTTCTTAGGGATAAGGGATATTACACTATTCCTTTGTGAGGGGGACATAATAGCATTTTCAACTGATTTATTATATGACTTCAAAAGCATATCCTCAATATCAGACCGGAAGATAAAATAAAATTCTACAGGTAAACCAAACCAGGTGTTTTATTATGTGTCATTGTTTACATGGTATCATAAACCTCTTTCTTTGAAATTGGTCGATCAAAAAAAAATCCCATCATATTCATCAAACTTAGGTAACGCAATTTCATCTAGAAACTCATTGATATTGAAGGGCTTTTTGCTTCTGATACAGTTTTTGATAAAATTCATGAATTTCTTTGAGAACACTAGTCTGATCAGAGATTGTCAGGCCATTTTCACTCTTCACCTGTAAATAGATTTCTTTTCTGCAGATCTCTTTTCTAAATTACAAAAATATTTTGTCCTCTTTTCACCTTCCTCTATCCAACGAGATCTTGATCGAATATTAAACCCTTAGTTTCAATATCAAATATTTTATCCAACTTATTATTCAGCTCATTAAAACGGTCAATAAGATTGTTGTCAAGGGGATTCTGACTAATTTGCGACTAAATGTTATCTATTTCTTTAATCAACTCATTTTTCTCTTTTTTCATTTCTCTTTTCTTACTAGTCCCATGTTCCATACAAATCCCAATTATTTTAAATTTAAAATTCGAGAGAATCTAAAACTGCATGCATTAAAATCCCCAGCCACCAAAAGAGGGGCATGGTCAAACTGGTTAATCCTATTAAATACTTCGTTAAAAAAATTGGGGTCATCCTCATTTGGAGCATTGATATTACGGAGTATCAGTTTGAAGCCATTAATAGTAACAAAAAAAATTAAATATCGACCATTTGGGTCACTATATAATGCCTGTGATAACGGGGACAGATGTTTACAGATGTTTACGAATCAAAATCAACACCCCTATACTATTCGATAAAAAATTAGAGAACCAAAAATGTTCACCCCATTGTAGATTCCAAATTTTTCATCATTTAGATGAAGAGTGTGTTTCCTGAAAATAAATAATGTCACTGGCAATGGTACGAATATACTGAAAATTTTTCCTTCTTTTAACAAATCCTGAATTCCACGACAATTGAAAATAGATAAATTTACATACATGGTTCTGTAAACTAGGATAACACTGTACATGTACCTAACATGAGAGTTCATAAAAGTATCGTCACAGGCATTTGGGTAAAAGACATTCTCCAAAAAGATTTTTTTTCGCTTGAAAAGTCAGATATTACACAAATTATATACTGCTTTGTCAGAGAAAAGAATTGCACAATTAAAAATTACAACAAAAAACCCCCCCAAAAAATTGTTACATTGGGGAAAAAACATCAGAACAATGAAAATGAAAGGACGCAAATTTGCAGATGGATAACAGGACTTCAAATCACAAACAGTCCTGAAAATACAAACGGACGAGCAAAGAATCACGTGCAGTAAAAAGAGAAGAGAACACAAATATTTCGAGGCAGAGTCCACTAGCTCCCAACTCGGGGATTTAATATGAACAAAAGTTTTGATTTGTTCAACTTTTGTTGTTTTGTTTTTCTTTTTTAAAAAGTTTTTTTCTCTACTTTTCTGACCAACCATGAAACGCTATTCATATACATGTTACAAAAGTTTTGATTTGTTCAACTTTTGTTGTTTTGTTTTTCTTATTTAAAAAGTTTTCTCTCTACTTTTCTAACAAAACATAAAACGCTTTTCATATACATGTACATGTCAAGTAAGTATAAAATGTTATCAAGATCGTATTCCTCCAATTCCTCTAAATAAAATAAAACGCAGTTGATAGAAACACAACAGTTCTTGTAGCTATCTGGAAGCACTAAATCTGCGCAGATCAACAATTTAAAGGAAAAATCTTGTTAAAGTTCTACTATTCAGTCTTCATCAGCCTGTCAGTCTGTGCTGTAAAAAAAAAAAAAGTCTTTAGTTCTATCCTTGTGTAAGAGAAAATGGACACTAGTCCAAGCTGTGATAACTCCTTGACTAGTCTATATGCAATCAACATCTTCCGTTCACGGGGGAGAACCGTTGGATGGCACCTGTGCAGCTTCCTGGACAGCAGGGGTATTAAAGGGCAATCCAACCTTGGTAATAAGATGATTTGTGTGAAAGCATAAAAATAAGAAAAACAAGATGGTGAAAGTTTGAAAGAAATCAGACAAGGACTAAGAAAGTTATGGATGTTTGAAAAATGAGATCACTACATCTCAAATTGGCAATTTGGTGAGTCGATTGTGACATTTTTGTGGACAACTCTCCCATGTGTCATACACAAAATATCATTAATTTGCGGTTTTCTTCGAGGCGCTTTTATCGTGGGGGCAGTACTCAAAATATATTGGAGATAGCATATTGTTACAGGTCCTCATGAAAGAAAAAGATCCTACTGAGTAATACATTTTGAAAAAAGTGACATTTTAGTCATTTTGTGTGTTGGAGCGAATGGGGGAGTTGTCCACAGCTACATCACAGTGACATTACCTATTTGGCCAATTTGAAATTCCCATATGTAAAGTGATTACAACTTTCAAAAATTCATAACTTTCTTAGTGATTGTCCACCCGATACAGAATCCATCCACAATGACCAATGACATATGTTGGAAAAAAGGTACAATGGACAAGGGACTAATTTACAACACATCCAAGGTGTGTTAGGTTTGAGTCCAGTGGGCACTGAACGCTGTGTTACCCGTTTTACCCTGGTGTCATATTATATAGACTTCCATACCAGTCGCATGATTGTGAAAAAAATTACATGTTTAAACACTAGGGGAGCAAGCAGTGCGGCCTAGCTGGCCAGCGGAAATGCATACGCAAGTCAGCCCGCGTTAGCGGCATGGTTAACCGGCAGTGCTACGATCGATACCTAGATCAGCATTTTGTCAAGGCTTTTCGGTGCTAAATGATCGTGCTCTTTATTACCGTAGAAATAGGACGGGAGCCGGAGAGCCTTGATAATACAAGTCAGAACTGCAGAAGAGCGAGTAGCATTTTGTGAATGGCGCTCCATTACGATTTTAGAACGTACAGGAACCATCCAAAAAGTGGACAGCTAGTTAGCTGGCCAGGCTCTTGGCAACTTGGATCGAGGAACCGATCGACCGCCCACCCGCTCCCGACGGCCTCCCGCCCCTCAGCTAGCCCAGGGTCCAGCTCTACAGCTAGGTCCAAGGAGCCATGACTGCATCACCCATGATGGGTGTGGGGCTTCTCACAGTCTCAGGCCAGGGTCAGCAGCACCTCTGCATTTATTCTAAGGTATGTATAGAAACTAAAGATTGATTAAATTTTAATAAATGGGTTATAAATGGAAATAGACCACTCATCTGCCATAAGTAATCTGCATTCATTTCATTACTGAGTGACAGTCACACTCACAGTGACACTCGTGACACTAGTCACCGGTCACTGCCCTGGATCTGGATCTCATTTAGATCTATCTAGATCTAACTTAGGTCTAGTAGTTACCTATAACCTGGCTTAATTAATGTTAATGGTAAAACTTTAGACTGCAAATGGGTCCAGCAAGTATATAACGATGTCAAGGCTCTGCTTGCCAAATCATGCTCTTTAAGACCCTCCGGGCTCAAATATGAGGTGGAAAACCGTGCCCGTTTTTAAGCGCATTTTATAACACGCGACTTAATGAGCAATGATGAGTGCGTGACATGTTAAGCTTAGGCCTTTTTTGCATCATTGCCATTTATTTTGTCCACAAAAATGCGCTTAAAACCCCCGCGGAAAACCCCCACGGTTTTCCACCTCATGTGAACAAGCTTTTCTTGTAGAAATAGCATGGGA